>VONZ01000241.1:202500-557500 GCA_012976165.1 Labeo catla
ACCCTTAGTTCATCAATCACAATCAATTAATGGCAGCACAAGTTTAGAATAAAATCACTTTTTTTCTATAAGGGTTAACAAAAACTGAGAACCACACGTGACCTTTCCAATGCGATTACATAATGCGTGAAGTCAGAGCTAGTGCGACAAGCATTTGTGGTTAAAAAGTATGTAATTTTTTACTTTTTTTTTTTTTTTTTAGAAAATGACCAATCGTTTTGCTAGATAAGAGCCTTATTCCTTGGCTGGGATCATGTAGAGCCCTTTGAAGCTGCATTGAAACTGCAATTTGGACCTTCAACCCATTGATTCCCCATTTGAGTCCACTATATGGAGAAAAATGGAACATTCCACTATATGGAATGTTTTCCTCAAAAACCTTAATTTCTTTTCGTCTAAAGAAAGATGGACATGAATATCTTGGATGATTGAAATTTTAATTCTGGAGTGAATGAATCCCTTTAAATATAGTTTGACGTAGATACATTAGACTACGGGATAAACTGAAGTATTTTGGTGTCTATTAATTTACCTGTAGCATATCCAACAGGCCTTGTCTGCATCCTTCCTCCATGCCATACTCATCCACTAGAATGCTGCCCAGGTACAGGAAACAGGAGTGAGGGTACACCTGGTACACACTCACCATCTGAAACACATACAGCTTTTTAAGATCTACACTGGGTTTTCCATTTCAAAAATACACACTCAGATCAGTGGATGTGTATTTTCAAGGCACAAAGACAAACCTGAGTGACAAGTGGCTGTAACAGGGAAGCAGAGCCTTTCCCTACGCAACGCACTGCAAATCTCAGGCAGCGGCAGCAGCGCTCTACTATCCGGTTATCATTCTGGTGGGCGTTTAACGTCTCTGACAACACCGGCCAAATCTACAACAAAGAACAGAGATAATCAGAAAAAAAACAAAAACAAAACAAAAACATTTGTGACCCTGGACTACAAAACCAGTCATAAGGGTCCATTTTTTGATATTGAGATTTATACATCATCTAAAAGCTGAATAAATAAGCTTTGTTGGGATAGGACAATATTTGGCCGAGATGCAACTATTTGAAAATCTGGAATCTGAGGGTGCAAAAAAAAAATTTAAAAAATTGAGAAAATCGCCTTTAAAGTTGTCCAAATGAAGTTCTTAGCAATGCATATTACTAATCAAAAATTAAGTTTTGATATTTACGGAAGGAAATTTATAAAATATCTTCACTGAACATGATCTTTACTTAATATCCTAATGATTTTTGGCATAAAAGAAAAATTGATCATTTTAACCCATACAATGTGTTTTTGGCTATTGCTACAAATATACCCCAGCGACTTAAGACTGGTTTTATGGTCCAAGCTCACATTTAAAGAAAGTATGGTGTAATTCAACACACAGGTAAACGTACCTCTTGAATGACCTTCTGGCATGGATGTGTCTGTCCATTCTCTACTATAGGGTTTGTGTGTCTAATAAAGAGAGAGAAAAAAAAACAATTTTAGAACTTTTTTTTTTTAAAGCATGACTATTTAATGAGAAATAATGGGGAGGAATACAATTTTATCCACCAAGACTTAACTGGATTTTTACATTTTTTCTATGGCTATTTTTATGGCAAAATAAAATAAAATAAATTAAATTGAAAATAAAAAAATAAAAAAAATACAGAAACAAAAAAAACATAAAACTTCATGTATACACACACACATACATATATACATACATATATACATACATATATATATATATATATATATATATATATATATATATATATATATATATATATATATATATATATATATATATATATATATATATATATATATATATATATATATATATATATATATATATATATATATATATATAAATAAAACTATTAAAATAATTATTACTTCAAAATCCTTTTGTGGAGTGCTGGAGTTCAAGAGCTTCAAGAGAAAAAAAATATCCAAAGCCCATTAAAAATTCTCAATATTGCACTTGAAATGCAGTGGTGGTGATTTTGAGAGTCTAACCTGAAGATAACAGCCAGTCTGTCCAGCCATACAGTGGGGTCTGATGACTTCCCAGTACTGGAGTCCTGAGCCAACAGCTGAGCACAAAGACAACACATTATTTTACTGAGTTAACCACAGACATTGAGAAATACAGACCACACAATAACGAGTATCTAACCTTCCTCAGTGCCATGACTTGAACTGCACACAGATCGTTCAGACACTCCGCGATCTTCTCCAGGGGCAGGCGGGCCAAAACCAGCGCTGTGCCTAAGATAAACCAATCACACCACTTAAACGAAACCAGCCATACAACAAAAGCATGACTGAGATCAACAGAAAAGAGCTGACCTCTATAGTAGAATCATTTAAATCAAAATCAAAGATGAATGAAAATAAACCACATTTGTGACACTGGACCACAAAACCAGTCTAGTAGCATGGATATATATGTAGCAATAGCCAAAAATACATTGTATGGGTCTTTTCTCAGAATGGTTTTATCTGATGTGCACATCTCAGTTTTAAAAAACTAACACTGATAACTGGTTTTGTGGTCCAGGGTCACATTTAACAGATCTCCTCCACACCTTTCAGCAAGCCAACTGCAGCATCCGTTGACAGTGCGAATGAGTCGAGTGAGCGGGCGATGTCCAGCAGGCCCTGGAAGTGCTGCGCCATGTGATCTCGACACACCGAGCAGATGTTGTGAATGGCTTTAGCTGCCACAGAGGCCAACGGCTTCTCCCGCAAACCCTTCATCAGGAAGTTCAAAACAGGATCTGCCAGTCGAATACAAATCTCATGAATACACAAAGAGAAACAAAGAAACAATATGCAAGTGAAGATGACGTAATAAACCAGATTGTGACACTCACCTAACATGCAAGGGTTCCGGTCAATCACTTCACTCATCTCGCCGACCAACTCAATGCTGGTGTAGCGAACAGCAAGGTGGACCGTCTCAGGAAGTAACACTATCTGCTCCAGCACTTCCGTTAGTGTGGGATTATTCTCACTAGGAACCAGCAGAGGGAGAAAGAGACATTTTAGAGGTACAAACAAACAGCTTAATGTGGTACAGAATCAGTTTTTTAACCAATGCCACAAAAACTACAGATGTCATGATTAACTGCAATCTTCATTTGAACAATTCTGCAAAATAAAGGCTTCCTATGGCTTCAAGGGCTGCAAACAAAAACAAACATTCATCCAACCAGATTCACAAAAAAAATATTGTTAGGAGTCAAACACAAAGCAACCAGTGTAGCTTGATTCATGAGCAAATGACTCTTATGGAACAGTTCTTTCCAGTGAATCAAATATATACAGTGTAACCAATGTAGTCATTTTAAAACAAATTAGCTGGATTTTTTTTTGTTTTCATATTTAACCAAAATGGACTGAATAACACCCAAAAGAATCAGAACCAAATCAAACAAGCATCAAATTGAGAGCTTGTGAAAATGATAAAATTAAGCCTGAACATGGTAGTTGTGTTGCTGCCTATGCAGGGCCAGAAAGCTCTCGGACATCACCTAAAATACCCAAAGATGAACGAAGGTCTTACCGGTTTGAAACGACATGAGGGTGAGTAATTAATAACAGAAATTTCATTTTTGGGTGAACTAAAGCCTCAAAACACAGGACATCAAGATAATGAAATATACATAATCTACAAGAGTATGATTCCAAGTTTGCACTACCCCAGCTGCAAGTGTGAACTTGACTGGTGAAAGCAAAAGTCTCGAATTTGAAGCTGTTGAGTCATGACTGAAAGTGATACTTACGGATCGATACTCTTAGCAATGGAAGCCATGATGAACAAAACAGCCTCAGTTACTTCCCATGGGGGGTTTCCCTCCTTCAGAGTTGAATACAGCTGATGAGAAGACACAAAGCATTTATAAAAAGAAAGCTACGGTTAATATTCCCTTTCGTTTCTCAGTAAACCGTCCTAAATTTTAGAATATTTTTGGGGCCTTTTCCTCAAATCACTTTCAGTTCATGTTTCTGTTAGTAGAAATTCTACCTGTGAGAAACACTCCATGGAGCCTACTAGGAAAATGACATCTTTCACAAGATCAGACACTCTCATCCTGAACTCGCCGAAATCATCCGTGTCCTCCGGGACTCCTTCCTGTATAGGAAGCACAAATTTGAAGATGAAGAAAAAGATATGCACAAAAAACAATAAGTACTAGAAAGAAGTGGCTTGTATTTAAACAAATCAAGTCTTTCTCGTGAAGGAGGAAGAGAAAGATACGGGAAGGGAAGATGGCTCACATGATCTGGGTCGAGCTGGCAGTGGCGAGCGAGACTGTGCAGTAGTCTCTGTATGTACGGCTTAAACACTCTGTGGAGCGCTGGATCGTTCATTTTATAAAGATGTTCTCCCAGACGGTACCAGAAGTTGAACGAGATCTCAACCACCTGATGGAAAACACAGATTCCCAACAGATAGTCAAGAGAATGCTTGGGATCACCCAAAAATGAAAATTCTGTCATTAATTACTCACACTCATGTCGTTCCAAACCTGTAAGACCTTCGTTCATCTTCAGAACAAAAATTAAGATATTTTTAATGAAATCCGAACATGCATAGGCATGGACTATTTTATCAATGTCCTTACTACTTTTTTGGCCCTTGAATGTGTCTGTGTTGCTATCTATGCAGGGTCAGAAAGCTCTCAGATTTAACCAAAAATATCTTAATTTATGTTCCGAAGATGAACGAAAGTCTTACGGGTTTGCATCGACATTGTTTCACACTTACCTCATATTGGGGATGTCCAGCACAAATAAGCAGTAACTCTAGGGTGCGCAGATCTCCCATGCCCTGGCCAGGAGTCCTTACTGTCATTTCCAGAAATGTCTCACACAATTCCGTAAAGATTCGACAATAATTTAGCACCCTGTGGTGGAAATGAAAGCAAGAAGAGAGGGGAAAGAAAACAGATCTAGTTTACAACAAGTTTCAACACAAATCATTTGCTCCATCCCAAAACATAAGCAAAGTAAATATTGAGAAAAATCGCATTTAAATTTGTCCAAATTATGTTCTTTGCAATGTAAATTACTAATCAAAAGTTAAGTTGATATATTTACAGTAGAAAATTTCCAAAATATCTTCATGGAACATGATTTTTACTTAATATCTTAATGATTTTGGCATTTAATACAAATGTCAGTAATTTTGACCCATACAATGTATTATTGGCTATTGCTACAAATATACCCGTGCTACTTAAGACTGGTTTTGTGGTCCAGGGTCACATATGTTTATCATAAACAATGCCATACGTACTTATCAAGGTCCTCTCGGGCTACAGCCATGTGGTAGGCTGTTTCTAAAGAAAGGACTCCCTGGAAGAGCTGCATGGCCAGAGGCACATGTACGGCTACGTTCTCGATCGCATACAGTGCTGAGCACACGCAGTCCGACGCCGCCTCATGCAGGTTTGTGGACGTCTCATCCCTCTGCTGCAATGAAGAGGAGCAAAAAAAGATCGTTTTAAGTAAAAGTAGAGAAAGAGAGAGCTAAGTGAACGTATAAAGGCATTTGCTGATCTCACCAGAACTTGGAAGAGAATCATCAGCAGTTGATTGCTGGCCATGAAGTTGTTGTCCAGCACTCCTAAATTAAACCAGCTCCCCAAACACCGGAACACCTTGATAAGCATCTTCTCATCATGTCCGGACTTCTCCGCACACGTCACCTGATCAGGGAAATAGATCAACAAAAGGAGCTCAGAATCATAAACCATTTATTTAAATGTTTATGCAGAGCCTAAACCACTAAAATGATTTGCATGGATAGAATAATAGCACAAAACAAAGGATGATGGACCCATAGAGGAAGTGATGCCTTGTTTTTATGCCTTGCAAACATTTTGCGAATTTTGCAGAATTAAATAAGATAAATAAAGCTGGCTAATAATGTCTAAATTACAAAAAGCATTCGCCTGAATAAATAAAAAATTACAAATGTATTATTACTATTATTTTTTACATTTTCAACCACTAAAGAAATATCCAAATTTGAAAAATAATAAGAATTAACAACACCCTTTGAGCTCTGCATGGGTATTCATGTCTTGTGCATGCTTTACGCGTCTGGAATGTGTGTGATAACCACTTAACCTTTGGACGGATAGGCTAGGTATCTTATTTAGATTGCAAAGTGGAAAATAAATGACAAAAATTGTTTTGCAGGTGTAAAAGTATTCGCACCAGAAGAGTGACCACTGTGGTAGAGTAGTAGGCCAGATCCTCAATGATCTCTGTCCGTCGATTGGCTCCAATCCTCAAAGAGCGGCTATGCACCTCCTCCGGCAGAACAGTGAGTATCTCAATCAGGAAAGGCATGGAGGAAATATCGTTACTGTATCTGAAAAAAGCAAAATAGAATGTTGGGTAGATGATGACATTTCATGATGACATCAACTGTTTAAATGCACTTCTTTTAGAATTATTACACAGTTTCGAGCTCATAATAAGTATTCGTGCTTTTAAAAAGTAAGTTTAGCTAGTGCTATTTAAGTCATTTTACATCCAAGCAAATCGAATCCTGACTCACTTTTACTATCCATTTTAGAGTAAACTATCCCTTCGAAATCCACTGTAACCAAGGTCACAGATAAGGAACTTGTCAATAAAATGCAAATTAACAAAAGTCTAGAGTATGTTCTTACTTTTCTATGAGGGTGTGAACACAGCCTTTCCACGAGGCCATCTGAAGAGCCAGATCTGCGATTGCCAATGCAAGCTGGGAGAGAGAGCGCACGTTAGAACACCAGCAACACTTTTTAAACGGCTCTCAATATTTAACACTGAAGTGCGGTTGAGATGGACAATCCCTGTCAGCACTTCAAATCATGAACGCCAGATGTTTGAGGTCATCGGCACTGACTTGCATTTTGATTCGAGGCACGAATCATGTCCGAGTCATGTTGATGAGATGTTACCTGTGTGACGATGATTGGAGACAGGTCTTTGAGGTTCTGGATGTGAGACAGGAGTGAATCTCTAAGTGAGGTGTGGGTTTCTGGGGGAAGCTCGTAGAACGCTGTCTGGATCTTCATCTTCATTGTCTGGGCAGCGAAGTAACACGATTCTACGTCTTGCTTCAACTGCAGGAGCTGATCCGAAATCTCCCACGCATACATCTGCAAGGGAGAACGAAGTTTATCAAGGAGGCGGCATTCAAAAAAATGCATATCTATCCATTCATAATTTCATTTTCTGATCGTCATCTCTCTACATTAGCTGCTCCCATTCAGTTGTATTTTGCATAAACAAAAAAAGACCAGTTGTATTTTGCATAAAGAAGTAAACGCAAAAAACAAACACTTCAGCATCAGATGCATCACACCTAGATAAACATTGCTGATGCAAATAAATAGAAGCACCAGGAAGCAGGAACTCACTGTGTGTAACATATAACACACAACCTGAAAATACAAAATGCCTCAGTAAGTCAGCTTAAGTGACTTAAGGTGAACTTGAAGCCATGCAGTTCGTATTGACGTCATAATATTGCAGCGCATCCTAGGGAAAAAGGCTATTCATATTTACTGCAGTCAGATTATAAGATCATAACAGATTCCTGAACAAAAACTTGAAATTTAATATAATTCTCACAATTTACATTTATACTTACTTAGAGTCTGCATGAACGCAATCCTATTAATTGGTCGCCCAAGTATATTTAATGAAAATATTAAACAAAAAAAGATTTAGAAGAATATACGAGACCAATCTTGATAAATCAGCGAGTGGTTTGGAGCAGGATAGTTAACTTAAAGGAACAGTTCACCAAAAAATAAAAATTCTGCCATCATTTACGCATCCTCAAGTTGCTGGCACCCATTGACTTCCACAGCATTTTTTCCATACTACATAATTCAACGGTTACCATCAAGTGTTTGGTTACCAACATTCTTTGAAATATTTTCTTCTGCGGTCAGCAGGAGGAGGAAATTCACATAGGTTTGAAATAAAACGTGGGTGAACAAATGATCACAGAATTTAAATTTTTGGATGAACTATCCCTTTAAATGTCAAAAGTGAAGCCATGCAATTCACACAATTATTGTGCCACTTAGTTCTGCAAAAAGCAACATTTGCGTTGCAAAATTTCTCTTAATGCTTTACAAAATTAACACCTTCCTTATCATTGATCTTACAGCTTGCTGAAGCGGAACTAAATGAAGAAGCAGTTACTCAAAAGTCAAAAAGCAAATTTATGGTGTTACCAGAGCACTAAACATTGAAATTACACTTGCAGTGTTCATATTATAATTTAAAAAATGTAAAATACGTCTAATGATGCTAAAAACCGTCTAGACATCAAAGTTTGAATTCAGCCATCTTAAACTAGAAATTATAGGTCGTTTCCAGCTGGTTCAGGTTGGTAAAACATCTAAAAACGAGCAAAAACAGTTACTAGTTGGTCATTCCGGTTTATACGGTGGACAAGCTGGTTTCTGGATCATGGTAAACCAGCTAATGTCCAACAAGGAACTAGCTACCATGTTCAAAACACAGTCACTAGCTTTCTAACAAGAAGTCTAGATGATAAACCCGCCTTAGATCTCCTCGCTCAAATGACTGTGTTTACAAGCACTATTTCTGCTAAACTTGCTACTTAAATCTATCTAAAACTCGATCTAAAGCCGTCAAGCTGAATGGATTTAGCAATGGATACAAATAAGCCCCCACAACAGTCCAAACACATGTGACCACCTCCACTTCTCTAAACACAGCTGCTATTAATGGTTTACAAAGCTTCACTGCGGCCCTAACGAACGCTATTTTAACGCAATGCGTACTATAAATGTTTATTAACGAGTAAGGGTGCTATGGCGCAGTAGGCCCGCTCAAGAACGCACCGATCTCTGCAGCTCTCCCAGCCAGACCGAGGCGCGCTCCTTGCCGGCAGGGTCCGGGTCGTGATACAGCGCCTGCACGGCCTGGTAAACCAGCGGCAGGGAGGGTTTCCCTCCTTCCATGGCGTTCTTCTGTTTCTAGAGGGTGTAGATATGGGGTAAATGACACGGCTTGCGCTTCTCGGGAGGTTGTAGACGCGCAGGTTGACTGTTTATTCTGCCCTCGCGTTCTCCGATCTGGCCGCCATCTCAAGCAAGACACAGGGCGCTCCTGTCAAACAAGTCCGTGTGGAAACCGCGGCACAGGAACTATAATGAGTCCGGACTAGAGCTATTTTTGAATAATTTCGCGCTATTTGTGCAATTTTTAGAAATACATGCGCTTCTAAACAAGAACGTCTCAAGTTGGAATGTGGTTTAACGTTTGTGATTTGAATATATGACGAGGTATACTTATTACGAAGATAATTTCGTTCGAGACACACCCACTGCTACGCACTATATAAGGGTCATTCTCATGAAAAGGTGACGGAGCCATTTGTGTTCCATATGGGAATCGTGAGGAATCGATTCCGGTTCCAATTCCATTCCGACACTTCTTAGCGATTCGGAACCATTAACGCTTCCTTTATTATTTTAGTATTTTCAGGGAATAAGTATTTTGGTGGAAAATGCACTGCTTTCAACAGAACAGAAGATAAATAAAAAGTCAAGGATGAATTTAATTAAATACAATGTTTTCAAGAAGTATGTTTACACTTTTAGGAGTAAGAAAAATACAATCCTGTTAGTTAACTTAGTTCTAAAGTAGGCTATATATTGCCTAAAATATTAAACAAAAAAAATGAGATGCGTTTGTTCAATAAAATACCAATATTTTATAAAATACCATTTTTATTTAAACAGTCAAGTCTCTGATTTAAAGTTTGTTAAGTCTTTAGCCACACATAGCATAAGTTCTGGATAATTTCAAGTCAGATGTGATAAAATATTTTATACTTGTTAGAATTCAACTGAGTCAGTACCCGCCCTGATTGAAGTGTTTTGATTCACTAAAAAGAACCGGTTCAGAAGAGTCATTTGTGCGGGAATCGGACTACACTGTTTGTCCTGAATGTCGATTCACCAAAAAGAACTGGCTAATAAAAGTCATTCATTCGTGTATTTCGGTGCTGTTGGTTATTATCTAGGCTGTATTATATGGAAGTTTACACTTTATTGATTAAATTTGCTGTTGGACAAACAAAGGTTTAATATTTTACTAGCTACACTTTATGCCTAAGGCTGCTTTTAGATTTATATACCTTATGATCTACACTTTTGCTATACAAGTTGCACATAAGAATCAGCTGCTGAACAAATCATAGTTGTTAAATACTCATCTGAATAGCCTACTACAAATTGCACAGTTTTGAGAATGACTTTGGGCTTATTTTATAACATATATATTTAATAAGTGTATTTTATTCTTAAATGTAACTTTCTACAAACTTTTATCATATTACTGAATTTACTAGTTTCTGCATATAGAAATTAAAATAATATGTGTGAGTGGCAAGTAGGAATATGAATAAAAATCACTTTAGCCAATGTTAGAAAAAGTGTTGATGTAGCTAGTTGTTTTCTGATGTGTAATGTCTTAAATATAATATAAATAATATGAAAAATATATATCATAAGAATGAGATCTTCTTTTGATTTGCAGACAAATTTCAACCTCCTGAGTGTCTTTTTTCAAGTCTCACTCTTTCATTTCCTCACATTTCCAGACTAACATAAAAAAGATCATTCACACAGCAAAATTCTATATTGCTAGTTTTAATACACATGCATGTATATTCAGTTTTTAACAACAAAAAACAGTCTATTTTTTATTTACACACATTCAGTGAATTTAATTTTAAGACATGTCACATTCAGTTATCATTTCCTTATATGAAGGTGATAAAGCTGCATTTTGTAGTTCATCTCTGTAATTCCCAAGATGTCCATGACCTTCCTGTAACCCAGGTCGTATCATACCCATGCAACCCAGATACATAGCTTGGTTACAATACAAACCCGGGTCAATGGATGGCTTCTGACGTTCATGAATTAGATCGTTCCACATTTATAAGCCTTCAAAATCAACACACTGTACAAAATATCTGAGTGCATTCTTATTTCAAATTTTACAAGTAGCACATTTGAATTTATCAAGAAGTTGAAGGGAAAAAATACAATATAAATGGAATATAAATTAACTGTCAAACCTTCCAGTTAGTACTGAATATAATTTGTAACATTACACATTGTACATCCAGGTATAGGCCTTTAAACAGAAAACATATTTCTCCAAGAGAGTTGACATTAAACACCTGCAAACAATCAGATAAACATGAAAAACAGAACTGCAAAATTTTCATTTTGATTGTATCTATGTCTGTGCAAATACAGAGCACAAAATAAGATGAACTTACAAAACCATTACTTAGCATTTGCAATGAATAAATTAACAGGTTATGAATAATTTCTAATTTCTGCACAAAGTTTAAATGAATCATTAGTATCTAAATTCACACTGTAATATGTTTCTAACCTTACCTGCTGAAACCAAAGAAAAGAAACGAGAGAGAGAGAGGGGAAGGGAAGATTCAGAAAAGAAGCAACCGAAATGAGGTGTATAAAAAGAGGCCGGACGTATAGGATTTACAGTTTAACACTCTTTATCTCTCTCCAGATTATCAAAATTGACCCACAATCTAAGTCTTAGCTAACAAGATGAACTGCCAGTTTGCACGTAATCCCTCTGTGACATCAATATGGTTTGTGGGGATTTTTAACGATTGGTTTAGGTAAATCTTGTTTCCAGATTACGGCTCATCCTTGTGCTTGGGGACCTTAAGAGTTTGGTTTGCCTTTCGCCTGCTTACGCTGCTGCTCATGAAATGAAAGCCAAGAATTAACAAACTTGTTCGGCCAAAAAAACTAGGCCAATACTTTAAGTAAGACTACCTGTTATATTACCTTCCATGTGATTTAGGAAAGTGTTTTTGGATACCTGTACTCACTAGAGAGAAAACTCAGTGTTGGATTTTAGAAGTTTCAAAACTTTTCTAGCAAAGTTTCTTTAAAGCATTAGTCAATTCAGAAATATACAGTACTGATAATTATCACATTTCTTATGAGACCACAAAACTGCAGGATCATTGAAGGTAATGTTAAATCTAAAGCTAAATCATAAATGACTCGTAAAATTCTCACAAAAACAACGTGACAGTTTGTTGTTGAGATACCAGACATACTGAAATCAATCCAGGCCGATGGGTTTCAGAAATCAGGATTCAACATCCACCATGTTCACCAACGCCGAAGTAAGCGTCAGAGATCTCCGGTTCATTATCCGCTATAGGGAAATAACGAGAAAAATATCAACGTGCGGCAAACGGTAAACGGTTTGCACTGTGTGTTCATAATTAAGGCAACACATTAAGATAATATCGTAAGACACACCAATCTGTAATATTCATCAGCAAAACGAGAGTTTTGTACAATAGCTATACACATAAGACACATGAAATTTACACGTGGCCACGCCAGCGGAAAAAATAATGTGTACAAGCATTGATTCATACCACAAAAATAGCTAGGCTAATCTATGTGCTAAAGTTTAACAGGTGTTTTGAGGGTTGTGAAATAACTCAGGATTAACCTAGCTGACTGAGCTCAACACATTAAATCGGAAAAATATGAACTGAAGATCCAAGATGGTTTGATTACATTAAAAACCTAAAACCTTCATCTAAATTGTAACGGAAAATGCAGGTTAATGTGAACTATTATGTGGGTTGTTGAGTGTGGAAGTTAAATGCTAATACCCACTGACAGCAACTAGCTGAAATACAATAGAGGTTTTGCATTTACATTGCGGTTTGGCCAGTTACCCGGATGCGCGGTCATATTGGAAATACTCGGATGTGAACAATAGCATTGTTTGCACGGTTAATATACCACTGAATACGTTGTTCTGCTAATTTATGCTGTATAAACCACAGGAAAAACGTGGAAGCTGCTAAATCATATAGGGAAGGACCTAATACGCAGGAAAGGGTGCAATAGTTTGACAAACTAAAGTTAACAGGTTGTAAAAATTAGTAAAAGTAGTACTAATTAAGATATTAGCCTACTATTCCACCTACCTGACTGGAAATGATAAGAACAAACGTGAATGTTGTCCAGATTCTGGCCCTGGAAATCCCAGTTTAGTTTGACCAACCACAAATGCATTTTGCACTCCTCTCCTTGATTTGCTATAACTTTTGGCAGTCTATATTAATCCAAATGTTTTTCCTGATCCGATCGATTAGAACAGCCCAAAACATGACAATAATTGACCAGCAATATTCAGCAGCAATAATCAGCAAAATTTAGGAGTTTTGTTCGGTTCAGCTGCATTTTTTACGTTCAGGCCCACTAATGTGTCCGTTCGATTACGCGTTGTGAAAACACTCTATAGTGCCATTATTCAACTCAGATCAGTTCAAACGTTGTCAATGTTGAGAACTTCATCTGTTCTGAAACTAATTTGACTTCTCTCCAATTCAGTTCAAGTTTAAAACCAGTTCAAGATAATATTGCTGAATATAAAGTGTCTTTCTATATGTTGAGTATGCTGTATGACTGTTATTTATGCTCTAATACAACCTAAAATACCTAATATTCTGCATTTGTAGAGCAACACGTGTTACCTAATCATGTGCTTAGAGATTTCAGAGGGGTGTTGATCATAATTTGCACGGACAGGACAGATTATCCCAACAAGTCCGGAAGATCACCCGGAGGATGATCTTCCTTTTCATCCTCATCTACCCCCCCACTTTTCACACCAAGCAAGACTTTGAGGATTTTATAAAAGGCCATCCCGTCTGTGTTTGGCCAGTCAGGCTGCTCATTGACTCCACCAGGATACCGTGAAATAACTAGTCCACTGACGGCGCAATAATGGACGCGTGGACCGTTCAATTTGGAAACCTCTCCAAAGTCAGCCCCTTCGAGGGCCCACAGTACCACCTAGCCCCTAAGTGGGCTTTCTACCTACAGGCAGCTTTTATGGGTTTCGTATTTTGTGTGGGCACACCTCTGAACGCCATTGTCCTTTTCGTTACAATGAAGTACAAGAAACTCCGACAGCCTCTCAACTACATTCTGGTAAACATATCTCTAGCAGGCTTCATTTTTGACACTTTCTCCGTAAGCCAAGTATTCCTGTCCGCTCTTAAAGGTTATTTCTTCTTCGGACATACGTTGTGTGCGATGGAGTCGGCTATGGGATCAATTGCGGGTAAGACGGAGAGTCTTCAGAATTAAGCTTTTAATTGCATCTATGGTTCCATAAAGAATGTTTGACATCCATGGAACATTTCCATGCTGCAAAACGTTCTTTATAGTTAAAAAGCGTTCTTTAAATGGTTCTTTGAATGGCATAAACTTGACATTTTTAAAAATTAAGGTTTTAATGGCATTTGTGGTTTCATGAAGAACGTTTGACATCCATGGAACATTTCCATGCCACTAACATCTAAATTCTTTAGAATTTGAATGTTCTTCACAAAACTACTGAAATGTTGAGGAACTATTCACTAAAAGGTTCTTTGGAGAATCAAAAATGGTTCTTTGGCTTTGCTGTAAAAATTGTCTTGTTCTCGCAGGTCTTGTGACGGGATGGTCTCTGGCCGTCTTAGCTTTTGAGAGATACGTGGTTATCTGCAAACCCTTCGGAAGCTTCAAGTTTGGACAAGGCCAAGCCGCCGGAGCCGTGGTGTTTACCTGGATCATAGGTGCTGGTTGTGCCACTCCTCCATTCTGGGGATGGAGCAGGTGAATTTTCTTCGTGAAATATTTGCAAACATGCATTTGTCATTTTAAGAACTGACTTTATTTACATTCGAATTTACAGATACATTCCAGAGGGTCTCGGCACCTCTTGCGGACCTGACTGGTACACAAAAAGCGAGGAGTACAATTCAGAGAGTTACACTTACTTCCTCATCGTCACCTGCTTCATCATGCCAATGACCATCATCATCTTTTCCTACTCACAGCTCCTGGGAGCCCTACGTGCTGTAAGTATCCCAAGAATTCGAACTTTTTGCTTTTATACACCCTTGTGGACAAATGTACATAGGTTCAAATGCTCACTGATGCTTTAGAAGGAAACACAATGCATCAAGTGCCAGGGGTGTAAACTTTTGAACGGAATGAGGATGTGTACATTTTTTGCCTAAATATCATGTTTTTCATTTAGTACTACCCTTCAGAAGCTACAGAAGATACTTATATGTTCCCCAGAAGACAAAATAAGTTACATTTACCCTGATCTTCAAATTCCAAAAGTTTTCACCCCCGGCTCTTAATGCACAGTGTTTTCTTCTGGAGCATCAGTGAACGTTTGAACCTTCTGTAATAGCTGAGTCCCTCAGTTGTCCTCAGTGTGAAAAGATGGATCTCAAAATCATACAGTCATTGTTGGAAAGGCTTCAAATACACAAAAATGCTAAAAAAAAAAATTGGAGGACCTGAAGGATTTTTCTGAAGAACAGTGGACAGTTTCACTGTTCAGGACAAACAAGGGACTCATGAACAACTATCACTAAAAAAAAAACAGCTCAGTTAACAACACAGTATTAAGAATCAAGTGTATGTAAACTTTTGAACAGGGTCATTTTTATCAATTTAACAGTATCTTCTGTAGCTTCTCAAGGGCAGTACTAAATAAAAAATTACCTGCGTTTTGAATGATCCCCCTTTGTTTGGTAAAATAATTAACATTTTGCAGATTCTGCAGTGTTTGTAAACTTTTGACTTCAACTGCATATTTCACAAGCTTTCAAAATTTACCCATAGGTTGCAGCCCAGCAGGCTGAGTCAGCCTCCACCCAAAAGGCAGAGAAGGAAGTGTCCAGGATGGTTATCGTGATGGTCGGCTCTTTCATAGTTTGCTATGGCCCTTATGCCATCACTGCCATGTGGTTTGCCTACGCTGATGATTCAAACAAGGATTACCGTCTGGTGGCCATCCCTGCTTTGTTCTCAAAGAGCTCCTGTGTGTACAACCCCATGATCTATGCCTTCATGAACAAACAGGTGAGATGCACAACACACAAGCATTGAATAATAACTGTACACATGCAGACAAACACTAACACTTGGCCATTTTGCGTTCCAGTTCAACGCCTGCATCATGGAGACTGTATTTGGCAAGAAGATTGATGAGGGCTCAGAGGTTTCCAGCAAGACTGAAACTTCCTCCGTGTCCGCATAAATTATTCCACACCCCATTTACCACATGTCCGGACCTGTTTTCCTTGTATCCTCCCTCTGATTGTTCAAATCCTGCACCTTTATATCTTGTCAAGGGCAGAGGGACTCCCTTTGTTCTGAAGACACCATTCGCTGGATGGCCAAACTGGAGGGTGATATCCTACCATCCTTTCTGTGCAGAACTGGTACACCTTCAAATAAGTCTATTTTATTTTTTTGTAATGAAAAACATTCATATTTCATGTTAAAACAATGCATTATGCATTGACAATGAAGTAGAATATTTAATTTTCAACTTGCAAAAGAAAATCTAAAAAAAAAAAAAATAATAATAATAATAAAAAACTAAAAAAAAGAAACACCTCTAATGTGAATGGACTTGTGCAAACTGAAAATGGAAATTCCTGATTTTCAATAGCAGCGTTTATATTCTATCAGAGTGAGATATTCAGTAAACCAAGTAACCTAAAAGCCCATACCAATCAAAAGTGCTTATTTCGACAAAAGAGCACAGCGTAACTAAGCAGTTTACTCGCGTCTTCATTAAAGAACTTACTAAAGACCAGCTTTCTGGCTGGATTAGCCAAGATATACAAGATCACAAGAGAATTATCCAAGTCAATCCATTTGTTTGCAGCCAAGGAACTGTTCACTTGAAGTCTGTTGGTAACAAATCATGAGCGACAACCATGATTTGTCCAATCACTGGCTTCATGACGTTGGATCTCTAATATCTGTATCTACATTACTTCTGTACATGTTTTGTTGTAATTAGACATAAAGTGTGCATGAATTTGTTCATGTGCTCGGATTTTAGAATTAATAAAAATTTATATTGTTTGATGCATTTTTTCCTCTACCTGTTGGCTTCTATTAATCAACTTAAATAGCCTTTATCCCATTGGTGGAAAAAGACTAAAATCAGCATTGTTTCATAATTAAATGGTATTTAGTATTTAATCAGTAAATGAAAAGTTGGGTGATAAATGCCAGAGTTATTATTGTTAACTAAAATTAAAACTAAAACCATAAAAACAATATATATATATATATATATATATATTTATATTTATTTGTTACTTAAAATAAATGTTAGCTGAAATAATTCAATTATTTAGTATTTAATTAATTTAGAATTTTTTTTTAAATATATTTTAATTTTAGCTTATTGCCATCATTTCTCATTTTTTTCCATTATTGCATCATTTCTCATTTTTTGTTGAACTTTTATTACTTTTAAAGTTTGTTTTCCCTATTAACTTTCAATAGGTTAAAACTGTTAAATACATAAACAAAAATTAATTTTTCATCTGGGATAAAATAAAACTGTTATTGTAAAATATATAAAAAATATTTAAATAATTTTAAACAATATTGTCTACTCACAAAAAAACATGAAAAACGTTACAATTTCAGTCATAATTTTGTTTTATTGACAATTTGTTGTTTTCAAGATACAATCTATAGGTGCTGAAATGGCACCACTCGAAGGAAGTCACCTGAAACCACTGGGTGCTAAAATATTTTATATAGAAAAAAAAAACGCATTCAAAAGTCAATGAATGGACCACAAAGTACATTGCTGTTTGTAATGTAAACATATTGCAAACTTCATATAATTGACCGTGTATTTCAAAAACTGAAGCTGAATGCAACAAACTATTCAGTAACAAGTTCAATTGGACCCTACAAATCAAAATGATTTGCGGTTTAAGACATATAACCCTAACTAAAGATCCAAATCAAAATTCAGTAAAAAGGCACAATGAAAGTGTCTATTGAAGTTCAAAATCAGGGAGTCTTTAAGAAAACAAACATCTTAATAATAGAAATTCCGGGATGCAGGACTGCATAAGACAAGTTTTTCTAATAAATATGGAAGGAAAACAGGATATTGCTTTAGAGGATCATGGTTCTAAAATCTATGTTTGTGCCAAGACAATTACACACAGGAGAGAAATGTGAGTTTATATGTATAAAACTATATACATATTCACATATACATTGTGAATATATACATGTATTTTATACCTATCTGAGAGGTTTTTGTACTTTCAGTATCCTAATGAATAGGACTGTGAACAGCAGGGGGAGCTGATCATAGATCAGGTGCAACAGGTATAAAACTGCTTTGAATCTAGCTCTGAATAAACCACATCACATTAAAAAAAACAGGTAGAAACAGCTATTGAAATGATAATAATGACCACGATTCCAAAGACGGATCAAACAAACAATGCTAACGCACTTTACAGCAAAAAAAAAAAACTTAATATGTAAAGTCATTAATGCATTTCTTTGTGCAAAAAGGGAAAACAATCTATCAAGTGAACTTAATCTGAGGAATTAGTGTTGTGTTATGATGAAGCAATATAAAATAAATTATATTCTTTTACCAAAACAAGTTAAAAAGTAATTATCTATTATACTAGAAACATTTTTTTAAAACTCATCATGTCGAACTAAAGCCTCCCCGAAATCAGTCGCTTGACTTCCCACAAACAAATCGTACTTGTTGAGTATTTCGTCTTTGGTGAGTTTGCCATCCTGAAAGACAGTGTGACAGATTCAGTCAAAATGATACCAGTTATAACTTGCTGACAAAAATCAGTTTTTAAGTTTGGCTCACCTTGTTTGTGTCAGATTCGTACACCAGATGCTTCGCTTCGGCTTCTGCGTGATCATAGTCGGACGGTAGGATCCAGTCCATGGTCTCCTCTTTGTCCATCTTTCCATCCTTGTTCTTGTCTCTAAACTCTGAAAACTGCTCTCGCTCTGTCGCCACCCATTCAGGCTCATCCATTTCATCCTCGTGGTTGTACATGTCACCTGATATTCAAGAAAATTTGAACGATGCTAAAGAGATACTTCACCCAAAAATGAAAATTACCCCATGATTTACTCATCCTCAAGCTATTCTAGGTGTATATGACTTTCTTTTTTCAGACAAATACAACTGGAGTTATATTAAAAAATGTCTTGGCTCTTCCAAGCTTTATAATGGCAGTGAATGGCTGTTGAGATTTTGAAGTCTAACAAATTGCATCCATCCATCATAAAAAGCACTCCACATAGCTTCCACATCCATCAACGCTTTCGACTACATTTATAAGATAAGTTTTAGATATGAAATATAAGATATTTTTCTTACACAACCGCTTCGATTCACTTCAGAAGTAGGCCTGTTGCAATTATTAAATAACCGCCTGATCGTGGTTATTTCATCTAACCGCGGTCAATTCAGACAACCGCGATTATTGTGCACGGAGACATTGTGTTTTGTTTATGTTTGTTCATGCTGCTTCACAGAGTGCGTGCTGTCTGTGTTGCCATGATCACTCATTACAAGCACTTTTTGGGCTTGTTGTTTAAGCTCAGATGGAAAAGCGATCAGGTTTATGGAGCTATCAAACTAAGCAGACATGAGTCACTATATTTTGGTCTTATTTTTAGCAAAAAGCATTTGGAATTACTTCATTTTTTTTGGTTCCTACCAAGATCTGGCAACACGAGCGAGTCAAGGCTCCTGTTGCTCTGGTACTGCTTTCCCTGTGATTCACCCATGGATTCACCCCACATACTACAGAAGAGAGACTAGTTGTTCAGTTGCCCCCCCCAATAAAATCTATAGATATAAAACAGTTCAAGTATAGAACAATACTAGCTTAAACTAGTAGGTAAATGTGTGCTATTAGGCACATATTCAAACGTTTGTGCGGAGAGTGGAAGCTAAAGCAAGCTTTGACATGGAGGCATCAGTGCGAACACTGTTTTTGTGTTTTGTTTTTTTTTTCAGTGGAAACAATTTAAAAACAATTTAAAATGTAACATTTTTCTCACAAAGGTAAGAGTAATACATCATTCGGAACTGTAAAGGGTCTGCTTTTATTTGTGTGCACTCACAATATTAACAAAACGTTACAAACAGTGCTTTTATAAAAAGCCGTCTTGTTCTTGAACAGGAGCGCTACACAAAAATGAACAGAAAATTGGCGAATACATGCTTCACAGACATTATAAATATATACTATATATAAATAGAAAGCTGTAAATTATTGCTTAACAAAATAAAACAAATCGAAAACAAAAACTCTTTCATTATGTAATCCACAAAGATGCATTTCTTTCTAAAGGCGCGCCCAAAGAGGAGATTGCGAATCAGGATCTTTGCGACATTGACATAGAATACACTAGTTTATTAATAAATAATTCAAATGTCTCCTTACTATTTTTGAGACAATTAATTGACATAATCGCAATTATTTCTTAGACAATTAATCGTCAGCCAAATTTCATAATCGTGACAGCCCTATTCAGAAGGCCTTCGATTAATGCCCAGGAGCTGTGTGGAGCACTTTTTTATGATGGATGGATGCACTTTATTGGACTTCAAAATCTCAACACCCATTCACTGCCATTATAAAGCTTAAAAGAGCCAAGACATTTTTAATATAACACAGAATGCATTCATCTAAAAGATTAAAGTCATATACACCTAGGATGGCTTGAGGGTGAGCGAATCATGGGGTTCATTTTTGGGTGAACTATCCCTTTAAGGTACAGAATTTACTTTTTTAAGCAATGTACATTGACTCACAGTTTTTAGGTTTTTCCTTAACAAAGTAAAAGTTTTTGTAAGAGTTTCCAATTTAAAATATACCTAATACTGTATGTCACTCACCAATATACTCCTCCAGGTCGATAAAACCATCACCATTCTTATCAATATCCTCCATCGTTTCCTGATGATGAAATGAAAAGATTAGTGAAATAGGTCACAGAAAAGCCAGACAAAGCCTAGTTACTATTTAAAAATCTAAATGATCTAGTTAATGTCTTTCATACATGTACCTAGTCTTAAAATGCATCAGTACACATAATAAAGGGAAAAAACACTTGCCATTTTTCTTTAACTTTCTTTCATTTGACATCACCAATTCCCAATGGATAAAATGATGCCACATTTTACCACTCTTATACACTACCATTCAACAATTTGCAAGGAATTCATACTTTTATTTAGCAAGGATGCATTTATTTGATTAAAAGTGAGAGTAAAGCCATTTATATTGCTAGAAAATATTTCTGTTTCAAATAAACACTGTTTTTTCTGAACTTTCTATCCATTAAAGAGGCCTTAAAAAAATTGTATCATGATTTCTGCAAGAAAAATGTGCATCATGAACTGTTGAAATATGCAGCAGAACTGTTTTCAGTACTGAAAATAATAAATAATGTCTCTTAAGCACCAAATCAGCATATTAAAATGATTTTTGAATAATCATGTGACACTGAATACTGCAGTAATGACTGCTGAAAATTTAACTTTACCATCACAGTAATAAATTATATTATAAAATATATTAAAATAGAAACGGTTATTTTAAACTGCAATAATATTTCAGAATATACTGTGTTTTTGATCAAATAAGAGCAGACTTGGAGCATAAAAGACTGGTGTACATCAGTTTTCAGAAGTAAATTGGGATACAAAAAGGTTTCATGTTAACTTTAACCTAGTTAACTTTTAACCGACATGCCAATAATAAAAGACCCACCAACACAACGATGTCCTTCATATGCTCATACTCCTCAGGATGGAGGAAGGCAGTGAATTCCTCTTTGTCAGCAATGTGGTCTCCATTTCCATCAGCCATTTTGAAGCGCCGTTCATCTCTAGCCATCATCTGCTTGTAGTTGTAGCCGTCGTCAGACTCAGGATCATCTAGAAAAACACAGACAGCACAAATGATTCAATTATTAAAACAACTTATTATTAAAATACTTATTGCAGTTCTGCTTGATGACACTAGTGGTGTAAAACTACATGCTTTACATAAAAATTTTTAAAGGGGTGGACACAAAAAGGGCAATTCCGACATCATTTACTCACCCTCATGTTGTTCTGATATATGTATGACTTTATTTCTTTGGTGGAACAGGAAAGAAGATATTTTGAAGAATATTTAAACTGTTTTTGTTCAGAAAATGAAAGTCAGTAGGGTCCAAAACAACACTGGACCCACTGACTTTCATTATATGGACCAAAAAAAATAAAATTTTATCAAAACTTTCGTGTTCCACAGCAGAAGGCTGTTCATATAGGTTTGAAACAACATGAGTGTGCATTTTCATTTTTGGATGACCAATTCTTAAACCTTGTTTATAAAAACAGACTGCATTTTTACCAAGGTAAGTGCCATATGTGACATTCTTGTATTCGTCCCAGGAGATCATGCCATCATTATTCATGTCAAAATCCTTCCATTGTCTTTCCACATTGTCATAGATGTACTTCTTTTGAGCCTTTTTAATCCATGCTTTCAGCTCAGCCTCTGTGACATAGCCATCCTTGTTTGCATCAATCTTCTCCACAATTTTACTGAAAGGCAGCACAAAAAGAAGACAGAAAGAGTTTCATATTAAAGCAACCAACTCTCAGTGAAAATTAACATCTTTTGAATCACTACTAAATTCCCCTTAACACTCAGCACAAACCTTACCCAAGCCTGTTCTTGCTTTCCTCTGGAGTCAGGTCATCAAACGTCTTGGCTTCATCCTCCCCAAGAAAGGCGTCGTGGTCATAGTCAAAGTTTGTGCCGTCGTCGTGCTCCTTGCTGCTCAGCGGTGCATCATGGTGGACACGGTCCTTCTTCTCTGTGGGTTTGCTGGTGGCGTAGACCACGCATAGAGCAAAGCACATCAACAGAGGCCTAATTTCCATCTTCATCATATATACGCTTTGGTGAAAGAGAGAGCAAATATTAACATATATATCCCAAGTATCTAAAATAAATAACTAAAATAAATACTGATCACAGGAATTTCAAATGTGGCTATATTATAAATAATTCACTGTGCAAACATCATTTTACAGTATCTGTTTGAATCAGTGTAAACACTGTGTATGTTTGAGTAAGAAGTGTGACACACACTACAACTCAGCAGTTAAGGCTGGTAAAATTGTTTTACCAAGAAGTCTCTTATGCTCACCAAGAAAGCAAAATCATTAAATATTATTACAATTTAAAACAACTGTTTTTTAAATTAATATATTTAAAATGTAATGTATTCATGTGATGTCAAAGTTAAATTTCCATCAGCCATTGCTCCAGTCTTAAGTGTCACATGATTCTTCAGAAATTATTCTAATATGCTCATTTGCTGCTCAAGAATTATTTCCTATTATTATAAATGTTGAAAACAGCTGTGTTGCTCAGTATTTTTTTAGAAACCAGGATTCACTGCTATATACAAAGCAAAAGCAGTTATTTGAAATCGAAATCTGCAACATTATAATGTCTTTACCGTCACTTTTGTCCAATTTAATAGGTCCTTGATAAATAAATATATACATTTCTTGGAAAAAAGTAAAATTACTAACCCCAAACTTTTAAACAGCAGTGCAAATGTATGTAACAGGGAAAAAGGGCAATCCTGACTGGCAAAATATCAGGCATAAACTTTAACAGGAAACAGTGGCGACATGAACAAAAATGCGTTTCCAGAAAATGTGGAAAAAAATAAAAGGGGAAATAAAACGATGAAAATGACAGATAGCACAGCCAATTGAAGTGTCCAAAACTTACAAACAGTATACAGTATAAGAAATATTTAAGATTAACAATTTTTGCCTTTCAAAGGAAACAATAGGTGTTTACTACTCCTTAACCAAAAATGAGCACAGATATGATTCTGATTATGAGCAGCATAAACAAAGGCATAAAAGTTACCTTACAACACATTTAAGATCTGATGGTCACCATTCACTTTTAGTGTATGAAAAAAGACGCAATGAAAGTGAATGGTGACTGGACTGTCAGTCTTCTAAACCTGTAGTTTGTTTTCAATAGATTAAAGAAAGTCAGAAACATTTCTAACAACACTGGGGCGAGAGAATGATGACAAAATTGTGTTATTTTGGTAAACTATCCCTTTAACGTTCAATACTAACGGTCCCTTTAAGTGAGTCGGCAATAGAACGTAACGTTACACGGTCAGTCAATGCAGTGGTCAATCACAGTACTAAACACCACACATGCAAAAACGTATTAAAGCGTGTATAAATACAAACATACCTTGGTTTAATACGAGGCCGAGAATCGCAGACACAATACTGGTCTTTGGTTTACTCTGCACACCCCTATGCCACACCGTTTTTTCGGACTGGAGCAACGCCGCAATCCAATCACAGCTCAAACAGTGGAGTCAGTGCACTGCCATTGGGCCACTTCAGCACATCAAACCCCGGATGTAATGGAAACCGTTGTTGAAAAAAGCGCGACTCATCACACTCTTTTTTGATTGGCTACTGGACATCGGTAAACCAATCAGCGACGAGGCTTCAACATCGGTTGATGCATCGCTCAAGGCCGTTGTGCATCTAGTGGATTGTCTTATTGGGTACGTCTTGCCACGTCCCCAAATTTGAGAGACCCGCACATTTTCGAGGAAAGGTGCTGCCATCCTTGTACTGAACATTATTTGTAAATATGATTAATGGCGTATCAGTCGAATTATAATGGTTGGATTAACTAAATGTAACTAATGCCAGGTTTAGACATTGATTTAGCTATTGTTTAGCCATTCATAACGCTACTTTTAATTTAAAGTTACTAGCTAATGTTATTTAAACTGCACATTTCAGTAAGAAGTAACGTTAGTGATAGCGAAATTATATTGTACTTATAACTGTAATTGTGTTTATGCTTTTCTAAACTGTTTACAAACATCTGCTGTTAAACAACAAACAGTATCAGCTACAAGTAAACAAACAAACATATAATTAAACAAACAGATGTGATAATAAATAATTGTAATAAATTAGTAGACTAAGTGCAGCTTTAATTACACGTTTATTGCACAAAACATGACTGTGACCATAAACTGATGCAATACAGATCCAATTTTACATGAGAAACCGAAAAGCTGAGGAACATAGCTTTGTTATTAGTAGAGGTTGATATAATATTTAAATCATTTTCCATTTATTCCAAGATGACAGAGAAGTTACGTTTACAGTTTGAAAAATGTACATTCATTAATGTAAAATCTACGTAGGATTGAACAGTTAAAATAAATAATTATCTTTTGTGGAAACTGAAGCAAAATGCCCAAATATAATGCTTGCCAGATGAACTAAGACAGACAGGATGTTACATTTGACAAAAGCAACAATATCACTTAAAAGGATACATCTCTTTTTGTGAGAAAGAATGTATGCTGTAAATACCCATTTAATTGATCAGAAACGGTTCCACAAAGAAAATCAAAACTAACCAGTGAGAGCATTGCAATAAACCACTAATTATACCACTACACAAACACTATTTAGTGCATTAAAGCGTCATAACAAATCGGCTTACAGCCGTGCGCATGCGCGTATCTTGGGACGCTGCACCCCTCACCAAGGTAACAGCAAAACCTGTAATCGAATCTAATCTTTACTCCACCAAGCGTGCAACAAAAACACTTCTTTTGTTCACGGACCTATCTGTGCAGTAGTCAGCACTTGCTCAGACTCAGAATGCCTGTCCGTTTTAAGGTAAGTGAATGCAACCATCACCCACTGGAAATTATTTATAACATAGCACAATTGGACCAGATTGAAGGTGCACGCGCTCGTGCGACGTCATTTGTTTGAGGAAAAGAGAGCGCGCGCTGCAGGCTGCAGAAATGCTTTCAGTTTTGACATTTATTTCGGCTGTTTACATTTAGGTAACTAAATATACATTAATACGAATCCTTGTAAGATATAGTTTACGCTTTGCCGAAAACAAAGAAAAACTAACGTTATGTGATTTTATTAAAACACCTTTCAAACGGTAAACACTGTAACGTTATAAATTACCGTCAGTACTTCCTGTTATGTCTTGAAGTTTGTGCGCGGATTAAAAGGCGTCAAGATTATCCAATTGTCACCTAAGAGCTAGTTATTAAGCACGGTTTTAGCATGGCTTTTCTAATAAATCACAGATATATCATTTCCTAGACCTCTCATTTGAATATGCAGACTGTATAACATACCAAATGCAAAGTGTCCGTTACTTATGCTATAAAGTGTACTTGTTTTTGTATGTTCTACTTTTAATAGGGAATCAGCGAGTATCGAAGTAAATATAAGGGTCGAACAACACGATCCAGAAGCGATTCTCCACATCGCAGGATGCTACTGGCAGGACTGCGCTCTGACCAGTCAAGTATGTACTAGATAGATAGATAGATAGATAGATAGAAAGATCGATAGAAGGATTGATAGATTGATTGATTGCTATTGTCAGACAATAGATAGATTGTCTGACGACTGATCAATATTGTCAGTCTATAGATAGATAGATTGTCTGAAGATGATCGATATTGTCAGACAATAGATATTGTCTGATGAATGATCAATATTGTCAGACTATAGATAGATACGGTCAGACGATTGATCAGTATTTTCAGATGATAGATTTTTTCTGATGATTGATCAATATTTTCAGATGATAGATAGATGATAGATATTTTCTGATGATTGATCAGTTTTGTCAGACTATAGATAGATATCGTCTGACGATTGATGGATATTGTCAGACAATGATAGATAGATAGATATTGTCTGTTGATTGATCAATACTGTCAGACTATAGATAGATAGATAGATAGCAGGATATTGTCTGACGATTGATCGATATTGTCAGACAATGATAGATACATATTGCCTGACAGTTGATCAATATTGTCAGACGATATAGATAGATAGATAGATAGATAGATAGCAGGATATTGTCTGATGATTGATCAATATTGTCAGACAATACATAGACAGATATTGTCTGACGATAGATAGATAGATAGATAGATAGATAGATAAAAATGATTATCACACAATAAATTTAAATTTAATTTATTGATCTTTGTCTTGAATTTATAGGAATTACTCAGGAGCCCCAATTCATATCCAAAAGGAAAGTGCCATTTTATCCACCACAGATAACCAGTTCTTTCCAATGGGACAGGCATGATCCGCCTCCACAGCATCAGAAGAGCAGGCCTGTCACACGTCCAGCTGTCACACCTGTGCTCAGAGCCCGTAGTGCAGAAAGAGTAGCAACCCCTCTTGCCCCAAGAGACCCTGTGCCACCAGAGGGCACTACTGCACTGTCCCAACAGCTACAAGCAGAGGCGCAAACAGCTCAGACATCCACCACTGCTGCAGACCAGAGGCAACAGAAACTAAATGGAGTGAGTCTGGTTATAAGTGAGTGTGTAAAATAACATTAAATAACAATAATGCAAAATGGCACATTTAAAGAGGCCCATTTGTAGTTCTGTTCATACGTAATCCTTTTAATAAACAGAATCTCTGATTAGAGTATGTGGAGTTTCTCTGATCCCTCTGATCTCTGAACGCAATTTAAGGCTTCTATACCACAATTGATTTTACATGATAAAAAGTTTATTACAAACATTTCACATTTTCAAATTTAATTATAATACCATACTTAGTGTATATTGTAATATTACATATTAATACCATCATTACTACAGTTGCAGGTATTCAGAGCTTGTGTTTTCTAATAGATTAAGCATGTGCTACGGAAAAAAGCAGGACTGAGATCGGAGCGACAGAGAAATGGCCGTTTGAGCTCTGAGTACCAGAGACAGTTCATGTGGAAAACGCCTGTGGCCGATTCGCCCCTGTTAGCTGCACATGAGGTACTCCGTTGCATTTTTATGAGCATTGTCATAATCATTTTTAACATGGCAGGTATTTCCTGGCCAGATTATCTGACATGTTATTAAACAGAGTACTTCTGGTTACCTGATGTGTTTCTTATGTTTATAGAGATTAATTACTGCATAATTGAATGCTTTGAATATTTTTGAGTGCATTTCCTTTCATACCAATAAAAAAAATCCATATCCAGTAGGTGGCAGTACAGAGTTTTGCATGTCAGTGGATGCATGATTATTTCTGAAAATATATATGTATGTATATTTATGTAGATGTGTATGTGAGCAGCAACACTGTCATTCTCAGTAGTATCTTATCAGAATGCCATCATCAGGTTTGTCAGGTTCATTTTTTGTGTTTTCATATCTGTTTTAGATGTTGTACAGTAACAACCAAGCCATTCCACCCTTCAAATCAAACCCGGTAATTATGGAGAGTGAGTACAAGAGAAGTTTCAAAGGATCACCTCCTCCCAGACCGCCACGCCTGAGGCGAGATGTTGAACAATACGAAATCCCGGAGCTCGATGCCGAGAACACAACTCCAGAGAAGGTACGTAGAAATATCCACATTCAGCTGTGTCACATATACGTCAGTGGACCCAGACTTTCCAAATATACTGCATAACTATGGAGCTGGATAAACCAGTTTCACTATGTTAGTTCCTCGTAATTTCTTTACACATTCTATATGCATAGTTCTCATTGTATAGTAAGGAAGTATACATTTGCAAAAATATTTGCACCTTTGATGTGGTTTGTCATGCGCTTTTGCCTGAATGCCCACTATGCCAGAGTAAGGGGAACATAAAGAAGAAGAAGAAGAAGGAGGGACAACAGAGCAGAAAATCAAGCCCTGAAGAGGAAGTCACCCACCAACAGCAACAGGAAGTGAGGTCACCCTGCGCCTTGAAAAACCCTTCACCCAATGTTATGAGGTGAATGTTGTATTTTTATACAGGAGTAGGGGGGAAAAACAGAAACTAAACTCAAAAGGCCTGTTTCACACATTTTGCATCTGTAGCACACAAGCATCGCATATTTATTTTAATGTCCATATGATTTTTTTTATGAATTTCACATAAGTATTTACCAGTGCCCTTTTTGTCTCCCTGACAGGAAAGTAAAAACTGAGTACAGATCCAACTTTCGTTCTCCCCTTCAGTATAGTTACAGAGATGGAGCATGGGTGAAGATCAAAACTGCAAAGGAGGAGGTGAGATTCTGGAAAAAGAAGAAAATCTATGGGAAAAGGCCATAGAAAATATAATTTTATTCTCATGTGGCATTAAAAAATGCTAAATGATAAAAAAAGTAAATTGAAAAAGTGAATTTAACATTCATATAAATAATATACATAAATGAATTTAATTCTATGTTTTATTTAAAAACAATAGCCTCACAATAGATTTTAATATGGCATAAAAAAATAAAATAATTTAATGAATATCAGGTACTGTATGAATATCAGGTACATTGCAGGCTTGGTGAGCAGAAGAGACTTCTGTTAAGAAACATTAAAAACTTTTGACTCATAGTGTATTTCTAGACCTGCAGTTAAATAACATTCAATTAATATACACAAGGAAAACACAGCAAACACAGCAAATCATAAAAGAGATGATGAAGGCTTAATTCAAGAGCTAATCTGACACAACACATTACATAAAAGCTTGAGCTGTGGTTCATTAAAGTGGAAGAGCTGTTATGAAACAGACAGGTAGTCTCTCTAATTACTGGTCTGTATTATTAATCTTGCAGGAGTGTGAAGGTTTTCACGAGTGGTATCATGAGGTAACTGTTCCGCCTGTTGCATCCATCCTTTCACTGCCGCTGCTGTCTCAAGAGAGACCTTCATTTGCTTATGTGTGTGTCTGTTCTGTACTGCTACACGAAATGTACTAGATGACATCATTCAGAGTTAGACGATACGGTGTCCTCATATGGACCTAGCCTTGAAGAAGTATCTGTGTGTGTGTTCAATCTGTGTATGTGTGCATGTGGCATATCGCTGAGCAAGATGTTATCTGTCAGCAGATATGGAACTTTGAAGTTGTCTGTGGTTTTGTTGGTTAATTTTTTTTTTTTTTTTTTGCTTTCAGCTGTCTGGTAATCCTGTATTGACTTCTGGCTCACTTACTGATTATATACAAGCACAGACGAACGTAAAGTAGAGCTTAGAATTAAAAGTAAAAATAAAAAAATGTATTTCATTTATTTTATTTTATTTAATTTTATTTCTCATTGGCAAATATTTTTTTGGAGGAGCCAACAATACAGAATAAAAAAAAATTCAGTAAGATGTCCCATTAATATTTGTAGTCATCACTTTTTCCCAATTTGTGTAAGTGTCACACTGTAACCTTCATGTGGTTCTTTTGCTTCTTAGTAAATAATTACATCTTTGTTTTTACGTGGTCAGCATCCGTCATGACAATAAATTCAGTACTCAACTTTTTATTTTAAAGTGTAAGTGCTTCGAATTTGTTGGCTAAGCTGTAAAACTTAGTTTGGAGCCTTCAAAGCATTTTTTGTTCCATGCTGACCCTGTAAGAACAAAGTAACATTTATGAGACAAAAGTACTTAATTTTAGGTTATGGTGTCAAGTGTGCCTCGCTGCATCTCCAGCAAATCTTGTGCAAGACTTGCCATATGGGACAAGAGTGTCTTTCTGAGTCAGCTCTTTAGGAGCAGAGCATGACTGTCTTCGCATTTACACATTCTCCACGGGTTTCGTAGCGGATGCCACAATGTTGCATGATTTATGCTGATTCAATGACAAATTTGTGTAAGCATGTGTAAGGACAATATCAGGGTTCAATTATACATTTTATAATTGTTAAAACATATTTATAGCACATTTTGTTTATGTTTCTTTACAAAGGAAGTGAAAATGTATATTTTATCATTTTAAATTAGACTTTTTATAACTAAAACATGATTTTTAACCCATTACGTCAGCTGGCCTAAAATTACAGGTTTCTTCTTATCTTTGAGCCCTGAAAAGTGTTTTGTCCGTGCTTCCAATAAATTATTAATCTTCCTGCCTAACATATGTGACCCTGGATCGCAAAACCAGTCATAAGGGTCAATTTTTCAAAACTGAGATTTATACATCATCTGAAAGCTGAATAAATAAGCTTTCCATTGATGTATTTGTTATAGGACAATAGGACAATATTTGGTTGAGATACAACTATTTGAAAACCTGGAATCTGAGGGTGCAAAAAAATCAAAATATTTAGAAAATTGCCTTTAAAGTTGTCCAAATAAAGTTCTTAACCATGTATGTTCCTAATCAAAGGTTTTGATATATTTACAGTAGGAATTTTACAAAATATCTTCATGGAATATGATCTTTACTTAATTTCGTAATGATTTTTGCCATAAAAGAAAAATCAATAATTTTGACCCATACAATGTATTTTTGGCTATTGCTACAAATATACGACTTAAGACTTAAGACTGGTTTTGTGGTCCAGGTCACATATTATCTGCAGTCCACTTATTATTCACAATTCTAAAGTTCTCCCCTTTGTTTGTTCTCAGGTGCAGGAGCTACGTGAAAAGGCTGAGGCCTATAGGAAACGAGCCTGGGGAACTCATTTTTCTCGGCAGCACGTAAATCAAATCATGTCGGAGCACAACTGGATGTGGGAGCCTTCCAGTGGCACCTCTTCCTCGTCCTCTATTGAATCTGAGGACTGCAGAAGCTGCAGTAGCAGCCCTGTCATCGAGGCTTTGGACCTGGCCAGGTGAGCAGAGCTCAACCATCCAAATTCGTCCTCAAGTTGGTTCAGAGTTTACACCAATTCCAAAAGTAACTTGTCTCTTTAGGGATTGCAGTGTCAAGGGAAGCTTTAGCCCTGGGCCTTCTGCTTCTGTGGCAGCCAGCAGGAGAAGCTCTCCAGGAGAGTCTGGTCTTCATGAAGACCCTACCCTCCCTGTGCAGAGGAAGTTGGCCTGGAATGAAGAAGAGGGACTTGGAGAGAGAGACGAGTCGGAGATTTCACAGGAGGAGCTAACAGTTGAAAAAAATGAGGGGAATCCAATAGATGAGCATGGGAGCATAAAGGAGAGAAATGAAAGGTATGTGCTTTCTGTTTCACTGAAATGTCACCTTGTTTCTGAGATAAGAGAAGCTGTCAACTGTAGATCTGACATCATGGTCTCAGTGTTGGGAAAAGCCAGAATGGAAGATTTGGCTTCTGTTCTATTCAGGAGTTGGAATTTGAATCAAGTTGATTTGGAATTTTAATAGGAAGCTAGTTAATTACAATTCAAAGAAATGAACATAGTCGCACAAATATAAACAATTGAATTATTCATTTTTACCAATGTCTACTTATGTACTTCCCTCATATATTTAAAAAAATGTGTAAAGATAATTCACACACAAAAAAATTAAATGTATTACTAAAACAATACATTGATAAAATTAAATATACACTGAAGATTTGTAATGTTTTTTAAAGATGTCTTTTCTGCTCATTAAGGCTGCATTTATTTGATTAAAAATACAGAAAAAACAGTAATATTATGAAACATTATTGCTGTTTAAAAGAACAGTTTTCTATTTTAACATACTTTAAAATAGAATTTATTTCTGTGATGCAAAGCTAAATTACTCAAGCATCATTACTCCAGTCTTCAGTGTCACATGATCCTTCAGAAATCATTCTAATATGCTGATTTATTTTTGGTTCTTAAAATTTTTTTGGAACCTGTGATACTTTTATCAGGATTTTTTGATAAATAAAAAGTTAAGTTTTTAACAATATAAGTCTTTACTATGACTTTTGATCAATTTAACACATCCTTGCTGGATAAAAGTATTAATTTCTTTCAAACAAAGAAAGAAAGAAAACATTTACTGACTCTAAACTTTGAACAGTAGTGTATATTTATTATATTTTTCCAACAATGACAATAAATCAGCATATTAGAATGATTTCTGAATGACCATTTGAAAAGTGAGTAATGATGCTGAAAATTCAGTTTTGCATCACAGGAATAAATTCTAAATTAAAGTATATTAAAACAGAAAACCAATATTTTAAATTGCAATAATATTTCACAATGTTACAGTTTTTTCTGTATTTTTAATCAAATAAACAGCCTGAATGAGCAGAAGAGACTTCTTTAAAAATCTAACTGATCACAAACTTATGAACGGCAATGTATATGTATTTTCAAATTTATTTTTATTCAAGAATATTATTGGAATTCAATTCTGACTTGGAATCTCATTTATCAGTACTACCAGATCCATGCGCGGTATAACAAAGATGACTCTTGCGTGCAAAAATGTTTCTGCCCATGCTGTGACAGTTTTCCATTTCGACATTTCGCACCTCTTTTCTAGGTTGCAAGTGTTGGAAACTGAGTCATCGTTGGTGGTGGACAGTTCTGGTGGTTCCATTGACAGGGGCAGATTGCCAACCCCCAAACTCAGGACCATGCAGACTATACAAAGAACACATCATGATCGAACCACACCAGCCATTGGTATTAAACCTACTAGACATCACTTTCAAAAGCTCAGGTCCCTTATAAACTAAACATAGTATTTGTAAAAATACAGCATGTGTTTCTAAAAAAAAAAAAAGCTCAGGTCCCATTGCCCTGAACTTTAAGTTGGATTTACAGACAGCTGTGGTTTTCTGAGCGGATGGTACATTCGTCTGTCACCTTGAACCTATAGATCTGGCATTTCACAACAGTTTCACTATGATTCACTATGAAGACAAAAAGCTTCTGATCAAATTGTAAATTATATCTAATTTAAAGTATTTATGTAAATATGGTTGATTTTGAATGTCATGTGTCATTTTTAATAGGAGGAGCTTTGTTGGTCTCTCCTCCGAAGATCACGCAATCCTCCAGAGGAGTAAGAAGGAGTGAGCCACCTTTAGGAAAACCTCACTCTCCTTACAAACATACCACAGATGTTTCTCCACAGAGGTCACACAGTAAGGTACATGATTCTTCGGTTGAATGTGCAATATTATGTCATACGTATTATGTCTAACACTATTGTATTGCAAAGGCTGAGAGTGGAAGCTTGCCACGTTCCTCGCCAGCTGCCGGCCTGACCACTGTAGATCCACTTCCCATGCGTGAAGATGCCTGGTCTGAGGAGGAGGAAGGAGCAGACTATACTGCCAGTCCAAAACAACACAAGCCATTGCAAAAACGACAAACCAGCCACCTATACAAAGCTGCAGTTCCTCCACCTGCCAACAGAATCCAGGGCACAATGAGAAACCCGGAATTTCAGCATAATGGTACGGCTCCTTTCAACATCCACTGACGTAGATCTGGTTGCAGCGATGGGAATTTTAGTATGAAAGGCCAACCATTTGCAGCTTTTATGAATTCACACTGAGCCTGAAGTCATTTACGTACATTACAAGCGTTTTTAGTTTGCGCTACAAAACAATCGCTTTATTTGATTGATGATCATCAGGTCATAACAAGGGAAGAATAAGCGGCAGGCTATAAGCACGCAATTGAAACGTGACTGAGTCATTTACCAGCAGAAGGAGTAAAGGGAAATTAGGTTACCGCTAGCAATAGGGGGAGAATAATCTAGGTCAGTCTCCTGTCTTCTTTTTAATGTGTCTGTTTTTTTTTCCACTAACGTCAGTGCATTATTTTGGTACCACTGTACTGATTCACGTCCTCATGCTACCTGGTCAGACTTTCCTTTATCTTCCAGGATTCATTTATTTAAAATGGTTAATTAACTTGTGTCAATTGCAGTTGATGCATACCTACATAACCGGTCAAAAGTTTTTGAACAGTAAGATTTTTCTTGTTTTATTAAAGAAGTCTTTCCTGCTCACCAAGCCTGTATTTATTTGATCCAAAGTACAAAATATTTTTACTATTCAAAATAACTGTTTTCTATTTGAATATATTTTAAAATGTCATTTATTATGTGATTTAAAAGCTGAATTTTTAGCATCCTTACTCCAGTCACAGGATCCTTCAGAAATCATTGTAATATTCTGATTTGCTGCTTAAAAACATTTCTTAATATTATTATTTTACAGGTGTTTTTGATAAGAGAAAGTTTAGAAGAACAGTATCTGGAATAGAAATCTTTTGTAATATTATAAATGATCACGTTTGATCAATTTAAAGCATCATTGCTAAATAAAAGTATTCATTTCTATAATTTCTCTAAAATATAAGATCTTTGGATCTTTCTATGCATCAAAGAATCCTAAGAAAATGTACTCAGCTGTTTTAAATATTACTACTAATAATGATAATAATAATAATAAATGTTTCTTAAACAGCAAATCGGCATATTAGAATGATTTCTGAAATGATTCTGAAGACTGGAGTAATGACGCTGAAAATGTAGCTTTGATCACTGGAATAAATGACATTTTAGAATATAATCAAATAGAAAACAAGTTATTTTAAATAGTAAAAATATTTCAAAATTTGACTGTTTCGGCTGTACTTTGGATCAAATAAATACAGGCTTGGTGAGCAGAAGACACTTCTTTAAAAAACATAAAAAATTTTTTGACTTCTCAAAAAAAAATTTAAAGAAATTAATTCTTTCATCAAGGATGCATTAAATTAGTCAGCAGTGATATCAAATACATTTATAAATTTACCAAAAATTCAGTCTATTTATAAAAGATTATATTTATTATATCTTTTGAACTTAAAAGAATCCTGAAAACAAAATGTATCTCATTTTCCACAGAAATGTTAAAAAAAAAAATTATATTAAGCAGCGCATTTTTAACTGTGAGAATTCTAATGAATGTATCTTGAGCACCAGATCAGCATATTAGAATTATTTCTGGGGTAATGGCTGTTGAAAATCTGTTTTCTGCCAGAACAGAAATAAATTACACTGAGGAAAAAAAAAACATATATATATATATGAGAAATAGAAATCAAAAAACAAGTATTGTAAATTGTAATAATATTTTACAGTATGGATGTTTTTATTGCATTTTTAATCAAATAAATGCAGCCTTGGTGAATATAAGGGAGCATATATCCCTACCAGTATTTGAGGATTATTCAGTAATACATATATTGCATTAAAGGAAACCTGTTCAGTATAAACATTGTGAAAAGTGAAAATGCAGTTATTTGAGTTACATAATATTTGAGGATTATTCAGTAATACATATATTGCATTAAAGGAAACCTGTTCAGTATAAACATTGTAAAAAGTGAAAGTGCAGTTATTTGAGTTACATAATATAATCCTTAACAAGTGCTAACTTATATAACTGGTTAATTAAAATACTACGTGGCAAAACATGTGCACTGTGTGAAGTGAAGGGTATGTGATTAAGTTTCACGCACATGGTGTTACGTTCATTTATGTAATTGACTCATACACGATCACATTATCCTTGCAGGTAACCTGGGAATTTTTCGGCCAGAGCTGTTTGTATTTCCTGAAGCTGAATCTTCCTGTGTATCAGATGGTAAAATCACCTTCTTAATATTACCAGATATTAGCAGCCATAAGCAGTCAGTGACAGTTACTTCAAACTTTTATGTCTATCTAGCAGTTTTGGTAGGAACAGGAATCAGATCAACGTGTCCTTTGATGTGGTGAATGTATCAAGAACAGCTAATGCTTTCAAATCACTGGTTTCACTGATTATATGTCACTGTTTGTGCATACAATACATGTTGCACTTTAGTACTTATTTACCTAACAGCAGTATCTTAAAAATATCTTTAACATATTTTAATATCTCTTTCATATTTAATCCAGATGATAGGATGTCTCAGATCTCATCTAGATCCACAGCCTCTTGTTCCATGGCCTCTGAACTCTTGGGTCGCGCTCAGAGAAGGAAAGAGGAATTCTGGGGAAAGAGCTGATGTGTCAACGCCCATTATTCGGTTGTGCATAAACTGAAAAATGGGCATTAACTTCTCAGGATGTGAACATGTACATTTCTTCCATTTTTTAAATCTTTCACAGAATTGTTTTTGCGTGATTTTTACGTTTTTTTGGGTAGTCTGGTATTTAAAATTAAAAGAGATTTGTAATTATTTTATTTACTTTAATTTTAATATGACTAGACCAATACTGTGCGTTCAGTACAAATGATTTTGCTAATAAACACTGTAACTCAGTCTGCAAACAATAAAATTACATTTTTGTACAACAGAAAGACGTGTACTTTTTCTCTTTGATACATATCTGATAAAATTAATATTTAATAGCTCTAGGTGAGCAATTAAACACAGTAAATCCATAATAGCATTACATTCAGACTCATCTACTACATTAGCAATCACACAAAGTGAGAAAATTGTGTAACATGAAAACAAAAACAAGTTCTCAAAATCAATTAGCAATTTCATTGCTAGCCATGACTTGTACTTACATATTTTTGACATGACCTACCATAAATGTCTCATAACAGTAGTTCCTACAAAAACATAGCCTACAGCGTGACCCGTTTAGTCTGATTCACGAATAAACAACTCTTGAAATGAATCTGAAACTTTTTTACTGGCTTGAATCAGATAGCACATACATCTGCAAGATGTCTGTTAAAAATTGCTTGATCTGGAAAACATCTGCTGTGTTCAAACATCTGACAGATGTCAGTTTTACATACATTCTCAATCATAAACATCATCTAATAAACAGCTATTTGACATATGATCAGAAAACATCCTCTGGACATCTTGCAGATGTAAATGCAGATGTCAAATAGATGTATATGATTCACTGAATGAACTCAACAAAACTAGCAACTACTGAATCAACATATGACTCACTGCAAGTCTACACTAACTTGCCCCAAATTGTCCATAAAATGTACAGAATTAGACAGTATTAGAAAAAGTACAGGCTTTTATAGGTGTGTATACATAGAGAGAGAGATTACAAACAATCCCTGCTTAAAAAAACAATAGAAACCATCACAGAAATTCTAATGGTTTTCACTACAAATACTGTTAACAAGCTTTACAGTCAACGTTTAACCATTAAAACCATTAAAAATGATTTTCTCTGGTGTGTTTTGGAACATATTCCATTAGGATTTAGCGGCCAGTTACCATTAGAAACCCACAGGGTTCATTGCAGTTTCCATTAAAATCAATACAAGTCCCATTATAACCAGTAAAACCATTACAAATTTTGTGATAGCACATGTATGTCTACAAGATGTCTGTTAAAGATCACTTGATCTGGAAAGCATCTGCTGTGTACAAACGTCTGACATAGGTCTGTAAGACTTACATCAGTTTTACGTACATTCTAAATCATAAACATCTTAAAGACATCTAGACGTCTATTTGAAATCTGATAGGAAACGTCCACTAGATGTATTGCAGATGACCAAACACTCTAAAAAATGTCTTGCAGATGTAATGTTTTTGCAAAAAGTGGCCTGATAAATCACAGAACCGATCCACAGAAGTTCTGTTACAGCGTTAATAGAATTTTTTTTAGATATTTGCAACAATAGGATTCTTGAGGTATATGACGTAAGTAAATTATACAGCTTCAATAAATTCATAATTGTACGGACGTTTTGTGTTCATTTCGTCAAGATGTATTATCTAGTTTGACGTAACGAATACAATCAAACGCGTTTGGTGATCCTTCCTTATTGTGTTCGTCACAGGCGTCGACAGCTTCCTCAAACATATCCTGAAACAGAGTTTTTAACAGCACTATTTGGTTTATGATGTAATATTTTTCCTGTCGGCTACAGCTTTCAAACTCATATGAACATGCTGATCAGGAAAAGGGTAATTGCGAGGTCTCCTAGCAGCGTTAAATGGAAAGAACGACATAATAAAGGCGTTATTTTTGTCGCGCCTCTTAATTAATAATATTCACCGATGCGGGAAATTCACAGGAAGTAGCTACTCCGTCCACTTCAGACCACTTCAGCAGTGCCATGTCCTTATTGCAGTAATTATTGGCAGCTTTATTTCTGTCAGACAATATGCGGTGCGAATTTCCGATTCAATCATAACAGTCAGCGAATATGAAGCATGCACGCATTTACTCAGAGATCCGCTTGACCTGATAAACTCAGGTGCAGAGGTTGGGGGATTACGCCAAAGGTAAAGAGACGATACCACAGTGACGTAGTGGTGACAACTGGGACAAAGCAGGAGAATATAAAAGCTCTAGAGTCACAACATGCACTCCAAATCTCGTCTGCGAGGAACAACAGTCTACACAAGAAGAAACATTACTGAATCCACACGATGAAGTTCCTAACTCTGCTTGCTGTGATGTGCTGCTGCTACTTTCTGCACGGCCAGGCGATGCACCTCAAACGCCCGCGTCCCAAACCTTTAGACAGCTCCGTCACCTGGAACGACCTCTTCTTGATGACTAAACATGTACGTTTCAGTGATTAAGCTGCAAGTATATTCTACATACGTGGGAGGTCAACGATTTTAGAAATATGTCATTTTGTTTAGTATAAATGCAGTGTATAACGTTTATGTCTATTAACTCCTCACAGGCACAGATGGAAGATACAGACCACGAAACAAGACTTCTTCCAGTGATCTCCGAGGTTATGCTAAAAGTATGTTATTTAAATCATAACTTAGATGGTAATACTCTCAGATTAAAGGTTCAAAGGCTATGTGGTGGTACCTTACTTACCCCTAAATGACATATATATTTTCTATTTTGACTTGATAGGTAGTTTTTCCAATAGTGATTAGTATTTCGATCTGTTTGATTCTTGTTGAGTCAACTTTTGGAATATGTATCTATTAATTTAGTTGTTACTTCTTACTCATTACATATATTACACAGTCACCATTTATTCACTATAAAGTTTTGACACTAATACATACTATAGTATGTCTATAAGTTAGCAATAACAACGGAACATATGTGTAGTATGTACAAGTACTAATCAAATCATGTTTGATTGGATTTCAGATCATTCAAAATTGGTTGTGAAACAATTTTCACTTTGAAATTGCCAGTAAATTTCAGTTTATTGCAAAGAAATGGCACCATTTTGAAATAGAAAGACTGATATAGTAGTAGTAAGTGTACAGTCGAGTAAGTACTTAGCAATATGGCATTAAACTAATGTTATGCATTATGATCGTCTCTGTTCCAGGAGGAGAATTCTTGTTGTGTCAACACCATGATCCTCAATTACTATCTAAAGCACATCTTGCACGCAGATGAGAATGTTGATAAAAAATACCCCCACATTCGTTTTGTGAGGTCTGACCTGCAGAGGATCGCTCACGTTTTGAATCCACACTGCGTAAGTGTTTGAAAACTGTTTGATCATTTCAACCAGCTGACTAGCTGTTGTGTGCTTTGTACTTAAAAGTTCTTACGTTTTTACAGGAAAGTACCGATTTTGCAGACCATGCACGTGTTAAGGAATTCGAGAAGAACTATAAAACTGCCAGTGCACAGGAATATGAGGTAAGTTTGTACCTTTACTATGTTACATCAATATTAATATTAAATGTGCTTGTCTGCATGCATTTAACACCCTTTGTTTTTGTTCTTCAGAAAACTCGTAACAAAGCAGTCGGGGAGACGATTATTCTCTTCCACTACCTCTTTGAATCCTGCAGTGCAAAAATGTGACTCTGAGCTCTCCAACGCAGTATTGCCATCTATTTTTTTAATATTCAAAGCATTATTTATTAAGGATACTTATTTATTTTAGATATTTATTGTATGCTATTTAGATTTGTATGAATGGCATGGAAACTGGGCTTTCATGCTATGTGTTGTAAGGTCACACTTGTGGCTGCTGTCGTGACTGACTTGGGCTAAACATCCCAAGGCAGATCACTATAAAGTAAATGCATTGTAAAAGCATTTTTAATAAAAACTATTAATGTATTTTGCAATATTTTAATTTATCTGTCCCCATGCAAGAGATATGTACGTTTGTTTTAAAATAAAATCAAGATTTTATTTCTCTTAAGCTTGCTTCTGATTATTTCAAGCACAACATGCATGTACAACGTTTGTATTAACATCATAAAGGGTTAATCAGAACAGCCCAATCCAATACAGTGATAGTTTAACTATACTAGCTTCCTCATAGGTACCTTAAAGGGTGTTTTGAACCCCCCCCCCCCGCCCCCCCAGTGAGCAAGACTGGATAACGATATCAATGAGACCAATTATTTGATTTTAAACATATATAAAATACTATTTGAAATATTATTGCAATAACAATAATAGCCGGGTTGCTGTCAACACCTATCCCTAACACCTTTAAATTTTTCCAATTCAAATGACTGAAATTGAAATGTATCGATGTGACTTAAAATTTTGGTGTCGTGAAGAAGCGGGTCCACCTTGTAAGTCGACTCCGCCTACATACAGCGACGCGTAATGCCCAAAACTGACGTAATTGCATCAAAGGGAAAATTCATCTGAAAATCATAATTTCTTCGTTTTCAAGTTGCATGCATGAACTTTCTTCTGCCGAACACTGAAGATATTATCAGGAATGTACGCGGGTCAGTGGGGTCCATTAACCGATGGGATACCCTGTTTGGAACAGAACTATTCTGGACAACTACTTGTCAGTCACGTCATACAGTGTGCGTCAGTCCACTTTACATGTACGCATCTAGCCTCTTGTGGGTTTTTATGTGTGGTTTCGATAACCTAGATCAGTGGTCCTCAATTCCAGTACTCGTGACATGCATATTGCATGTCTTTCTTTCTCTTTCTCTTTCTCTTAGATCATCATTAGAAGACGGCTTCATGCATGAACTGTGTTCAGTTTGACATGGTCCCTACATGGTGTTCATTGTTCCCTACTCGCTGAGCACGGGAAATCTGTTGAAGTTTACTTCACTTCTGAGCATTCATTCACAGATTTGTGCTACGCCACAGCCTGCAGCATCTTCAAACACAGACGAAACTTGGAGAAGTGACATAATATATCTTTGTAAACAAGTACAATTTAAATTCACGTCTCGCACACTTAATCCCCTGTTAATGGAACAAACGTATGAAGAGATAAGAGATACATATAAAATGTGCAGAACGGAGGATCCAGAGGACTGGAATTGAGAACCACTCACTTAGAAAGACTCATGAGTTGTGTATCACAAATAGAATATGGATTGACTTAGGTTGGACATTCATACAGACTGTATTCAAGCTTCCACTGTAAGATGCTGTGTGAACAGAACATTTTGAGACTCACACCTATAATTTCATACAGTCATCAATCCCAGAGGATGTAGGCCAAACGTGAAATTTCGTAGAATTTCGAAGAATTAAGGAACAGCAGCAAATCAGTCACTAAACAAAAGACCACTTAAAGTCACTGAGTGCTGAGGCACGTGGTAGTGTTGTAGTCAAGACCACCAAAACAAGACCAAGACTTTAAGGGGTTCAGACCAAGACAAAGACCAGGGAAGGGACACCAAGTCAACACTGTGATAGGCTATTGCTTAATTATAAATATTATTATATAAAAACAACATCTCACACTAGTACTTTTTTTTGCAATCATATCTACAAAAAAAACAAAAAAAACAAAAACAAATCTGTCAAAAAAAACAAAACCGGAGACCAAGACTGGTCTCGTACTAACATTGGCACATGATGTATTAAAGTTGCTAATACCCTGGTGATTACACAGCTGAAGATTTCCGAACTTCCTCTGGTATTAATACTATCACAAAAACTGTGTGGTGGGAGCTTCATGGAATGGTTTTCCATTGCCAAGCAACTGTATGCAAGCTTCACATCACCAAGTGCAATGCCAAGTGTAACCACAGAGTGGGACTTAAACTTGGTTTGCCAGCATAGGAGGCGGGTGTGCTAACAAGGACGGCAGTTGCTTACCTCACTCCATCCCATTTCGGACGGTGTGGGTCACGGCACCAGTGTAACATTTCTGGTCCCAACCATCCCACTCTGAGTGTGACTCGAACCCTAGTCACCGGCATGTGAGTCGGCTCGCTAACAAAGACGTTAAAGGCCGCAACCTTTAGCGGCAGTCGCTAGTGCGACTCTTGAGATCAGGGGAGTGAGGTTTACCACTGGACACTTATCAGCTGGCTTCCGTTACATTCACCCCCCTAAACCTCACTCCCATCCGGGCCACAGCACCAACATAACCCCTCTGGTCTTAACCATAACACTCTGAGTGTGACTCAAACCTGGGTCACCAGCATTGGAGGGGACGTTAACAAGGACATTAAAGACCGCAGCGTCTAGCAGTAGTCAATAGTGCGACTCTAGAGATCAGAGGAGTGCGGTTTACCACTGGCCACTTATCAGCTGGCTTCACCCCCCTAAACCTCACTCCCATCCGAGTCACAGCACCAACATAACCCCTCTGGTCTTAACCATAACACTCTGAGTGTGACTTTAACCTGAGTCACCAACATGGGAGGGGACGTTAACAAAGACGTTAAAGATCACAGCCTCTAGTGGCAGTCGCTAGTGCGACTCTTAAGATCAGAGTGAGGTTTACCAATTGGAGACTTATCAGCTGGCCTCAGACTAACCCCTCCAAACCTTCTCTCCCATCCGGATCACGGCATTAATGTAACGCCCTCCCGGTCCTTTCCGCCAGCTCCGGGCAGGACTCAAAACCAGGCTGTTGGCATGGGAGGCAAGTGCACTAACAAGGACGGCAGTCGCTAGTGCAACTCTTGAGATCAGAGGAGTAAAATTTACCACTGGACACTTATTAGCTGGCCTCTGTCACACTAACCTCTCTAAACCTTCTCTCCCATCCGGGTCATGGCATCAAAGTAATGCCCTCCCGGTCCTTTTCACCCCGCTCCAAGCAGGACTCAAAACCAGGTTGTTGGTATGGGAGGCAGGTGCACTAACGAGGACAGCAGTCGCTAGTGCAACTCTTGAGATCAGAGGAGTGAGGTTTACAACTGGACACTTATCAGCTGGCCTCTGTCACGCTAACCCCTCTAAACCTTCCCTCCCATCCGGGTCACGGCATCAGTATAACGCCCTCCTGGTCCTTTCCATCCCACTCCGAGCAGGACTCAAAACGAGGTTGTTGGCGTGGGAGGCAGGTGCACTAACAAGGACGGCAGTCGCTAGTGCAACTCTTGAGATTAGGGGAGTGAGGTTTTCTACTGGACACTTATCAGCTGGCCTCCATTACACTCACCCTCCTAAACCTCACTTCATTCCGGGTCACAGCACCAACTCCAGTCCTAATCAGCCCACTCTGAGAGGGACTCGAACCGGCATGGGAGGCAGGCGCATTAACAAGGGCGTTAAAGACCGCAGCCTCTAGTGGCAGTCGCTAGTGTGACTATTGAGATCAGGGAAGTGAGGTTTACTTGCGTAGCACTTAACAGCTGGCCTCCGCTACACTCACCCCCCCTAAACCACACTTCCATCATGGTCACAGCACTAATGTATCCCCTCCAGTCCTAACCACCCAACTCTAAGCGGGACTCGAAACAGTTGCTAGCACAACTCTAGAGATCAGGGGAGTGAGGTTTACTTACATAAGCATTGGATAGAGTGGTGTAAAACACACCGCTACTGGAAACCTATTCTGTGCAGTGAGGAACCACACTACTCTATTTGGCTTTCTGATTTGGCAGATTCCAGGAAAATGTTACCTGCATGACTGCACTGTGCCAACTCTAAAGTTTGGTGGAGGAGGAATAATGGTATGGGGATGTTTTTCAGGGGTTGGATGCGACAGTTGAGGCTGTCTACACTGGACATGACAAAGCGACTCTTGCAAATCATTTTGGATTTTGTGTCAGTATGTCATAAATTCAGTGTAGACAGCATTAGTTGGACAATGCTATGCTTCCAACTTTGTGGGAACAGTTTGAGCTAGACCCTTTTCTATTCTAGCAAGGCTCATAAAGACTTGAGAGTGGAAGAGTGGAAGCTTTTATAGCTCCAAAAGAGGGACCAACTCCATATTAATGTCTGTGTATTTAGAATGCGATATTGGTGTAATGGTCAGGTGTGCCAAATCTTTTGTCAGTATTGTGTATGTAACATTTTTAAGGTAACAAATGTGAACATACCAAAGGAGGAACAAGTTTGAACAAAGATTAAATGGTCAAGCAGTTTTTAATTAGAATAAAACAATACAAAACACAAACGGATGTGTGCATTCAAAATTTAAAAAAATAGTGCAAGAATTGTGATGAACAGTTACATACATTAAGAAAAAAGGGTCACTTTTGATATTATGTACACTGTACAGAATCTTTCAGTCAGCTACTAGCACCTGCCAATAGTAGCTATTTATTATTAAAAAATGAAGTAGCAATTTCTAACTGACCATGATTTGTAATATTTCTAGCATAATACATACACACATTTTAATGGTCATATGTCTAAACAATTCCCACTTTGCATGCACACAATGTATATAACTGCTTCACCACATGCCAAAAAATCCGTTCCCACGTCTATGTACTATCCTCCATTCAGTACGTCTGAGGTGCTGTAAAATTCCCAGGAAGTGTCCTACTGTTGGACACTCCATCACAGTCAGTAATACCTCCTTAGAGAAAACAATTGTGAATTGTCACGGAGGTAAACTCACAAAAAATGGTGGAATGCACAGGATAATGAAAGCCTTGGGAATTTTCAGGTTCATGTTTCCTTGTGTGCATTGTGTAACACACACACACAGACAAAAGTGAAAGTTCCCAAAAATAACACTATATACAGTATAACGCAATGTGAATTGTTCAACCAGCCAGGGTATTTTTAGCTTTCACCTCTGATACTATCAGATTTTGTGGTTGAAAACGCCATCCCAGTATTGCCACAAGTGATATTGGAAAGCTTTTTTTTTTACCTTTTATTCATACTGAGTCAGCATGACTCAGTTCAGCTGAGTCAAGTTAAATTAGGTCTAGCAGACTTGATCAAACTAGTGGTCTTCAAATAAACGGATGTTGAACATTGAACTTCCTCTCGCACCTTCTGACTCAAATGTTCATTGTAACGGTTCATCTTTGATAGGTATATTTTATACTGTGGCAGCTCTTGAGAACACTTTTCTGGGTCAGGTTAAGTTCTTTGCTGAGTGTTGTAGGTGCTGACCTGGTTTGAGGTGGTTAAGTCCTTTGGATGAGGGGGTTATACTTTGTCATGGTAAAACATGTTTCGGTAAGTGTCAACGATCACGTAAGTTATTAGTAACCTCTGCTCTAAATTTGCAGAGGGACATGAGAAACGATTTTTTACATATATTTAACTTTTTGTTCGAGACTTAAGATGAATGCATATAATGCGTTTAAAATCATTTTAGTTTCTAAAACAACAAATAACTGGATTTTTTGTGGCCTTCAAATAGTCTAAGTTTGTCCAACGTCCAAATTGAAAGTATGTGTACTAGATAATGTTGTGTATTTAATCTATAATATGTTATTATTATTTTTTTTAAAAAAGAAACTAAAAATATTTTATTTTATAACACTGACATCATCATTTTAACATTCTATATTGTTTAAAAAAAGTATTTTTCCAATAGCTAAATAGCTCAAGCCGCAGTTCTGTATTGACATCAAAGGAAACACTGTAGGTTTGAATGCACTGCAGCACATTTTACGCTTTCGCAACCTAGATTTCATCGTCCAGTAATCAATATGCATAATGCTTTCGTCTCTAGAATACAAAACCACATAGACCAACAGGTGACTGAACTCACAAGGAAAAATGAGGGCCTAGTCTGTATGCAATCCTCAGCATATGAGGTTAAAAAGAAACTCCGTCACAAGTGTGGGAATTTTTTTTTTTGACAAGGGATGGAGCTATAAAAGCTTTGATTGTCAGTGGTTGTTTAAAGCACACTGAGCTACTGTACAGACTGTACGATACCTGTCAACACTCAACTAGGATGCGGATTGTAACCTTGCTCGCCCTCTGCACTGCTTTGTGCTGCTCTCAAGGCCACAAGCAGGAAGAGTGCTTGAGCCGGCATATCCCTCTAACTATGATCAAAGACATGATGGAGACTTCAGAACACATTCAGAAATCTCTACCTGTAAGTATCCAAAATTATACGTGGACTCCGATTATAACATGCACGTTTAATAAGGTGACATGCATAACAAATTCTTGTGTTGTTGCAGAGGGACGATGAACCTTTCCAGCGAATTTTAGGAAAGCTATCAAAAAGGTGCTCCAAGGTAAGATAACAATTATGCTTTTTTTGTTTATTTGCAGAAACAGATAACTTTTTGATTTTCAAAAATTTTTCAATAATGTTTTATTGTGTTAGTTAGCTGCAGTTTGATTAAGATTTTTTGGAATGCACAATGAAAAAACATTATTTTTGAAAATAGTTAAAAATGGACCGTTTTTGCAGATAAACTCTCCATATATATATATGGAATTAATCTGCAAAAACAGATGAGTCCATTTTTAACTATTTTCAAAAAAATATATCTCAGTGATCATAGATAGATAGATAGATAGATAGATAGATAGATAGAGGTAGATGATGAACATTTCTTTGTTATCTAAAAATTAATTTTAAACCATTAAAAGTACAGTTCACTTGTATGTATGTATGCATATATATATATATATATATATATATATATACATATATATACAAATATATATATATATATATATATATAGATAGATAGATAGATAGATAGATAGAGGTAGATGATGAACATTTCTTTGTTATCTAAAAATTAATTTTAAACCATTAAAAGTACAGTTCATTTGTATGTATGCATATATATATATATATATATATATATATATATATATAGTACATAGTACAATTTATTGAAATATCAGCCAATGTTGAATGTTTGTTTATCTAAAATGTATTTAAAACCATTCAAATTACAGTTCATATATATATATATATATATATATATATATATCAGTAATCATAAATAGATAGATAGATAGATAGATAGACAGATAGATAGATAGATAGATAGATAGATAGATAGATAGATGATAGATAGATAGAGGTAGATGATGAACATTTCTTTTTCTAAAAATTAATTTTAAACCATTAAATGTACAGTTCACATGTATGTATGCATGCATATATATATATATATATGCATATTTATATTTATATCTATATATATATTGTACAATTTATTGAAATATCAGCCAATGTTGAATGTTTGTTTATCTAAAAATGTATTTAAAACCATTCAAATTACAGTTCATATATATATATATATATATATATATATATATATATCAGTGATCATAAATAGATAGATAGATGATATATATATGTAAAATTGTACAATTATTTGTGGGGCATGTTGTCACACTACATGAAGTATGTAGTACATCACAATGAAAACCTAAAAGTAAAACTGTACTTAATTATGAAACAGAAAAAAATGAATACTGAAACGTGAAATCATCAAGCCAACAGCAATCAATAACTTAATAAATGAATAATTAATATATATAGTATTACAAATGTGACAGCTTGGCCGATCCTCACTTTTGACTCTTTGTGCCTTTGTGACAACTAGCCCTGGTCTCCCCTTTTATTTTTTCACATCTGTCATTCAGAGTAACAAATATCTGTTGGCCTTGATCTTTCTGGCAAAATAAAATAAACTCATCTGCCTACTCCTTACAGAAACTAAATGTTGCTGACTTCAAACGCATCCTGGAAATCTATGATGAACACGTCTTCCAGAAGCTGTGGAAGAACAACACTCATCAACATCTAAAAATGTTTACGGATTCCTTCGCAAGGCTTAAGGACATGGTGGAGATCTGTGTAAGACATCATTAAAAACTACCACTTTGTACAGTAAATATAAGTTATTGAAACTGAAAGTTAATGGTGGGAAGCAGCAACAGATGATTCACTGTATGTTGCCTTATACAGACAAACATGCTTATTTTTTAACTGATTTATTTCTCTACAAAACAGGAGACTAAAGGCAAACAAACTCTGTCACTCTGCGCAAGAGAGAATCTTAAAACAATTGAGGACACGTTTAAGACGGTAAGAGATATTCATTTAGATTATCTGTCTGCAGCCTCTGCTTTATTTGGTTAACTTGGTCAATGTCAGTGGCTGGATAATACATTTGAGTTAAAGTGATGGAGATTATAACATCTAAACTTAATTAAGCTACATTTTTTTTCAATACCTAGTCAAAATGCACAGTTTTTGGTAGATTGCCCAAGTGGGCACAATATCAGCCAATGTTAAGCATCTCAAAATGATCATAAATATAAATTAGATGATGAATATTGTGAGAGAGGGGGGTAAATGATGTGATGTGATGCTCATTTTTCTTTGTTTTATCTAAAAAAAAACATTAAAAATACAATTCACACATATAGTGATATGGAGATGAACCCCTTAGACCATCATTACTGTCAAGATGAATAATTTGTTTAAAATAACTGATAATTTGATCTTTTTATGACAAGACAATATTAGTTCAGGATGTAAAACCTCATGTAGAGTGACTCCAGAAATATTTATTTATTCATTTGTTTCATTTTATTTTATATTTTAAAAACGATTAACATGTATTTGCATATTTGCAAACATTGCATGCTTATTAGTTAACTGGATTTTTCCTTATCCGACTACTCACCACTGACCCAGTAGCTTATCATCTATTTTTTATGCCCATGAGATGTCAGTTTCAATATGATTTATGAGTAACCCTGTTTGTTTTTCATACACAGCTGCAGCCAAAGGGTCTCTTCAAAGCACAGAGCGAATTTCGCAACGTTTTATCCTGGATCAGTAGCGCCATGGATAAAAGGAGAACGCATGAGATTCACTAGCTCTCCACACTGGCAGGAGGAATCAGGATTCAGCAGGGAGGCAAATGCATTTGTAAACACCCGTCCACCATTAGACACACACATCCTACAGTCGAGGAACCAGGTTTATATGAACACAAATACCATAAAAATCACAATGGCATGAGTCATATAAAAAAACACTATCACTTCCTCTATTAGTGATCAACCGACTGCTTCCAAATAAATGTCTGACATCCAGACTACACCAAAACATCAAGTCACATCCTGTGATTGACCTCACTTTTCATAGAACAAGTCTAGTTTAATTTAATAAATCTCAGGGAAGCTATGGCAATTTTTACATAGCAGATAGATCCTACATGCCATGATTACTGATCTTTTGCATCAACATTTTAGTAACTTGGCATTGTGAAAAATATTTATGCTTATTACTATAAAATGCATTGTAGTTCAAACAACACAGAGTAATATAGAATACCTGAAGGCATATTTATTGTTTTTTTGATGTGTGTGTGCATGTGTTAATTTTCAAAACCATAATTTATTTTTTATTCGTATTTTGTTTATATTTGTAATTCATTTGAGCAGTTTAATCTAAAAGATATAATATTTATTGTATTAAGTTATGATTAGACATTAACTGTAGGCCTTTAGCAAAAATTCTTTATCAGTGTCATAAATTAACAAGACTAGCCATATTTGAATTCGATATTTGAATGTACATTGCTGCATGTGATGTAATATTGTCTATGAACCTTGCAACTGAATAAACTTTAAAGCAAACTAAGAGGTTGCTTTTGTGTTTGTCTCCTTTTCAAAGCTTTTCAATGGCATTCTGCTGTAGAATGTAAATGATACAGCACTGATCTAGCTGTCTCACCTCATGTGTAGTATTAGGTTGCCTCAAATTACTGTTCAGGGTGCTAAATGTGATCTATTCACATGGAAAATACAGTATCAACACACTGCACGTAGGAACAACACACTCAGCACATAAGAAGTACAATTCATGGCTGTATTATTTGCACAGTGTCTCTTAATCACAAGACAGTAAAGGTAAGTTTGTAAAAGCAAGCCTATCATAAAGCTGACAGTATCTGTCGACAGGTTTGACTACAGTCTTATATGACAACAAAACGTTGTCATGTTGCCAGTGCAACCTCTTCAGGCGAACGCGAGCATTTATTGTACGCATTCTGACTAAACTTTTCTGGTTATTTAAACATAAAAAGACACAATTACGATCACATGATTCAAAATTCTTAATAACAGCCTTTATTTGTCTTTAAAACGTATTAATAATGTCCCTGCAAATGATATCAGAACAACAGGTGTGACGTCACACTCCAGCACCTCAGATGCACTATTTCTTTTCATTGGCTCCCTCTAGTGGCTCATAGTTAGGTATTGCGCATTTTGCAGTGAATTTTTTTTTTTACACTACGGTCTGTGCATGCAAAGCATTCAATATGCACTTTTAGCTCGATTATAATCAAATTCAGAAGTTTGTAAAAAATTCCTATTGAAAATATTGCGCAGTACAATAGAGCAAACGATCATATTTTGCTGCAGTCATGTTTAAAACCGTTTTTTTGATTACATGAAACATACGACTAGCGTTTTTTAGTCATAAAAGGTTTGTATTCGCATCCTATGGCAACCTCTGCCATCACTCAATGTATGCAGTTGCAGTTCCTGGAAATCGTAGCACCATGAAACGCGACCACAAACGTCTCTTTCACATCGCCACCAAACAACCCAACCTATGCTCAGTTCTGGTGCAACGAAAGGGCGCGGGCATGCATTGTGCTTGCACACACAAACACTTAGATACACAAATAAACACAACTTTCTCTCTCAGTATTGTTTTTCTTAGCCACACAAACACCAATAAGCAACTGCTGCAAGCGCTGGTTACATCAAAACTGCAAGCTTGAAGTTTCAAGAGGTTAGGAAATTTAGATTTTACTCACAGCAACTTGTCAAGTCCTTCTAGTTAAACACATTTGCCTGTCAGAAGCAATAATTGAAACATAGCTCACCCGAAAATGAACCACCCTCATGCTTTATTCTGAAAAAAGAGGTACTTAGAAGAATGGCCAAGCTGCATATGGGTTTAAAATGACATGATGGTGAATAAATGATGACAGCCATTATTTTATTTTTTTCTTTATATATATATATTTTTTGCAATAATAAATGCACAGATGAGGCTGTAAGCTTTGAATGAACACTCTGCCTTTATTTACTCACCATCCACTTGTCTGAACACAAAAAAAATATATTTTGAAGAACATTTGGTAACCAAACTGTGGACAGTAGCCATCCATAGTATGAAAAAAAAAACACTATGGAAGACAATGGCTACCGTCAACTGTTTGGATACCAGCTTTCTTCAGAATATCTTCTTTAAAAGTATATATATGAGACAAATTTTGGTAGATCACCAATTGTTCACCCAAAAAAGAAAATTCTGTCATCATTTACTTACCCTTAGGTTGCTGGTACCCACTGACTTCTATAGTATTTTTTCCATACTATAGAAGCCAATGGCTACTGTCAACTATTTTGTTACCAATCTACTTCAAAATATCTTAATTCAAAGCATATATATGAGACAGATCAGGGTAGATCACCAATTGTTCACCTAAAAAAGAAAATTCTGTCATTATTTACTTACCCTCAAGTTGCTGGTACCCAATGACTTCCCTAGTATTTTTTTCCATACTATAGAAGTCAATGGCTACCGTCAACTATTTTGTTACCAGCCTACTTCAAAATATCTTAATTCAAAGCACGTACATGAGACAAATCTTGGTAGATCACCAATTGTTCACCTAAAAAAGAAAATGCTGTCATTATTTACTTACCCTCAAGTCGCTGGTACCCAGTGACTTCCATAGTTTTTTTTTCTCCATACTATAGAAGTCAATGGCTACCGTCAACTATTTGGTTACAAACTTTCAGCAGAAAAAAAGAGACATTTGGAACAAGTGTAGAGTGAGTAAATGACAACAAAATGTCTGGGTGAAATATCCTTTTAATAAAAAAAAAACAAGTGCATATTAAACATTATAAGAATCATATACATATCAACCCTTTACCATGCTCTATTTAATTTGCATACACAGAATGGAAATATTCTGCTTCCGTAGTAACTTCATCGTAAACCTCAGTTCACCATAAATGCTTACATAAATAATTGTAAAGTTGAAATTGCCACCTCAAATCCTCCTCACAAAAGAAGAAAAAAAAGTGTGAGTGAGAAATCGGGTGAATTTTGACTCCAGTGCTCAGAAGCAGCAGCAGCGCTAAACGAGCACCTTACCACAGCAAGCTCACTGGAAACTCACAGTTAAGCTGCTACGCAGATAGAGAGGCCACGGAGGAAGCAGTTAGGTCATTGACTCAGTGACTCAGTCAGCAATACAGCTAAATCATTCTCTTTTCCAATAAGGAGTGGAGAATGGAAGACCCTCGACCAAACTCTGTTCGCTCATGGTTTCGCTGTCTTTGACGTACATTTGACTTACGTTTTTAAAAACGTATACGAACAGGATCATATACTCCGATAGATAGAGTTAAATGACTTGGTAAAACCTCGGAGTGACACAGTTTCAATTTATCTTGACATGCGGATGGTAAAAATTGGGCGCGGGTGTCTATTTTATGTCATAGTCCCAGAAATGCCCCCTTGTAAATCATTGTGGAAAGTATATGTTGTCCAGTTGGCTGGCGGTTTTAGTGACATCACTAACTGATGATAAACTATGAATAATAAATGTGACCCTGGAACACAAAACCAGTCTTAATTAGCACAGGTATATTGCCAAAAATACATTGTATGGGTCAAAATGATCAATTTATTTTACTTTTAAGCCAAAAATCATAAGAATATTAAGTAAAGATCATGTTCCATGAAGATATTTTGTAAATTTCCTACCGCAAATATCTCAAAACTTTATTTCTGATTAGTTTAAGAACCTAATTTGGACAACTTTAAAGGTTATTTTCTCAGCCAGTTTTTCAAAAAGTTTATCTTGGCCAAATATTGTCCTATCCTAACGAACCATACATCAATGCAAAGCTTATTTACCCAGTGCATGTGCTCACTTTCAGTGAATCAAAAATGACTTTTTGATACGTTAATCAGTTTCTTGGTAGTTAATAGTAGTTACTAGAATTCCAGTTACTCATTTGTACCTGCATAGTTATTTATTAATGACGGATCAGTATCTTATAGTGTAACCACACTTTTAAACTAAAACCACTAGCCAGTTAGACCACAAATAGTTTCACTAGTTTCCACTATTCCAGTTAACAGTTATTAGAATGCTAATATAGTGATTTCACTTCTGAGCCATTTTTATACTTACAATCAGCTGGGTCCAACGTGATTTTTAGTGGATGTATGAAGTTCTTATTACAGTATGAACAAGACCCAATAATATAGTTAACAACTAGAAAATGTCTTTTGTCTTCAATTTGAATAACATATAAAATGCCACGTTCTGTCACGAAACTCTGTATGGCGCAGGCTGATGATATTCACAGTCTTAACCTACTTGACACTAGCTGATTGGTCCATGTTGCGTACGCAGCCAATGAGCTTGCTGCTTTATGTAAATGGCTTGTTAGCATTCACTAGAGCATTTCGCAGTGCACTTTAAGAAACCCTCCACCTCCCCAGCTCCACCTGTATAGATCTGCTACGGGTTATTATATATGCTTTTTGTGCAGCACAAGCATGACTGAAATATACACAGCCGTGTATAAGCATATATATTGGCAGTAGCAAGTTCCTGTACTTGCTTTGCAGCAGCAAGAACAAATAAATTAACATTTTCATATTCATTAAATGCTAAAATCTTCAAAGGGTTGTCAAATGACTCTTGAATTCATATTTTGTTATTTAGAGATTTTTAAGTGCAGCTAAAGTGTCTTTTATGGCCTCTGAATGTTTGGTTTAGTATTCTGTAGTGCCTGTGGGCCATTAAAAATGATGCATGAGTGCAAACAGATATAAGTAAAAAAAAAAAAGTAGAAATATAACCAGAAAATACTACATATTTAAGAAATATATGCACTCAAAGCACTTACATGCAGTGACTGTTATGTAAAAATGCAAGTAGTAACAGTTAGTTGCATCTGCTGCTTATAATTTAATTAGAAACTTCTACCCGGTGATGCCACCTGGTGATTCCAGGTAGTATTTTCATTCTTTCAAATATAAATTGTGCACTGAACATGCCCATGCAACTTAATGTACATGTTTTTAAGTGCAATGACAGGCTTGTTTAAGCTGATTTTCTGAGGTTCAGATTCAGAGAACTGATGTTGTCATACCACAGTATGTATGAGGGGGAATTCAACTGAAAAAGTATGTGGCCACAGGCTGTAAAATGTAAATTAAGCAAATCTTAAGAAAACCACAGATCAACCACCAATGCTATAGAAATGCACATGGGATCAAACATAGAAAACATGCATCATGTTTGATTTGTTCTTTTAGCAGTTTTGTAATAAGAAGGTCATATGTCAAGGCAGCTTGAGTGAACTTCAAAATCAAAACAAGTACACGTGCAGGCGTGCATTTATGAATGCAGGCACATAAACATTGGGGATGCGTGTTTTACATAATCACATATGCTACAGGAATACATCACATGTCATGAGTATTTGAAACGTGAGCTTGAAGAGACATAAGATTGATGTAAAATCATTAAAAAGATGTCAGATATTACCAAAAAAACCCAATGAATGCTCATTTCTGCAACATCATCATTTAAATCATATAAAGTATAGTTAAGTCTTAAAATTCTTAATTATGAAATAAAAATGCGTCATAATGAGATACATAGTTCCAAAATTAAAAACTGAGTTATATTTATGAGCTAAAACCCTGAAATGACAACATAAAAAGTCATTTTGATTATCACTCATACTTTTCCATACTTTCAGTTTTGTTATTTTCAACTTCTACTTCATTATATCAACTTTGTATCTCATTATTGAATTTTAGTATGTCATAATTAGAATTTATGAGATTTAAAAAAAAAAATCGCCATTATGAGATACTGTCATAACAGATAAACCGAAACTGAAAATTGACATCCATAGTATTTTTTTTTCTCCATACTTTCGAAGTCAGTGGCTACCGTCAATTATTTGGTTACCAACTTTCTTCAAAATATCTTCTTTAAAAGTATAAATGAAACAGATCTTGGTAGTTCACCAATTGTTTACCCAAAAAAAAGAAAATTCTGTCATTTACTCACCCTCAAGTTGCTGGTACCCATTGACCTCCATAGTATGTTTTTTCCCTACTATACAAGTCAATAGCTACCGTAGACTATTTGGTTACCAACTTTCTTCAGAATATCTTCTTTAAAAGTATATATATGAGACAGATTTTGGTAGATCACCAATTGTTCACCCAAAAAAGAAAATTCTGTCATCATTTACTTACCCTTAGGTTGCTGGTACTCATTGACTTCTCTAGTATTTTTTCCATACTATAGAAGCCAATGGCTACTGTCAACTATTTTGTTACCAGTCTACTTCAAAATATCTTAATTCAAAGCATATATATGAGACAGATCAGGGTAGATCACCAATTGTTCACCTAAAAAAGAAAATTCTGTCATTATTTACTTACCCTCAAGTTGCTGGTACCCAATGACTTCCCTAGTATTTTTTTCCATACTATAGAAGTCAATGGCTACCGTCAACTATTTTGTTACCAGCCTACTTCAAAATATCTTAATTCAAAGCACGTACATGAGACAAATCTTGGTAGATCACCAATTGTTCACCTAAAAAGAAAAATTCTGTCATTATTTACTTACCCTCAAGTAGTTGGTACCCAGTGACTTCCATAGTTTTTTCTCCATACTATAGAAGTCAATGGTTATACTATAGAAGTTATATCTATGAGCTAAAACTGAAATTACAACATAAAAGTCATTTCGATTATGACTCATACTTTCTCATATTTTCAGTTTTGTTCATTTCAACTTCTACTTCATTATATCAACTTTTATCTCATAATTGTATTTTAGCATGTCATAATTAGAATTTATCTACTAATTATGAGATTAAAAATACCATTATCAGATACTAAGTCATAACAGATAAACCAAAATTGAAAACTGAGTCATAATTATGAGCTAAAAACATGAAATTGCAACACAAAAAGTCATTTTGATTACGACTCATACTTTCTATTTTGTTGATTTCATCTTTTACTTCATTATATCAACTTTTTATCTCATAATTGTATTTTAGCATGTCATAATTAGAATCTATCTACTAATTATGAGATTAAAAACGCCATTATGAGATACTTAATCATAACAGATAAACCAAAACTGAAAATTGAGTTATATTTATGAGCTAAAAATCTGAAATTACAACATAAAAAGTCACTTTGATTATGACTCATACTTTCTCATACTTTCTATTTTGTTGATTTCAACTTTTTCTTCATTATATCAACTTTTTTTATCTCATAATTGTATTTTATTATGCCATAATTAGAACTTCTCTACTAATTATGAGATTAAAAACGCCATTATCAGATACTAAGTCATAACAGATAAACCAAAACTGAAAATTGAGTTATATCTCTGAGCCAAAAATCTGAAATTGCAACATAAAAAGTCATTTTGATTACGACTCATACTTTCTCATACTTTCTATTTTGTTGATTTCAACTTTTTCTTCATTATATCAACTTTTTTTATCTCATAATTGTATTTTATTATGCCATAATTAGAACTTCTCTACTAATTATGAGATTAAAAACGCCATTATCAGATACTAAGTCATAACAGATAAACCAAAACTGAAAATTGAGTTATATCTCTGAGCCAAAAATCTGAAATTGCAACATAAAAAGTCATTTTGATTACGACTCATACTTTCTCATACTTTCTATTTTGTTGATTTCAACTTTTTCTTCATTATATCAACTTTTTTTATCTCATAATTGTATTTTATTATGCCATAATTAGAACTTCTCTACTAATTATGAGATTAAAAACGCCATTATGAGATACTTAATCATAGCAGATAAACCAAAATTGAAAATTGAGTTATATTTATGAGCTAAAAACATGAAATTACAACACAAAAAGTCATTTTGATTACGACTCATACTTTCTCATACTTTCTATTTTGTTGATTTCAACTTTTTCTTCATTATATCAACTTTTTTACCTCATAATTGTATTTTAGTTTGTCATAATTAGAATTTATCTACTAATTATGAGATTAAAAACGCCATTATCAGATACTAAGTCATAACAGATAAACCAAAATTGAAAACTGAGTCATAATTATGAGCTAAAAACATGAAATTACAACACAAAAAGTCATTTTGATTATGACTCATACTTTCTCATACTTTCAGTTTTGTTGATTTCAACTTTTACTTCATTATATCAACTTTTTTTTATCTCATAGTTGTATTTTATTATGCCATAATTAGAATTTCTCTACTAATTATGAGATTAAAATCACCATTATGAGATACTAAGTCATAACAGATAAACCAAAACTGAAAATTGAGTTATATCTCTGAGCTAAAAATCTGAAATTACAACAAAAAAGTCATTTTGATTACGACTCATACTTTCTCATACTTTCAGTTTTGTTCATTTCAACTTCTACTTCATTATATCAACTTTTCATCTCATAATTGTATTTTAGTATGTCATAATTAGAACTGATCTACTAATTATGAGATTAAAAACGCCATTATGAGATACTTAATCATAGCAGATAAACCAAAATTGAAAACTGAGTCATAATTATGAGCTAAAAACATGAAACTACAACATAAAAAGTCACTTTGATTATGACTCATACTTTCTCTTCTATTTTGTTGATTTCAACTTTTACTTCATTATATCAACTTCTCATCTCATAATTATATTTTAGTATGTCATAATTAGATATTATCTCATAATTATGACAAATTTGACAATTTTTTTATCATAATTGTGATTGACCAAAGCATATATGTATACAAAATCTGTGTGTGTAGCATTTGTGTTTTGAAGCACATTTCTGGAAAAAAAAAAGTAAGTATATATATATATATATATATATATATATATATATATACACACATAGCCATTAGTTATACCACAATCTTTAAATCTACATATATGTGATGATGATCCAACTTTCAGTTTGTTGAGTCATAGCTCATCTGAAAAGGTCGGCGACCCAGTTTCTCGAAGGCTTGTTCAGTGGCTTGCAACCATGGCAATGTTCGATAAACAACAGTCATATAAATCCTTATCAAAGCTGCATATGGGGTTGGGTAAATGCAGGATATCTCCGGAATACAGGAAACCTTTTTTAGAAAATCATACCGCAGAAACCCCAAAACCAGATGGGCATTCCCTGCAACTCTTGTGTCGTTGCTGCTCTTAAGTTGTGCACCTATATAAACCCACAGCCCCATCCTCGTCAAAATCACTCACCTGCTGACTAGCGTCACGTTCAGGCATTGTGTTTACAGCAAAAAAAAAAAATGTACTCTCGGGTTAATGTGGTGCGCTTGACATGTGCACTTCTCTTAGTAGTGTCTCTTCAAGGAACTGACGGAGCCAGACTTCCACAGTCCCAAAATGACAAAGAGCAAATGATGAAGATAGTAACAGAGAAATTCAAATCTCTGGAAAATCACTATGTAAGTAATGTTTACTGGCAACTTATGTAGTCTTAAACATGTTTGTGCAAGCATAGATCACTTTATGCCTTAGTTTGCAGTTAATTTATAACCTTTTGTTTGGTTTTTAGGATATAGCTGGCAAAGAATTTTTTGGAAAATCTGTTTTGCTTCCTCATCTGGACCAGCTAAAAGTAAGTATTTAAATGGCTGTTACAGTTGCTAATGTTAAAATTCGGAAGGGATGCTAATGATGCTTATTTCTTTTAGTCCAAGACTTCCTGCACTTACCGGGCTCTGCTGCTTGATAGAATGTTGAACATCACTGAAACCATCTTCCAAGAGATGAGAAAGAAAGCTGAGAATGAAGAAGTGAAAACCAGCCTAACAGATCTAATGGCTGAGGTGAAAATGCTGAGGCACAAGTACAGTGAAGAACAGAAAGTCTGGAAGGAGCTCCAGGACATTCACTCAGTCGAGGTACTAATAAAGAGTATAAAAGTTGTCTGTAAGATTATAAGTTCTAGTTGATCTGTAACCAGTATTGGGGGTAACGCATTACAAGTAACACGAGTTATGTAATCAGATTACTTTTTTACATAATCAGATTACATTTTTACACAACCAGATTACTTTGTTACCAGTAACTAGTACAGTAATGCGTTACTTTTCAATTTACAATTAAATGTCTGAGTTACTTTGTTTTTACACAAAAGGGCCTTTACAGTGGCCAAAAATATAATTTTGCATTTTCTGTTATTAAAAATAAATAAGCAACCCCAGGTGAAAAAGTAATCGAAAAGTAACGTAATGCATTACTTTCCACACAGTTAGTTACGTTTTAATGAAGTAACTTTCTCCAACACTGTCTGTAACTAAAGTTAAATGCTGGTTATGATATAGTATATATATGTTTGTTCTCAAACAGGTGACAAATGACACAATCCAGAAGGGAGCACTAACTTCCTTTCTCATGTTGTATAAACTGGCCTACACTGAGAAAAACGAGCAGACACAATTGCCAGGACAAGAATCATCTTAATTTCTCCTTCTGTATAGTCAATTATTTAAATTATTGTTATTTATTATCCTAAATTAAACAAATAAAATAAACATTTTGCATTCATTTATGTCTTGTGTGATCATTTATGAAATGCACCAACGAAAAGCTGATGTTTAAAGTTTTGAAGTTGAAATTAATAAATAAAAAAAAAAAAAATGAATGTTTCATTTAAGCTGGCTGCCTAAGTCTTACATGAGCTAGTACAAAAATCACACATAAAGCTGCAGATGAATAGGGTAAAAAATGATCGCCTTACCCAGTTGATTGAACAAACATTTTTTGTATTACAAGTTTTCTAAAATGTTAGGTTTAAATATGCAAATGAGGCATTATTTAATGAAATATGCACTTATTTGCATACATTTCTAGTACAGAAATCTAAACACTGGATGAAGTCAGTTTCAAAATTCTTGACATATTAGAGTCAAATGTTTTTACAGAGGGAATTTTGGGTATCTCATTTTTGTCACTCCATAATTCAGAAAATACTTAGAAAACTATATACTTAGAAGACAGAAAACAATATATTTTCACAATTTTGGGGGGAATACCATGTTGTATATAATCAAGCAAATTATACATGAACAAATCCCTCTGTAAAAACCTTCAGGATATAGACAGGAATAAAAATGTAAAGTTTGGTGTGTTTAAGTGCTACTGAAGTGGAAATTTATGGCTCAGTGTGGGAGAAAAAACTCCTAATTCTTAAAGCAAACAGCCTTTAAAGCCAAGAAAGAAGGGTCTTATCTAGCGAAACGATCTGTTATTTTAATAAAAATAACATAATTTACATACTTTTCAATGTCAAACGTCTTGTCTCACTGAGCCTGTACTGTTTTTTTCCGGTTCATGACATTTAGGGTATGTTGAAAAACTCCCATTTCATGTTCTCCCTTAACTTCAAAATCGTCCTATATCGCTGTTTTACCTTTTTTGTTAAGGGTGTTTGATCTTCTTTGACTGGGTCGATACTTCTGCAGCGATGTAGGATGATTTTGAAATGATTTTTGAAGTTGAGGGAGAAAATACGATCAAAAAACGACGAGTTTTTCGACATACCCTAACTGTCTTGAACCAGAATACACAGAGATCAAGGAGAGCGAGGCAAGATGAGTGTTTGAGAATAAAAAGTATATAAATTGTGTTATTTTTATGAAAACAACCGATCGTTTCGGTAGATAAGACCTTTCTTCCTCGGCTGGGATCGTTTACAACCGCATTTGGGATTGTTTTAAGCCGCATTTACTGCAAAACTGCATTTTGAAAGTTCAAAAGCAGTCCACTATATGGAGAAAAATGCTGAAATGTTTTCCTCGAAAAACAATCACTTTACGACTAAAGAAAGAAAAACATGAACATCTTGGAAGACAAGGGGGTGAGTACATTATATGTGAACCTTTGTTTTGGAAGTGGACTTCTCCTTTAAAGGGGTCCTATTATGCTCTTTTACAAAGTTTTGATTTTGCTCTCATGTTTGGTGGAAACGCATTATTTTTCACATAATTTACATTATTATAATACTTTTCTCCCCAGCCGATTGCATTCGTCTGAAAGAAGGAAACCTAGGATGCATGGAGGGTGAGTAAAAAATAAGATACAGTAGTGTTGGGTCCTATCGTCAGCCTGCGAGATACATGCCAATACATGATATTATCCTGCTAGTTTAATTATTTACATACTTAGTTTCATTGCCCGAAACCAGCTTTAGAATAAGGCTAAAAGCAGCCTAATGTTTTTAATATGACTTAATTTGTATTTAACATGACTTGCATAAAAACATGGTAATTTACTAATTATAATGCTTAGATTTCCTTAGTTATTTAAAAAGCAGCTACAGAAAACGAGTAAAGAACATCACCACTGATTAGCCTAGCCTAGTGCATGTTTATGCATTAAAAAAAACAGTCACGTTATAAGTGAAGCTATCTACACTGTATGATGATTAAATCTCTTACCACACACTGCACACGTCTGCAGCGTGTTAGGGCTCTGACGCGGCCACTGGAGATGATCGCGGTCAATGCTTGTTTACATCAGTGGCACCTCCGCATGTGTTTCGACCCTCTATATTGCACACATCTATGGCTTGGCTCTGACACAGCCACCGGAGCAGATCGTGGCCACTCTAGTCAATGCTTGTGTTTATACCTGCCACGCCGCGGCTTGTTAAAGGGGTCATCGGATGCTAAGTTCACTTTTTCATGTTGTTTGAACATTAATGTGTGTTGGCAGTGTATGTACAAATCTACCCTATAATGATAAAAATCCATACAGTGGTTTTTAATTAATCTGTAAAAATAATATCCCCTTTTTCAAATCGAGCCGTTCTCAGATGCCTGTCGGTGTGCCGTCACACCGACAGAGGCCGCTCCCACGATAGTTGATTGACATGAGCTCTTACCTCAGACCAGCTGTCACAGTCCAGTAACTTTCCTTGTTTCGATGCCGAAGCAGGGATGTAAGTTAGACAAGAATATCTCAGATTGAGCGATTGAGGTGTTGTGTTGCTGGATGTAATAATGAACATAGTGGTCGTCATTTACTCCCGACATCTGAGCCACTGAAGATGCAGTAGATTACGTTTGTTTGTGAAGGGAATGTGTCTCCCGATCTACATATATCCGTCTATGTTCGTGCGAATCATTCGTGATCCAGCTTCACTTACAGCAGAAGTGAGTATAAGCATTTTTTAATGAATCTTTGCGATCACCTTTCCTTATAACGTGGTAGTTAGGAAGTTTAGCGGCTAATGTAAACAAGACCGTCTTTCCACAGAGAGAAGAGAGGGGCGGGTTGAGCAGAGCTCATTTGCATTTAAAGGAACAACCCCTTAGAATGAATTGATTTTTGCAGAGCTGATTTTGACAAGGTAAAAAGGGTGTTGTTTTACAAAACCATTGAGAATTTTTAATCAAAGTATATTAGAGACTTTTCATTAAGACCCTAAAGAATCATATCAACTTGTGGAAAATGGGCATCCGATGACCCCTTTAAAGCATCCCAGAAGTGGCTCTCCGCACTGCATTGCTAAAGTTAGGTTAATCCCCCACCTCATCCCTACTCAGCCCCCCAACCGTTCTAATTTTAGTAGGCGGGATTTATTTTAATGATATTCTAATAGACTGTGTTACATCATAACATCCAGAAAACAAACATTGTACAGTGTTGCCAAGTCCGCGGTTTTCCTGTGGAATTGGGCTACTTTAACACTGTTATCGCGGGATGTTTTTCATGTCCGCGGGTTTTTCATGTCCTTGAATGGTAATTTTACCAGGGGAACATGATTTTTTACAGGGCTACCCCCCTCAAAATGCGATTGGGCTACTTTTGGGCTAGTTTTGAATAGCAATTGGGCGGGTTTTGTTGTGAAAACCTGGCAACCCTGACGCTGTAGTCCAAAGGAGCCGTTCGTTGTAGTTCTTGAAAAGGGATTGTTTAAAAACAAAGTATCTCCCTTTGGAGTGGACTTTGAGATTTGTAACTTTGTAGATCTTTTTTATGCCCAAACATACAAACCACACACTGACTAAAATTCAAAAAGTGAAAAAGCATAATAGGAGCCCTTTTAGAATATGTATTGTAATTGAAATCTATTGACACAAATACATAAAGTGCTATAAAAGAAACGCTTAACAGTGTGTTTTGGATGTTTTCTTTCAACTAGTCTAAAAAAAAAAAAACCCACCAAAAAAACACCAAAAAACCCAAAATCTCAAACTTGACAGGTGCATGAAAAAACCTGCAGTGTTTTTGCCTGCAGTGTCTCCCCTTAATTTAAGAAAGCGAAAGCCATTAGTGATGGGAAACTCTGACGTCAGTACAGCTTCCTTTTGAAGTTCTTGTCAAATGCAACATTTAAATAAAATGATCATCTAAGATACCTTATATTTCATATTTCTTTGTGCTCTGCAATGAAGACTGCGCAGGGATATATTTGGAAAAGCGAGGGAATGGGAAACAGCACGTGTACATGTATGTAAACTGCTGAACATCACTTGTGTCCAAATAACCTATATTGCATTCACACCTTCCCTGGAAATCGAACCCACAGCTTTGAAACTGTTACCGCCAGCGTACTATAGGAGAAACAGTTCCTGAAACTTGCACTGTATTGCACTGTATACACAGTCCATCCCTCAGCTTACTGCACACAGCTTCATTTACATCTTCACCATGGTTTTAAGATTTTTGAGGTTCAGATTCAGAGAACTGATGTTTGTTGCTACACCACAGTTTGCAGGGAAATTCAACTGAAAAACTATGCGGCCACAGTCAGTAAGTTGTAGATTAAGCAAATTTACATTACCACAAATTAACCACCAATGCAAAGTAATGCATATGGAATAAAAAGTACAAAAAGTATGCAGTACGTTTACATTATGCAGTATGTATGCATTGCATTTGCAGCACCAAATATACAAAGGTATGTATGCATGAACTTTCACACGTAAACAAACACTTGTGGTCAATATGCAGACATATGCAATTACAGATATGCATGCAAACAATACATATTAATGCATACTGATGGCAGATGGCAGATGGCAGTTAGATTTAGTTAGCAGATATAAAACCAGACGATACCACTGACGTTGTTTCATTTTCACACAAAAAAAACAATATCTGATAAAGACCCAACTTTCAGTTTGGTGATGACTAATTGCGTGCGTGTGTCAATAAGCCCTCAACCCGGTTTTACAAAGGTCCGAAAACAGATTGGCTATTCAACCTTGGCTATTCTCAAAAGCCACTGTGTCCAGTCATACAAACTGTTCAAGTTGCTCCTGGCGTGTGGAGTTATTGTAACGTCACTTACTTAAGAGCATCACATCTCTGATTTAAAGGAAACCTTCATAGAAAAGTAGCCCACAGAAACCCCAAAACCCCAAGCACATCCACTGCCGCCTTCATACTGTTGCTCTTTTTAGGCTGTGCACCTATATAAACCCCCGGCCCCTTTCCGAGCATCAGCACTCACCTGCTGACTAACATCAGGTCACAACGTCGTGTTGAAGTCGCTTGGTTCACGGCACTGAAACACAAACACACAGAATGGATTCTTGGCTCAACATGGTGCTGATGTGTGGACTTCTGCTAATAGCGTCTCTTCAGACAACCGACGCGTTCAGATATCGACGGTCCAAAAGCGACAAGAATCAAATGCTGAGCACAAATATCCACACTCTCCAAGTGCATTATGTAAGTGATGTCTACTGTCGCGAACTTCTGTAGCGGGTTTGAAAGCAACTCAGTCTGTGTAAGCAAGATGAATCACTTTAGATGCAACTCATTTCTGTATTGCAGCTAATATTATCAAGAAGACCAGGTGATTCAGAAACCACATCTATTGCACAGTGAAAGTTATGACAGTTTGATCTTAAATTAGGGGCTGGGGTTCACAAAAAAAACTCGTAATTTATTCATCGCGGTCACTGTTTTGTGCTCTTCCTTAGAACACGAAAGGACCAGAATGGCTTGGAAAGTCAGTTTTTGCGTCTTATCTGGACCAGCTGAATGTAAGTTTTTACTGTGCCTGTGCAAAAATGCTAAAAAATGTGAAAAAGCGTTTTTTATGTTGTGCTAATGACGCTTGTTTCTCTTAGTCCAAGGGTTCCTGCTCTTGTCAGGCGCTGTTGCTTGATAGAATGCTGAAAATCTATGAAGACATCTTCCAAGACATGCTAAACAAGTCTGAGGAGAAAGTGAAAGACAGTCTAAATGCTGTTATGATTGAGATGCACAAGCTGAAACACAAGTACAGTGAAGAACAGAAAGTATGGAGCGAGCTTCAGGACATTCACTCAGTCAAGGTAAACATAAAGTGAACAAAACTACATTTATGCCCAAACATTTTAAAGGAGTTACCTAAAGTCAAAGGCTGTATGATATGATATCTGATACATATCTTTGTTCTCTCAAAGGTGAAAAATGGAACAGTCCAAGGAGGAGCATTAAATGACTTTCTCATGGTGTTTAGGCGGGCCTACACTGAAAAACATCAATGACAAGGTGCAATGAGGAGATCCCAAAGTCTTGTCTTCAATGTAGTAAACTAGTGCTTTGCTGTTGTATTAGCTTATTTATTTATAAATTATGTAGAAATAACTATTTATTTTTTATTTTGTAATGTACTCTACTACACCATAACACAAAGATAACTTAAAATCTAACTTATTCTCATTACAAGTGTGTTTGCTTCATTTACAGTGTACTGAAATGGTAAATGTTGGTTTTTAACTGTGGATTTGCTTGAAATATTTTGAGAGCTTCACTGGCTGAATGGGTAATTGAAATAAACATATTTTTCATTAATTTAACGTCTTGCTTGTTCAATAACAAACTTAATGTATATATACACTGCCCTCCAAAAGTTTGGAAACGCCTTAGAAAAGTGGGGTTATGGATAATATTGGCATGAATCCTTTTTAATTTGTGATAATTTCGCACTGATAAGGGACAACACAAACTATGAAAACATATTTTATTGCATAAACAGTGTATACATAGAAAAAACATAAATGTTCGATTAATCAAAATATCCACCATTAGCAGCTATTACAGCTCTGCATAATCTGGGCCTAAATTCATTGTATTCTAAACTTAATTGGCAATCAATTGTTGAAGCTATTAAGGTGTGCTTACCCAAAAATCTTTTAAAAACTTAGGCCAAGTTTAAACGAGTAACCAGGCATCACAGCTGGCAAAGGGGCATGTCTGATTTTGACATGTATATATTGCCATTATTATGTAATCAAAATGAAAATTATTATTGCTGGTCTTCAATGATAATGTCAAGTTACTTTAATGTATTTGCACCAAAAATTATAAGGATTTATGCTCATATCGTCCAAAACCACACCAGGGGGGTTTCCAAACTTTTGGAGGGCAGTGTATAGTTGAGGTCAAAAGTTTACATACACCTTGCAGAATCTGCAAAATGTTAAATATTTTACCAAAAAGAGAAGGATCATACAAAATGCACATTAGTTTTTTATTTAGTTCTGACCTGAATATGATTTTTCCCATAAAAGGCATTTACATATAGTCCACAAGATAAAATAATAGCTGAAAATATAAAAATGACCCCGTTCAAAAGTGTTTTTACGTAAATGAACCACATCTGTGTTTTTTTGTTTAATAATAGTTGTTCATGAGTCCCTCGTTTGTCCTGAACAGTTAAACTGCCTGCTGTTCTTCAGAAAAATCCTTCAGGTCCCACAAATTCTTTGGTTTTTCAGCATTTTTGTGTATTTGAACCCTTTCCAACAATGACTGTATGATGTAAGATCCATCTTTTCACACTGAGGGATTCATATGCAACTATTACAAAAGGTTCAAACACTCACTGATGCTCCTGAAGGAAAAACTATGCATTAAGAACCAGGGGTGTAAACTTTTGAACAGAATGAAGATCTGAACATTTTTCTTATTTTGCCTAAATATCATATGTTTTCATTTAGCACTGATCTTAAAATTCAAAAAGTTTTCACCCCCCAGCTTTTAATGCATCGTTTTGCTTTCCGGAGCATCAGTGAGCATTTGAATACACGAGTCAAACGTACCGAACACAGCTATTTATCTATCAACAACTTTTTGACACAACCTGCAAATTACCACAGTAGATAAATAACTAGCCGTACTTTAGTGGAAAGGTCCAAACTCCACCTCCGAGTCACTGTCTGGAGGTCTGCGCATTGCCAGATGTTAAGGGGGATATAGATTTGATGAAACTTAGGTCACAACTTCAAAATGTGGAAGAGCTGGAAAAATAAATGAAGTTCCAAACGTAGGTTCGGGAGGATCATCATTACGAGCCTATATAAGCAGCTCTTATTGCACCGTCCCAGCCTCCGTTCTTCCGGCATCCCTCCACCTCCCCTTCTCCTCCTCTGTTTCTGTTATTCTCCATCTAGATAATATTGCAATGGGGGGGGTCGAACTCTGCACTCAATCCGAGCCTCGGGTTCGAGCCTTGATTAAGGACAGCAAGCCAAGCTTGTTTACCATTGCCCATAAGGACTGGATGGGCAGGCGAACTCGTGAATTGGTATGTCGCCACCAATTTCTCTTTAGGACATTTTTGAGAGGTCTGTTTGGAAGGAGATTCTTAAAATTATTGGTGACCCAAGCCATATAATTACCAAATTGTAAGTTTAATAGGTACAAATAGGTACAAACTCCATTATCTAATAAATAATTAATTAATAAGTGACTGAAATTGTTGTGTGGGTGAGGGTAATGTGATGGGTAATATGTAATGCTGGTGTATTATTTAGGATTGTGTAGTGATATATGTGTTTTTTGGTGAAGTGTAACTGAATAAGTGTATTGTTGTATGTTTGATCTGCTCTCGATTGCCCAAGACAAATTTCTCCTAAGGGAGATAATAAAAGAGAAGCTCAAACTCTCATCGGAAGCATGCATGTTGCCAGATGTTGAGGGGGATATAGATTTGATGCCGTCAAGGACTGCAATAGTGCTCGCTGGCTTAAAAGCAGGGCATTCTGTTTCCAGCACACTTTGAGGTGTGCACGATCAATGAGTTTAAGAAGCCCTATGATTACAATGACCATCATTTGAAGTGTCACAAAATTCTGAAATGATCATACATTATGGGCTTTTTTTTCTATGATTGATTATACATGGTACAAAGGTCAAAATTATCATACAAATACAATAATTATTGTACATCTGGCAACACTAGAGGACGGCATGTAAAAGCACATAGAATGGCACTAGTAACGCAAAGGTCATGAGGTCAGTTCTCAGAGATGTAATGCAAAGTAAGTTGTTTTATATAACACCCGTCACATCCGCAGAATAATATTGGCAATGACATTTTCTATATTTTTCCCAATATTGAATGTCTGGTTACATCCTCATGACCACAGATGTTTAAAAATGAGAAACTTGGATGTCACAGAGCGATTTCAAATGATTAGCCATTCATTTATCTTGGATCGCTACAAACCATCCAGTAGAATCCAGTAAATGTAATTCTAATTCTGGTTTACACTTAATTCCAGTATATCTTTAACATGAGGTGATTAGCAAAATATGGGTTTTTGAGCTGACGAATAATGTGTGAAACCATGTGATAATGTCAAGTAAGCGGTTCATAGAAGGAATATCCTTTTTGGTTTCCACGTAGTCTGTATGATGTATAATGAGGAGTCTGGGGTAACACCGTACACAACCACAGCCGCGGAAAAATCAACCACACCTATGACACTCAGCTGGAAATTGCGACGTACCACCAACATTGAGGTCTGGAGTATCTGAGTGACAGCCGATAGGAACTGAATTCACACTTTTCCGACTTTTTATTACGTACACATGTAAATGCGGGATTTTCTGTCATTGGCATTTATGGTCTAACCATAACCAAACTGTTTGGAGGATCTTAATCATGACGAAAAGTCAAGTCAAGCTTTTTTAGATTTCAGATGGCCTTTTTCTATTCTTACGTACATATAGTATCACCTCAAATGACCTAATGAGAAAATTACCTTCCCCTCCCTGAAACTGTACCTGTCTCACACTACTCATCACTTTTGTGTCTGTCTCCCTCTCTTTCTTTTTCTCTCTCACTCTCTCTCTCTTTCTCTGCATGCAGAGATGAGCTGATGAAGTGTTAAAACCTCAAACGCCGGTTGCACCTCAGCACAACTCAATTTTCCTGACACCAGAGAGTCATAAAGTCCTTCTTAATCTACATAATCTTTTTTTTTTTTCTGAGTCTCAGCTCAATGTGTGATTCTAAAGAAATTCTAGTGAATGTGTGAATTGAGAGTTTTTCCACCAGCTGCATCTAAGAGGAAAACTCCAAAAATATCAACGTTAATACTCTTGTTTTAAACACAACAAGCTTTATTCAACTAAAAAAAGAAGCAAGTAAAATAAAAAACAAACTTCTGATCTCCTAGCTGTCAGTTTGCACAAAGAGATGTATAGACAAGTTTATTGCATATCAATGCACGTAGAAGCTATAGGCACACAAGTGACACAAGTAGCTTATAAGAGCAAAAGATGCGAAACTTGGTGCAAGGTCATTATTCGAAACCTTAAGATAAGAAAAAAAACACTACTTCCTTTCCAACTTGGAGCCATTCATGCAAACGCTTCATTGGAGTGGCCACACGTGAAGCAGTTTTCAGGCCCACGTGTCCCGAAGCCTTTACTTAATCATCATAAAGATTCCCAACCACAAAACCACGAACAGCCCCGCCTAGTGCTATCCACAGGATTCCAGGCTAGAAGATGCGTAGTGGGCTCGATAGCATTGAGTATGATGGTGCATTGTGATTTAAAGGAAACTTCGGCTGTAAAAGCCACACAACTTCACACCTTCATCACAGCTCGCTCGCTTGCTCTCACACATAACTATAAATACCCCCATTCAGTCAAACACATGCATTCAGACCATCACCAGGACACGAGAACAGTCGGGTGTCGTGAGGCGGCTTAAAAAGTTAACTTCGGCTTTTAAAAGACAGGAATACAAGTCAAACTTGGTCGAGAACCTCAAACTAACAAGGACTATGATTGCGCAACAAACAATGGCCTTTTTCTGGGGAGTATGTTTGCTGAGTTTGGGATGGATGACATACGGCGAGGCCAGCGTCTCCGAGAACCTGGACAAGAGCATCGATGAGCTCAAAGCGTACTATGTAAGTAGAACAGTTCGGATTTCAAAGATATATCACAACACAGACAAGAAGTGAAAAAGGAGTCCAAAAAGTTCACTGATGTTAGTTAACTGGCATAGGGATGGTGTACCGTTTCAGGATACGGCCTGTAAGACAGGCCGCAAACCATTCCAGATCTTTTTAGGAAAGCTGGCAAACTAAAAGCTACAAGCTGGCTTTACAAACTAGCTAACTTTACTGCAATTGGATGTTTGAGAGACAGTATTAGACAAAAACAGGAAGTGTAGTCTATCATTCATACATACTGAAACTGGTCTTTTTTGTATAATGGAACATGTCTGCTCTGTAGGTTGAGTCTGGGTTTCAGATACAGTGCACTAATAAAAAACACATTTATCTAATTAAGCGAGAAAAGTGAGACATCTGAAATAGTAACTGATCGAAACGATAACCTTCTCATTTGTTTCCAGATAAAAGATGACCACGAGCTACACAATGCACATCCTGTCTTCCTACGGGTCCTAAAAGACTTAAAGGTGAATCTTGAGGTAAATAACCTCCTTTGTGTCACAGCGTGGCACTTGTGGTCTAAAATACCTAAGTAACAGTCTAGCCATTCTAAACCAAAGGATGTATTGTTTTGGAACATCCTATATGGCATATCTTGTGTTAAATGTATTTTTTTTGTTGCAGGAAACTGAACAGAATCTTTTGATGAGCATCATAATGGACACATACAGCAGGATATTCACTCGCATGGAAAATGATAGTAAGGATGAAGCTACAAAAGAAAAACTGGAGCACGTTAAAGACCACTTGGAAAAGCTGCAAAAAAACTACTTCCCAGGCAAAAGCGCAGAGCTCAAGACGTATGCAGAAACCCTATGGGCGATAAAGGTGAGACAACCATTTCTCTGTGAAACCAAACTTGACACCAAGAAGCCTTGAACATCATTGCTATAGGGTATTGCTATAAATAGTAAGGCCCAAAGGCTAGTGAACTGAGAAAATGTACCACCTCTAAATAATTTGTTCTGGCCACAAAACAATAAAAAATATAAATGAATTTGACTGTAGCCTTGATTATAAGGCCGCCTTTGGTAACCACACAAAAGGAGTTTTACTTCTAAAAGCGGGTAATCAAGGTTTTCGTGGTCCCGGTTTTTTAAACCTTATTTTTCCCTCACAATGCATGCAGATACGAAAACTAAAAGTGCACTAGAGTAGAAATTTCTTATTTTACTAACTACTAACTACTTTACAATTGCAGGCAGATGATCCGGTCGTCCAGCGCAAAGCATTGTTCGAGCTGAAGCGTGTCTACAGGGAAGCAACCGCGCTGAGAAACCTGAAGAACAAAGAGCGCAGGAGACGACAAGCCAAATTAACCAAAAAGCAGAAGTCTTGATCATCATTTCAAAGAATGGTGGAAATTCAGTGTTTATTCTATTTATTCTATTTATAAAGATTGTGTTGTGCACATATTGTGCACGACAGATAATTGTTGAAACTGACATTATTTATTTGTTCTTATTTATTCGAAAAGCACTGTAAACCACTTGCCAGAAACATGGCAAATTTTGTATGGTCTGTGACTGAATAAAATACCTATTAATAACGTTTGGGCTGATGTAAGTGACTTCACGTTTCTATCCAGAGATTATGACACAAAAACTTTCCCCCAGCATTTGAAACTCTTTGTCATCTGTCTCATTAGCATACATTTTAGGCTAAGCCCACACACTGAATATCACATTACAGACTAAAGTGGCACTGCCACCCTTAACTAAGCAAAGGACACCATCACAATGTTTGAAATCAAACACCAAAGTCACATACAGAGCCCTGAGAAAGCCATTTGCCCCAAACAATTAGATACTTATGTTGCACTTGAAAGTGTATTAGTGTCATTGTATTAGATAACATGAAACCACATGCACACTTTAAACAAAACATTTTAAAAGATAGTAAATTGTTAAAAATCGCACTGCGAACCCACTGTGAGTATACCAACTTGGCGGTTATATCAACAGCGTGCATTTCATTGCTTCGCTAGTTTATTTCTCTTATAAAAAGACTGCCAAGTGAGCCACCTGTGAAATATAAAACTGCTTACACAGTTGTATACAATCCTTACGGGAATCCCAGGCAAAAAAGAAAAATGTAATTGAACAGGTTTGGTCTTATCTGTCAATAGAGGTAAAGGTAGCCTATCACGACACAATGTCATATAGCAACTGCACACCACAACAAATTAGCTCCTATAAGGTTTCACTTTGACTTCCTTAAAAATAGTGAAGTTGGAAATTTATACTTATTGTGTGACTGCCAGTAAAAATGTGGCCCTACGAAGTCCAAGAGGGTGGAGAAGCTTTTCAGTAACACGGTTCAAACTTGCAATTAGCATGCAAAACAAATTCAGTTGTGATTTGTAAAAAGCTTTGTGAATTTCCTTGCTGCACCAAGCTGGTTTATGCTAGTTTATTCTGATTTGGTGCTGATCTCCCTGGCAAAAGTTGTTGCTGTTCCTCTACATGTAAAGCACAATGGGTATAGTTAGATTATTCCTATTGGGGACACCATCATCACATACTGGGAACTAGCAACAACTGCATAAGTAGAAGAATGATGATGCAAGTGTTATTTCTTAGCAAATGCACTTTAACTGCTGATGATGCATTAACCACAAACCAGCAAAACAGAGAAAGAGAGTACGGATGACACGCTTATGCTCACCCTTGAATAGCATCCATGCTTTCCTGCTAGCAACAGGATTTACAAGGATGCTTGTAGCTTTAGAACACCTTGTGGATCTAAGCATTGGTTATTTTTTTGCCTTTTGCTTTAAGAGTCATGAAACTACCCATTTTAACACATGCCAACTCTCACCACAGTTTCGAAAAAGGTGCAGAGAGCACTGTCTGCGGTCCAGCCAGCTTTACTCTGCTTTAATGGGGTTAACAGTATCAAAGGTTCCCACGAATTCGCAAAACAAAATGCATTAGTATATTATACAATGTTGTTTCTATTCTTTTAGTGTAATTAAATAAATACTGAGAAATTTGCATTTGTACTCTTGAAGAGCTATGGAGCAGTAGAAAGCATTAATGACAGGCTTTTTTATTTAAAGACAAACACAGTTTGTTCAGTAAACCACTGTTTAAGTAAGCACAGCTATTTGTGCATAAAATTATTTTAATGCACTATTTAGTGCCCTGTCCCACTTTGGCAGCATTGAGAATTTAAAGTCCCCAGGAATTTAAAATTGAAGTTTTTTGGCTTGTAGTATGAATATGTTAGCCTTAAAGGAGTAGTTCACTTCCAGAACAAAAATTTCTATGGTGCCCCTGAGTTTGAACTTCCAAAATGCAGTTTAAATGCAGCTTCAAAAGCTGCATTCAAGGGGCTCTAAATGAACTGAATATAAGGGTCTTATCTAGCAAAACGATTGGTCATTTCCTAAAAAAAAAAATTTTAATCTTAAATAAGTTCAAATGCCCTTTACAAAATAAAAAGGTAAAACATTGATGTAAGCTGATTTGGTAACACTTTATTTTGATAGTCCACTTTCGACATTCTACTAACAGTAAGTAACTTTGCAACTGCATGTCAACTACACTGTAAAAAACAAAAAACACAATTTGTTGAGTCAGCTTAAAATAATTTGTTACCCTGCTGCCTTAAAATTTTAAGTTCAGTCAACTAAAATAAGTTTAGTCAACTTGAAATGTTAAGTTGTACTAAGTAACAACTTAGATATTTGTGTTTGCTAAATTTAACAGATGGGTAAGTAACCCAGCTGCCTTAAAATTTTAAGTTGATTCAACTAAAATATCTAAGTTGTCACTTAGTATAATTTAACATTTCAAGTTGAATAAACTTTTTTTTTGAGTTGAACTTAAAATTTTAAGGCAGCTGGGTTACAAATTATTTTAAGTTGACTCAACAAATTGTTTTTTACAGTGTAGACTGTCTGCTTAATATCTTCTAACACTCTTCTAAACTTTGCAATTATATGTCAACTTATTCTACTATCCCTAAACCTAACCTAACAGTCTGCTCTGAGAGTTAGTAGACATGTAATTGCAAATGAATGAGAATTAGTTGACATGTAGCTGCAAAGTTACTTATAGTTAGTAGAATGTCTAAAGTGGAAAAAGTTCACGCAGACCTAGACAAGATGGGCATTTGAGGTTAAAAAGTATGTAAATTGTCATTTTTTTTTAAGAAAATAACTGAAAATACTCCTTTAAGGTTATCTGTAAGCTAGTATGCCAATATGGATCATCGATCACCCTGCACTTTAGCTTCTCATCAAACTTTCTGTCCAATCAAATGCCCTTCTAGAATCCGACACGTCCCGCCCCCTACGCTATAAATAGACACTGAAGCTGCGGCTGAAATCTGTCACTTGTTCACAGAATTTGTGAAATGATTAGCATGAAGCGAATCATATACGCTAGTTGGCGCAGACCACAAAACGTATCGGACATATTTGAATTCTATTTTATATGTGGATAATGTGATTTGGATGAGATTGTGGCTGTCATATGCTGTCAAATGCAGCTTTAGAGAGCTAAACAGCTTTGGCCCAAGCTGTGATATAAACAAAACGCTACTGGCTATTTTAAAAAGGGGGCGGGGCAGCTGGATATGTCCCGCCCTGTCTTCCTTTTACCTCGTTGCTGAGGACTATAATGTAGTGATGTAGTATCTAGGCTGTAATAAAGGTCAGAACTTGGAACTCTTGTGCATTACTGCCAGCCAATCAGAATTGAATATTCAGACAAACCATGGTTTCCACCTTGTTCTTCAGTGCGGAACTAAGCCTATGGGTGAGATTTACGATTCATTAGCCGCTATAGGAAAATGATGAGAAGAATAACGACATGTAGTAAACGGTAAAATCGTTTGCACTACAAACCAGTGTGTTCATAGTTAAGATAACACATTAAAATAACATGGTAAGACACAACAATTTGCAATATCATACAGCAAAACGAGCTGTTTTGCACAGCTAAAAATAGCTGGATGCTGATGACACCGGAAACCAGACCCATAAAATTTACAAATGGCTGCACCCACTCTTACGAGAAAAATAGGGTGGATAATAAAAGAAAAAACTTGTTTATTCCCCCATGCTGTACTAAAAAAACATATTGAACTGTGACTGTGTATGTGTTATATATAAATACACACACAATAGAATATGCTATTTTTGTGATGTTGATTAGAAATACAAGTGGTCTGTTATTAAACACTTACAGTAAGGTCATTGTAATGCAGTGTCAGCGCCATAATTCTGAAAAAAAAGATGTACAAGGAAGTCTTTTCAGTTTTACAAGAGCAATTCTGTTTTGAGTGTACTCTGGAAATAACATTCCAAAGCATTTATGTTGTTTTAGGAAGTAGAAATATGTTAGATGCAGAACCTGACGTTCATTTACCGTCTGTGTTTACCGTGCACGCCACGTGCAATGTGGAAAGCATCACTGCTTTTGACCTGACACATGGTGCTCGTGTCCACCGTAGACAGGGTGTGAACAAAAACCTAGAAACTTGGCTGTAGAAATTGCTTATTGCACAGAAATGAAATGTTCCACAGAAAGTTGCTGTATTGCACTAAGAAAGCTATGCAACACCTTTGTATTTTAACACCATGCAAGCAAACATGTGCAACCGTTGCTTTTATATATCAGTTTAGCTGTTACAGTGTCCGCTATGGAAAAGTAATGTGCTAGTTTTATGATGCTATAAAAATGAATGAAATTGAATTTTACGGCTTTTAGTTCATGCGTTAGCTCATCTATATGTTAGTGTACTCCTTTAATTTATAGCTTTAGTCAGTTTAAATACACAAAGCAATATCAATTAGTCATCCTACACTTTTGTCCAATCAAATGCTAGAATGAGAACGCCCCGCCCTCTAATACTACTTGCATCCAACTAGCAAGTAGCAAATCATGATATTTGGGTATACCCTGGGTAACTAAACCCAGGGTGTTTTGTTTTATAATGTATTTAGGCTTTTTACATGACCCAGCATATAACAATAAACGTGAGATTCCTTTCATTTTTAAGCAGCTCAGACTGCTTCCTGTTTACATTGACCTACATTTCAAAGAAACAGGGTAAAGGCTGATGAAGTGAGGATACGAAAAAAAAACTTTGACTGTGGAAATCCCCCCTTACCCCTCCCCAACCATATTCATCCTTTGTCTTTTTTCATTTAATGCTGAGCACACGACAACAGAAGCTGGAAATTCCTTGGGCGTGGGGATTGCACAGGTGTGCATCTTACTGCGTGCTGCTGTTTGGAAATTTATTTGCAAGGGCAACGACACATAATCAGAGGTTTAGATGGAATTTGGTGTGTAAAATGAGGTCTTGAAGAGAAGGATAATTATTTAATTTTTCCACTAAGTGGACATAATTGCATCAGTGGAGAATTGTTGTCATTTTACGGAAACATTTCCACTATAACGTAATTTCCAATGCATCATATTAGAATATGGCATGTTTCATAGTCAGCATTTTATCCTAAATACAATTCAATCATTTTGACACTTAATTTGCAATTACGCACACTAAAAATATTTTTGCCTTGATTTTTCATTGTTTTTATACATTATATCTCATATTTCACCTCAGGCATTTCAATGACACTGCCTGATAAGCAACTACACAAATTTTTGATTTGGTTGTGAAATGGCTTGACTGAAGGAAATCTTAAAATTGTGTAAAAACATCCAGTATATATTCAAATGGTTTATGATTATAGTATGTATTGTAATAAAAATCATTTTTATGATGAACTTCATACATTGAAAGTGGGTTTGGAACACCTTTAGACATATTTCTAACAATATCCCAGTTTATTTTCTAGTTTAGAAAACTCAAGAGTTAAACTGTAATGTCAGCTGTAAGATAACTTAGATAACTGATAGAAAGATATGCAACAAAACATATTCAGATCAAAGTGTCAAATCACATTTTTACTGATAGTCCTTTTACTGATAGCATTTTTGGGTGTAACATGTCACAGTTTACTGTATTTTGCTATCCTCACTTACATAAAAGAACTCTAGTGTCCTGTACCCACTAGTTTTTGGTTTGGCTATAAAAGCCATTTTGCCATTTTTCTATATTATAAATAATTAATTAAGGCATGATAAAGAAAATAGTGTCAGAGACATTTAACTGAATAAGGAAAAAAGTGTGCATCCTGGTCAATAAAAGTCCCTTAAGTAATAACGTGACAAAGTAACACAGATTGCCACGTTTGAAGGTACTAACCTCAAAAAAAGAATGAGACGAGACGAGATGCGATGCGATGAGATACTGCAAAGTGGCCTAGATTTCAAGTCCCCCTCAGTTTCCATAAGTGACCCCTTATCACCTTATTGATCAATCGTCTAGTTTCTATCATCACTCGTTTAGCCTTAGAGTTAGAAACCTGCCAAGATGACATTTGATACTTTCTAACAATCTTTTGTACAAGATTAATTTATAACGCCATTTACGTTGCCCTTAATGAACTTTCCTTGACCAAGACTGTGGTTTGCGTAGAGATTTAGAATCTGGGACATCCTCGAGCCGCATAAATGTCATGACCTCATTATAGAGTTGTAATACAATTTTGTGGTGACTTTCTTTTATTTAAGCTCCCTCGAGTAGCATGAAGCAGGCAGAAAACTTTGCATTCTGCAGCGGCAATGTGAGCCCGGACGTGATCCCTATTGGATACATCAGCCAACGTGGATTACATTACAGTTCAGGAGTCTGACATCATCACCTGTCTTGATCTCAACTGGAAAGGCAGCTACAAAGAGAAAGGACTTTGCTGACGTCACCAGGAAACTAGAATAAATACAAAGGTGAGGACCAGAGCGAAGGCAAAAAGAAGGAAGAACGGAATGAGGCAGGTGTATCAGCAGGACCTGCTTTCATATACACTCATTTAGTCACTGTGGAACTGAGTATGGCCGGCGTTTTGCAGTATTGTTTTCTGATCCTGATTTTCGGCATTCCGATGCACACATGTGCGGCGGTAGTCCAAAATGCAAAGTGTGTCAGAGAGGAACCCTGTTTTGATCTACACTTGTTGGCTAATATGGCCGAGCGTGTCAGCAAAGACGTGGTGAGTATTCTTGTCCTACTATCAGCCTTGTGTTACGCTAATAACCGCATGCGCTTGTTACAAAACTAATGCGAACAAGTAGCCTCAACAAGATTACTAGCATGCTTTTTTGGAAATGCCTTGGAGATTTTGAATATTTCAGTTGGTGATGGTTTGTGTGATCTTCTCAGACAGCTGCAGATGGTGAGAAGATCCTCCTGAAGCACAGATCCTTTGACAAAATTGGGAAAAGGGTAAGATTCATATTATGAGTTAGTCATTGATGCATAAAACTAGTTACTCCAATTGCTGCACTATAAAATCCGGTGTATTTGAAAGTAATATGAATGTAAACTGGGGGTCCTGTTATGAGGCGGGGCTCATTGAGGTCCTATATGATATAGCCAGCTAATTGGGCATGGGGCCAACCCATAAAAGAAGCCCAACCCTTTGGGCCTCATTAATGTTAGCAACAACCTTAATAAGCTTCTAAAAAATGGTATATCACGTTACACATTTCAGCCTTCAAAATTTCAAAAGTTTCTAGCCACGTGCATGTACGCATGACTTCACAGTAAAGAAAAAAGATCAAGATGTATCTGTGGAATGTTTTTTTTTTTTTTGTTCTCAATCATGTTATTCACATTTGGCATCAGGTTTCACAAATTTATAGTAACCTGAACTGTTTCATTCATCAGAGAAATCTTCACAGCTGCGTTGTGCAGAAAATCATCAATCTATTTCAAGATGTTCTCGATAAGACGAAGGGGAACTACGTCCATAATAATGAGGAAATAAACCACCATCTTGAGCTTATACACATTATGGATCGACTCAAAACCTGTTTATATGAGGTCAGCACGTTTTGTTTTCAAAATGCATCATAAGCTTTGTCATGCTATATCATCATATTTTTGAGTGATGCAATTGTATTATATATAAAAGGGAAAATACAAACCAGAAAGACCAGCATGGCCTCTTTTACACTAACGTGACTTCACAAGCTAAGTTTAGCTAGGCAAGCACTAACCAAAACCAGATCATCCTGCATTTTTCAGCGGGGTGCTACTTAGTAGGTTAACAATATAGCAACATGTTTACTAGAATATGACCTAAAACACTAGTTTAGTTTCTAAAGTTTCTAAACAAATTTCTTGGCTACCACTTCTTTGTTTCAGACAAAAGATAAATGTAAAAAGCTATATAAGATGGCAGACACAACTTCCTCTCCAGCGGTAAATATTCTTGCACATATTTCTTATATATAGTAAATATGAATAAATAATAGAATGAATTTCACACAGAAGCAATTAAAACACTCCTATGTGTTTTATCTAGATTCCGGAGAAAGACATGAACCCGAATCAGCTTGCTGTCTTACAGCTGCAAAAACTGAAGTCTGCCAGTGAAAGGGTAAGAGTTTCAAACTATTTTAAAACTGATTAAACCTGTTTTTGCATGTATCTTATTGATTCTTTATCTTCATTGGTCTTACAGCTCAACAATGTGGATATCCAGGAAATGGTCATGGATGAGCTAAAATCCCTTCATCTCTACATGAGGGGAAAAGGCTTCCGGAAAAATACGAACGACTGAAAAAGAAGCATGTCGTTCCAGCCTAAGATGTGTTATGTCACCTGATCACTTTATACTCTTAAAAATAAAGGTGCTTCACGATGCCATAGAAGAACTTTTTTTTGTCTAAATGGTTCCATAAAGAACCTTTAACATCTGAAGAACCTTTCTGTTTCACAAAAGGTTATTTGTGGCAAAAGAAGGTTCTTCAGATTATAAAAAGGTAAGAAAGAGATGGTAGTTTAAAGAACCTTTGACTGAATGGTTCTTTGTGGAACCAGAATGGTTCTTCTATGGCATCGCTGTGCTTTTAAAGCACCTTTATTTTTATGAGTGTAAGATGTGCCAGTTTAAGCAGGGACAGAATAACAAGCTATCTCTTCTAAATGAGACCAACTTATTTTTCTGACTTTTTTTTGTTTCTAACCAGGTATTTTAGTTGTTCGTGCTTTTAGTGCAAATGTCTTTGTTGCTTTTTTAAGTAATGAGTATTTAAACAGTATATGCATGTTGCTTACGTACTTTCGGTGAAAGATTGAGTGTACTGCAGTAAACGCAGGTGAAAAAATAGACAAGATATAGATAATTTTGTCAATGAAAACACAATATACATGTTTTTCTTTGTATTCTATTGCATTCATTTGTCTGCTCAGTAAAATATTTTTATATCTCACTCTATCTGTTTGCTTAGGTGTGTTTGTATGTGTGAAAACCACACCATTAAGTTACTGGTATTAGTGGGAAATGCTCAAGTTGCTGGATTACATTGATTGTCATAAACTGATAATATAATTATTTATTAGTATAATTGTTTATTCAGCTTTTTTTTGTCTTTTTCTACCCCACTGTAGATATTTATGTATCCATCTATATTATATATTTAACTACACAACTCTACATTAACAACTACACTGATTACTTAACTCTGCCATTCATCCCTGTGTATGAGTGAGATGCAGGCATGCATAAAAACTCATGCATGTTAAACGGAAATAATACACGTAATACACAATAGGCTACTGCTTATGATGAGATCAGCATTTCTCTAAACTCATAACCCATATTTAAAGGGATAGTTCACCCAAAAATGAAAATTCTTTCATTAATTACTCACACTCATGGTGTTATTAGATCTCTGTTCATCTTCGGAACACAAATTAAGATATTTTTAATAAATTCCAAGAGCTTTCTAACCCTGCATAGACAACAATGCAAACTACCACAAGGTAGTAAGGACATCATTAAAAAAGTCCATGTGACATCAGTGGTTCAACCGCAATTTAATACTTGTTGTGTGCAAAGAAAGCTAAAATAATGACTTTATTCAACAATTTTTTCACTTCCGTGTTAGTCGAAGTGTGTTCACAAGAGTACCACGGCATATGCGGTGGTTTTCTGTGCGCACAAAAAGTATTCTCGTAGCATCAAATTACAGCTGAACAACTGATTTTAACGTTGCCCTTACTTTGACCTTACGTTGACCTTTCTGGGCCTTGTACGTGGTCGTTGGATTTCATCAAAAATAACTTCATTTGTATTCCGAAGATAAACGAAGGTCTTATGGGTTTGAAATGACAGGATGCACAACTTCTGACATTGACAAACAAAAAATATGTATGCATTTGCATCCATTTTAAGAGTTTTTTATTTTTCTGTTTTTTTTTTTTTATATATATTATATTTGGTTATAAGATTTCACTATTTTTCAGTAAAACATGCTGCAGTAGTGATGTGCTTGTTCGTGCTAATTAAATTCCACAGTTTGACCGTGTTGCATTTTTCATTTCATCATTTGTAAAGATGTTCAATTTGACTGGAAAAACAAGACTTAAATGAAAAGCGAAACTTCAAACTCACACCATGACCAAGCAGGATATCATTACTGCTGAGCTTCAAAACAACAGTGACTTAGGGAGTCGAAAGTTTCTTAGATCTTGATGATATCTCATTTGAATCATGCTGAAAAACAGCCAGAGATACACAAAAAATGGCAGCGCCCACAGCGGAAATTGTGGCGGCTTGATGAAAGCCGTGAATGTAAATAAAAGAAAGAACATAATGAATGAATGAAAGAAACTATGAGCCTTTGATCACTTTCTAGGTCTGAAAAGATGATTAAACACATGTGATTACTTTTTAATTTCATGCAGAAGTGCAACAGCTCTGCCTCGTCGCATGAAGTGATGTCACTGAGAAACCCCCAGTCTCCCATCACTTCTGGTAAGTGGCTGCGGCAACTTACGATAAGCAGAGCAAAGTTGACCACAGACTCAGCCTTCTACTGAAGGGTGGTGTACAACACAAACAGAGTGAGAGAAAACTGTGACAGAGGCCTGAGGAAGATGCACATCGACAGTCTGAAGAATTTGATGAGAATCAATTAAGGTACTTTTCGCAGGAAAACATCACTTGGTGGCTTCTTGAAAGTGACAAATTAAAAGAAATGAAATAAAACACGATAGTGTTTCTATGAATTGCTGGATCTCCCTGTTGCAGCTCTACTGTGACTTTATGGTAGATGCTTCTTCTACATGATCATCATCCCAGCACTATACTGTCAGCAAACTATATGTCATTTTACAGCTACAAGTTGAAAATAAAAGTATATCTATTTATATGAGTGTATGTGAGTGGGTGCATGTCAGCGCTTTCGTTCTTACTCAGCTCCTGCTCTGCATCCAAAATGCACAGTGAGCATCTCTATACTACACGTTAATGACATCAGCTTTTAGAAGCTTCTTCCTTGAACAAGTGAGCAGTAAAACTTATGTGGAATCATGTGGTGAAGGAAAAAAAACGACTAATTATTTGGCAAAATCAAAAATCCCAGTTAGATTTTAAATGGGCAATTAATTGGCACTTTCCAAGAAGTCGGTATGCTTTGATGTCTAATTACTTTTGCTGAAGCACATTCTAGTGAGAAATATTGGGAATGTTACACCTTGTCTACACCGGACGCGACAACCGCGCCGCGCTGCGGCAACAGCTGTCTACAACTGGAGGCGACAAAGCGACCGTTGATAAAGCATGTGCTTTTTGTTCCAGTACGTCATAAATAGAACGAGCCATCAGTTCACTGTCGGAGACTTGTCGTGTCGCATCCAATGTAGACAGCATCACTGATTATTATGAGTTCTATAGTATTTTGCCGCGACGCGCCGCCGCAACGTCTGGTAGACGCGGTGTTATTACCTCAGAGGTTTTGAACTTAGACGATATCTAACAATTAAATCTGTAATTAGTCAAAATTTCCATAATTTTGACTATCTATCTATCTATCTATCCTTACAAAAATTAACCATGGTTTTATTATAGTAAATGTGTAGTAACCATGGCTAAACTATGGTTAGAATACCAAAACCATGGTTAATTTGTAGTTACCATGGTTTAAGTATAGTAACCATGTTTTTGTTGGTTTTATTTGTAGTAAAACCACTCTCATTTTCATAAGAGTACAGTATGTAAAATTTTAAATTAGAAGGAAATGACAACAGTATATACAGCAATGATCTGTGACAGATGAGAGAGAATGGATCAGGTTGGAAAAAAGTCACGACTGCAGCTAATTAGATCATGCACCTTTGAAGTTCATGCTCGTCACGGTTCTCCTCACCGCATTACCCTTCCGAAATCGAAGTTCACCCACTTGTTGCTGAAATTTACCGCTGCTGAAAGTTTCGGGGAGAATTTTCAGGGACTGGCACATTGTGTAGGCTGAGGATTTCTAAAGGTTCCACTGTCATATATGGTTTTCTTGCTAATTAGGCCTTTATGCAATGTGTGTATTGAAACGGTAGCATGCCTATGTTCCCCGGGTCATGTTCCCATTAAAAAGGTTCATCTGAACAACACAGATAGAGACCGATTTAATAATTTACTTGATGTTAAAAGTAGATTTTGTGGAGGACTAGAATGAATTTATTTGGAAAGTTGTTAGATAGGTAGATGTTAAGCAGTTATCCAACCATAGAGTTATCCATAGATCACAATAATTGAATCCTTGAGTAAAGTAATAGTTGAAAAATGTAAATTCTGTCATTGATTACTAACCCTCATGTCGTCCCAAACCCGTAAGACCTTCGTTCATCTTCAGAATACAAATTAAGATATTTTTGATTAAATTCAAGAGCTTTCTGACCCTGCATAGACAGCAACACAACTGAGATGTTCAAGGCCCAGAAATCTAGAACACAGTTAAAATAGTCCATGTGACATCAGTGGTTCAACCTTAATTTTATGAAGTTACGAGAATATTTTGTGTGACTTTAATCAATAATTACTTTTCTCCCGTGTCAGTCTTTGATGCGTGCGAGTACCACATACCATGAAGATTTTGTGGAAATGAAGAGATTGTGGAAACGGACACGTGTAAACGTCCACAAATAAAATACTTGGAAAACTTGATTAAAACATTAAACCATTAATGAACAATTTTGACATTCAAACATGCTTTGTTCAATATAACTTGACTGCCGTCGACTTGCACAATTTGCAGTAGTTATATCGGAAGCAAGGTGCACAGTGGTTTGGAGATAAGGATCAGAAACTCAGATAGCAAATTATATCGATGCATATCGTAAAACCAAAACAGACACAAAGCAGCTGACGCATCCTCTCTCAAAGAAATTCACAAGACTGTAGGTACATGTGTCAGGCTTCTGGTGCACTAAACCACAACTATTGCCAGTGATTCTTGTGATATAGGCAAGGTAGATTAATTGAGATTGGGAGGGTTGCAGCATTGTGGAGGGAAACTATAAAACATCTCACATATTAGCATTGGTCATGCTACAATCCTGCATTTAGCTAACATGCTAATACTCTATTCTCTGCACTCTCTTGTAGAAGTTTCTTGCATTTGCAAGCATAAATTCAACCTATATGTTAGCCCCTGCAAGTAGTTCATTTGCATATAGAAAAAGGGCAGAAGCAATATAGTTTCCATGAGCTGTCATTTCAAAACGTGTCACATTTCCTGTGCATGCTCAATTGCTCTGCACGCTGCGTGGTTGTAAACATGTAGGAGTGAAGACCAACAAACAGAAACCCTCTGACATTGAATTCTGTTTAATGTGCTAAATACAAAGTTAGTGAGTGGCTTGAACACAGTAAAATAGAGAATGAGTGCTATTGTCCATTCGAAGAGTGAAATAACACACTGATGCTAAAGGAATGTCCCTAACCCGAATGGGACAATCCTACAATCATTTCTGTTCCATAGGTGAGAAGGTCAAATTAAGAAAAGGTGATTGGAAAATACGGATGAGTCAGGCTCCCCCCACCCACCCACACGCACACGCTCTCTCAAACTCGTTGCCTCATTGACCACGAGTTTGAACGGCATATATTTGAGTGGCCTTATAGCTGGTCTGCTATCTACGCTTTACATTTTAAACATGCACTTTTGGAAATTATAATACAATTACACTATAAACAATATGCAGTTTACTATGATAAGGGATTCCTTTAGAGGAATTACGGAATCACTGACTCAGAGAATATAAAAGCCCTTCTAACTTTACAGAAGTGCCAGTCACAATTTCCAGATTCGCAACTGTGCATTTTGATGCACAACAGTATCTGTATACTTGCAGGAACAACACTGCCATGACTCTTTAACACCACATACAGCAAACCAGGGATGGAAAATATTATTCAAAATTAATGAGTATGACTGTGGTTATTCTTTGAAGACACCGTTTTTTGTATGTTTGCGGTTGGTTTGGATTACCTTGAGGTTAAGGTTTATAAAAAGAGTCATGAGGTGCAAAAATAAGCCTTAGAAAGAGTCCCTAGGCCATGGTTTAGTTAAAACAAGGATACTGAGATGGGGAGAGGCTGAGGGTATTTCCAAAAAACGCACTTTTCTCAACAGTACGGACTGGACCACTGACAAGAAATAGCACTCATGTGCATAAGTTGATATGCTACAATTTGGTGATATACTAATTAATGTGGCAGGGTGCTTTGAACACTTCACTTTAACTCTAAATTGTGGTAAAAAAAAATAATAATAATACTAAAGTATGTAATGATTCATTGAAAAGAAAAAAAAAGTTGGCCTGTTCCTGCACAAAGACACGGTGATATAGCTCCATCTCGTGGAGAACGTCGAAAACAATTCTAACCAACCGAACATGAACTAAATTAATTAAAAAAAGAGAAATAAAAATAAATTAATCTCAGATATAAATACAGCGGAACTCAGGGTTGCTAATCCACTGTGGTAATTATGACAAAAATATTAAGAGCTTAAATGTATAATTGTATTAAAACAGTCATATAATTAAGGCAAATTTCAAGGGCATTGAGTAGAGGCCAAAAATAAATAAATAAATAAAAATTCAAAATATAACGTCAGCATTATTTGGCGGGGCACTGGCGCGGTAGCTTTGCAGCAGAGACCAGGTGTGTTTCTCTACGGTGAATAATAATTAATACTTAATACTGCACTAATTTACACACGTTGGTGATTTTGGTGTAATTTTTAATTGTATAATTGGCTTATTACAAATATATTTTGGGGCAGTAACCACAGAACACATTATCTTTCATTATTTCTCATTATGAAGCAAGCTTATCAAAGTGAAAATTCGCGCTCTTTTTGAATAGGCCTACTGGACACCTGTATCTTTAATTCTACATTATATTCTCAGGTTTATATAAGTAGTTTTGATATTTTTTTTTATTACAGTTTCTTGGTGCCAGGAATTGGCTGCACGATTTTAGGAACGTTTCTCACAGAATGAACGTCTCTCGGGAAACGTGTATGGAAGAACAGAAGGTAACGTTAAGCGACCTAGGTTAGCAATGACCTTGTTGTGCATGATGAAACATAACTACAAGTTCATAAACGATCAAATAGAACGGCTTTCCACACGTAAAACATAGTGCGAAAACATAACTACTTTTCTGAGTTCCGTTCTTTCTGGTGGAACACATTCTCTTCTCGAAATTACTGACTTCCGGTTTAACAATTATTATAATTATCGTTTCGTACCTGCATGAAATGTAGTGTAGGTCTGAGCCCACCTTAAGGAAAATGTGCTTTTCACTATTCCCATAAAGTCCGATTGCAGAAAAAAAAAGACATATTATTTGTTAACAACAGAGAAACATATTTTGTGAAAATAAATCATAAAAAGTAGTTTGTTTTGCTTACAAAATCAATGTGGTTGTGGGTTGGAAAAGGGAGCCTTTTACCCACAATTGGGGGTAAAAATAAATGATAAATATGTTTAATAAATGATATTAAAAATTTTCAATCTAACCATGTCATGTCAACAACTGAAAAAGTCAGCCAGCTATTTATCACAAACATTGTGCTTTTTAGCCCCAGAAATAGGAGTTATTAAAAAAAAGAGCCTGTTGATTCAAAGTCATTATTGAGACCTTTGTCTTAAAATGCTACATAAATTATTAATATTAAAAATACATAAATATTTACTCAATAGTCAAGCATGGATGTTTAGATAGTGCTGCAGTGAGTTTTTGTGACATCTAGTGGTTAAGAGAAAAATACATTTAAACTTGAAAAAAACAAAAAAACAAACGCATTGTACCCTACATAGAATACAGTTTAATAGTTATATATTGTGCTAATTTTGTAATAAATAATATGTTCATAATATGCATAATTCATATTTTGCAGGCATCTGAATACCTCCTCAAAGTGGAAGCTTGTTGTGAAAAATCAGAGAGAAGTGAGATCTTTGAACTTCAGAAAACAGCTGGAGAACAAGGTGAGGGACAGCCACAGACATAAAAATAAATCAAATGTAGAGCCACGTGAAATACTGAAATGTGAAATACTGAAATCTCTGTTGAAATCACTTAATTAGCAGTGTATTGCAGTTCAATCAAATTCAAAATAATGTTAACTTACCTGGCACTTTTCCAGTGGTCAAAGCAATTTACAAAACTTAAACAATAACAGTAATATCTAAGCCAAACAGACAAGCAAATCAAATATACAACAAAAACATGTACACATTAAAGACACAGCAGTAGCATAGGCATAATTCAGATTGACAGAGTGTGGATAATTATATATGAAACCCACCAGTGCAAACAGAATGAGTTTGGACTTAAAAAATAAAACAGCCAGTCCCTGTTGGAGTGATGAATGCAATGGATGTGACAAACAACCTGCAACACCAAACCATTTCAAACGCTACCTGAAGACTTCAAATAATGGGATGCAGAATTTACCAATCATAGCCATTACACCACAAAATGCCTTCGTCCAAGACATAGCCACACCATCCACAGCAGCCTCGCAGAAACAGGTAGGTTATCACATGTCAGGATGGTGAAATGCAGCAGCCACTGTGAGAAGAATGATGAATGAAGCATTAACAATAGGCAACATAAAGAAAAAAAAAACAAAAATACAAATAGCTCAGGTGTGAGTCACTGGTGGTCACTGGAATGAACAAAAGACAGTAAAACAAATACAAATGATGTAGGGCACTTAAAAAAATATAAGCTTTTTTACAAATTAAAAATTAAGCAGAAATCATATTTAGCTGAAGTGGTTAATCCGAAAGCAGGTAAGTGAACAGTTTCCCCCTCCTTTCCAACATAAAATATAAAACTGTATGTGGCTATAATACCCCAGAGCATCACAGAGCATCAAATGCCAGGAAATACTGAGGTAAGTGTCTTTAAATTTAATCCTACATGCACAATCAGTCGAGAATGACAGCAATCCCTGGTAAAACAGTTAAACACGACAAAGTTAACTCTCTGTGTTAATTTATATGTTCTGCTGAAGTCTTATGAGCCATCAAATGCAGAGAAACACAACTTAAAAAGTCAAAAGTTTACATACACAATAAGACATTTTGCGTAAAAAGATGTTTACATAAATCCACAAGAGATAATAATAGTTGAATTTATAAAAATGACCCTGTTCAAACATTTACACACACTTGATTCTTAATACTGTGTTGTTACCTGAATGATCCATAGTTTTTGTTTTTTTTTTTTTTTGATAATTGTTCATGAATCCCTTGTTTGTCCTGAACAGTTAAACTGCCCGCTGTTCTTCCGAAAAATTCCTTAGGTCCCACAAATTCTTTGGTTTTTCAGCATTTTGTGTATTTGAACCCTTTCCAACAATGACTATGATTTTGATATCCATTTTTTCACATTGAAGACAACTGAGGGACTCATATGCAACTATTACAGAAGGTTCAAACACTTACTGATGATCCAGAAGGAAACACAATGTATTAAGAGCCGGGGGGTGAAAACTTTTAGAATTTGAAGATCAGGGTAAATTTACCTTATTTTGCCTTCTGTGAAACATGTAAGTATCTTCTGTAGCTTCTGAAAGGCAGTACTAAATTAAAAAAAATATGATATTTAGGCAAAATAAGAAAAATGTACACATCTTCATTCTGTTCAAAAGTTTTCACCCCTGGCTCTTAATGCATTGTTTTACTCTCTATTATATGTTTGATGTAAAACGCAACCGCCCTCATGTTTTGCTGCAGTACAGCAATTGAAAGTAAATTTTGTCATCTTTGCAGGACTGTAATATGAAGCGTATGCATAGTAATATATCTTTAGTAACAGTGTGAAAGTAACGCGTAACAGGCACAATACGGGTATAAACATAGATATCCATCAATACAATATGCGTCACATGATTAAACATGCGTCATCGTTTTCAAAAGCCTAGGTTTTCACAGTCCATGCTACAAAGCGAAAACACGTTTTAAAATTTATCCAAAAAGCTAAGGTTTCCTTAAAAAAACGCTGTCTCAATGTGGAAGAAAGGTGAAAAAACAGAGAGAAAAAGATGATTTTTCAGTTGAAAACGTATTAGTGTCAACATTGAATTGCAGAGTTTAGCTCCAACCCTAGTTAAACACACCTGAACCAGCTAACCAGGGTCTTCAGGATTTTGACACATGGTCTAATATTATCTAATAACTAATATTGTGTGCATTTCTTTTTTACTTTTAACTAGGGTTGCTGCTGACAGGCAGTAGAGACAGACAGGCTGCTCATCCATCACTGGATTAAAGCATTTTTATGTCACTATGTGAATCAACACGTGAAGAAATTGTGCTTCCACAGTTTCTTTTAGGGACTTGTGTTTAGTAGGTTGAGCAGCAAGACATAATGGTGTGGAATGATAAGGATGTCTTTGTTGACTTGCTGTTGTAGAAACTAGTTCTGTTTGTACAGATGATACAGAAACTCATGACTGTTCTGGGAACAGTTGTCTTGTTCTTCATTAGACTGAGCATGCACAATTATTTGAGGACATCCTGAAATCGGCACTTTGGAATTGCTAGCTGTGCAAATATAAACACGGTGTCCCATTCAGCCATCATTCCCAGCAAAGCGTGAGTATGGGTTGAGTGCTCACTCACAAGGGTGCACTTCCCACCTAGTAGAATTGTACAGTTTGAATAATTGTATAGTTTTAGTAGCTTTATATTTTCTCTAAATGATTTTTGGCTATTTCAAAACTGTAGTTTTTGTAGTTCTATTTAACTTTAGATGGACAAATAAAGTACTGCATTCACTGTGCAAAGTGACATAGTTATCAAACAAAATAAATACTTACTTACAGGGATGGCAGATTTTTTTCTAATGTCCTAACCGTTGCTATGCAAACAACAGTAAACAACACCCTAGCAACAAGTGAGACCTGTCATCTGATACAGTTATTCATCTGTCATCTGTCTGCAGGACAGGATGACTTTCTTTGTATACACTCTTAAAAATAAAGGTGCTTCACGATACCATAGAAGAACCTTTTTTGTCTAAATGGTTCCATAAAGAACCTTTAACATCTGAAGAACCTTTTTGTTTCACAAAAGAAGGTTCTTCAGATTATAAAAAGGTAAGAAAAGGATGTTTTTTTAAAGAAACTTTGACTGAATGGTTCTTTGTGGAACCAAAAATGGTTCTTCACTGTAAAAAAATAAAAAACACAATTTGTTGAGTCAGCTTAAAATAATTTGTTACCCTGCTGCCTAAAAATTTTAAGTTCAGCCAACTAAAATAAGTTTAGTCAACTTGAAATATTAAGTTGTACAAAGTAACAACTTAGATATTTGTGTTTGCTAAAATTAACAGATGGGTAAGTAACCCAGCTGTCTTAAAAGTTTAAGTTGATTCAACTCAAATATCTAAGTTGTCACTTAGTATAAATTTAACATTTTAAGTTGAATAAACTTTTTTTGAGTTGACTGAACTTAAAATTTTAAGGCAGCCAGGTTACAAATTATTTTAAGTTGACTCAACAAATTGTTTTATACAGTGTATGGCATCGCTGTGAAGAACCTTTTCAAGCACATTTATTTTTAGGAGTGTACCTATATAATCTCATCTTGGCTGAGAAAATTGTCCTAGCTTGTAGAAACGGTCTGATTCTTATATAAACATCAATGTTTACAAAAGAATGTATTGCAGTGTAGACACAACCAACAGACTGGAACAGGTTAACTAGGCTCTACCTTAGTAGGTAATAGTGCTAAAGTATTAATCTGTTAACGTGTACTCACTCAAAATGATCTGCTGAGATCACAGTGGAGCAGCATAGTGTGCTTTTCTGCAGTTAAACTATGCATTTCATCTGGAACTGGTACTATAGCTATTGTTCTGTGCATTAGATTGGACTATTAAGTAACTTATTCCAGTTAACTTTCTACTGCTGACTGCAAGGTGGATGTTAAGAAACAGGCAGTATCAAGTTAGTAAAGACTCGATTTAGGGAGTCCTTAAGTGAGACAAATGCACTTCATTTAGTCTGTCCCACAACTGGATCTCTGGACTGTCTCTGTCTCTTATCTTTCTCTAGTTTCCTGTACTTATACACATTTCCATGTTGCTGCAGTGTAAACCCTTCTCATATCCATACACTTTACCTTGATTCCATAAATATCATTAATAATGCAGTTTCTGTGGGTCAGAGTGTGTTATCTGATTCAAATTAACATTTTTCCTCTGCTCATTGAGTTGAGTGGGCAATATGGCGAAACAAAAGGACAAATGTGTCATCAGGTGACAGTTGCAGGACACAAGCACAAACAAACAAGTGTCTGTTTGGGTTTGTTGCTCCACAATGATGTTATAAGTTACAAAAGATGTTCCTCCTATGTTGTTTTGCCAAATTGCCATGGATATGTTTCGGAAACTAGATTGTTTCTGAAACTCCAAAAACTGCATATGCATAAGAAAATAATCAAAAGCTCATCATCACATATAATGACTCCACAGAGTCATCTAAATAATTGATTGTACTTCCTTTCCACATCTGTTTTGGAAGCTCCATTAGATCAAAGACTAATATTCCATTTGCAACAGAGTACAAGTATAAAATACACATCCCTTTCAAATAGACATGGCTTCCATTGCGGATTCACTTTTAGGTATCCAACCAAAGCTTTGCATCAGCAAACCTACAAAGTGAATCTAAATGTAAACCAAGCAAGATACTCCACTTTGAGATAGATGAGGCAGTTATCATTCTATCCACAGAAAGCAACTTAAATGCAAACATGTTTAGGGTAAGATTCATCATCACATGTTCTTTAGATAGATTCAACATCAACAACATCTTCAAGCTCCCTAAAGGTCTCTTGCACTGCAAAAACGTCTAGTCTGTTTTAACAAGCAGCATAAAGTAAAATCTCTGCTTTTCTAAAACAAGTTGACACTGATTCTTTTTTGTGTAAGTGAGGATCTATTTGCTCACCAAGCTGTGTTTTCACATGTGTAGTTCTCTGCCTTAGGCTAGTTAATCAGCTTTGGACAACACACAGAAGACATGAATTATTTAGACAGAGCTTCTGTTCCTCTTCATGCTGGTCACTAGATGTCAGCAACAGAGACATCAAACAGTGCCTCACAGCATGGGAAAGGTAGTATATACAGTATGTATGAATATGGGTGTGTCTATGTTAATATAAAATTTTGTTTGTGGTTTAATAGACAAAGATTAATGAAAGACATGAGCTAAAATGAAAAATGATTGGTTCAGTCACTCAGCCAAATGCTTTTCTAGGAAAGCAATATTCTGCGACCAAAATCAAACACACATCAGTGTCTGTTTGCTTATGACTATGAATTATAGTTTTGTGGAGCTGGCTGAATCTGTTACAAATACTGCACACGTCTCATGCAGGTGCTTTCTAAGACAGATTAATATTTGAATAGGAAGATGGATGGCTTTATATTTATCTAGGGTAAACTACAGGTCACTGGTGATAAACTATACTGTTACATTCATCTCTGCATATGCACTGCATATGCACTTCTCTGTGTGCAGGCCACATTTTCTTTGTGACTTATGATGCTTTCAAGATCAAACTCATGACTTTAGTGTTGTTAATTCTTTGCTCAGAAGTCAAAAGTTTTCAAAAGGCATTTTCAAATACTTCCATTTCTAAAACCCACTGAAAGACTTTATGCATAACAACTTACATGAAATGCAATAGTAGTTTATTATGTACCCCTTATTAACACTTCACAGTTATGGCAAATGTATGCTTGATTGTTACTTATTCTTGATGCAAGAACTTTATATTATTCATCTTTTTAACTCTTAAAGGCCTTCTGACTTGCTATTGCACAGAAATGGAATGTGAATGAAATAATACAGATTTGGCAGTGTCTGAGCTGATTTCAGATCTGTATATATTTTTTCCTGGGACTTAGTGTGGATCAATTCCAATTCCCAGATATTAGGTCTAGGAGTTGTCGAACGTGCCATTAGATTTTGACATGTTTACATGGACTAAAATGTCACATTATATCTAGCATATGCCTAGGAAGGAGGGCGTGCAGGATATGAAGCACCACAGCTCTGTCTGCCATGTAGATGAGTGCAGAACATGAGCCTTAATGAGATTTGGCAGGGGCAAAGTCTGTTTATTGATTGACAGTTCCACTCCAAGGCTCTGGCATCTGCCAGCCAGTGCAATCATTGGATCTGAAGTTGGGAAAGAAAAGGGGCAGGTCCCCTCCACCTGCCTGGAGCCAAGAGCTGAGCCTCTGCAACCGCAACCATGTGAGGACCACTGTCAAGCTTGCCTTTCAAAACGGCATGCTGAAATACCATCACATGGAAAGTTGCTCTTTACTCAGATCTGTGGTTCACAGGCTGTCAGTGAAAGGGACTGTGGTTTCCCAGGCGTAGCTTCAACCACAGCCATTACTGGCGCGCCATTCATGCGAAAAGCACCCACCAGTACTAAAGCAACTCGGATCAGTCTGTTGTTTGGCACTGCTAGAGAGCCATCCTGAATGGGATAGCTGGAGGATGAAATGATCTGTGATGAAACCAGATGATGCTTAGTGTCATGGTAGGCCATGCCCCTGCATGCTGAGTTTTCACAAGCACTCTGTTTTGAAACTGCTCCTTGACTGTTGCTCTATTCCGAGAGTGATCATAAGTTTCAAATGCATTCCTCTGGGTATCTAATCCATCCTGAGAATGACACAAGAGAGTCAAGTATGAAATTCTAAACTAGTCTTTGACCACATATATGACAGCTTTGTACACCTCTTGCAAATCACTCTGTGAGCTCATATGTGCCGACTGCCTTCAGTCATTATTAGAGTCAGACTTTTGTACCACTCAGTGAATCCCCTACCAACAATCCTTAAATGGCATTTTTAAAACTTAACGTTTTTTGAAATTGAATATATAATTTTAAGGAAATTAAAGGATTAGTTCATTTCCAGAATAACAATTTCCTGATAACTTACTCACGCCAATGTCATCTTGACAATTCAAGATGTTTATGACATCATTTTCTTCAGTTGCAATGAAATTACGTCTTCAATGAGGATGAACGGGTCTAGCAAAGCAATTGGTAATTTTCTTAAAAAAATAAAAATTGATATACTTTTAAACCACAAATGCTCATCTTGCACTAACTCTGTGATGCACGACTAGATGCATTACGTAATCACTCTGGAAATGTCTGTGCATTTCAGTTTAAAAAGGTATGGTAGGGCGAAAAACTCTTCTCATTATCACATCTCATTTTATCCTGCAACTTCAAAATCATCCGACATTGTTGTTTTATCTTTTTTGTCGATGCCGTTTGACTTTCTTTACATGTTCGCTTTGGAAACACTGGGTCGATGCTTCCACCTACGTCATGTGTGACCTTTCCAACATCATTATGTAGTGCGCGAGGTCGGGCTGGTGCAAGACGAGCATTTGTGGTTAATTAGTATATACATTTTTATTTTTTAAGAAAATGACCGTTACGCTAGATAAGACCATAATTTCTCGGCTGGGATTGTGTAGAGCCCTTTGAAGCTGCACTGAAACTGCAATTTGGAAGTTCAAACCATTGGGAACCATAGAAGTCCACTATATTGAGAAACATCCTGGAATGTTTTTCTCAAAAAACTTAATTTCTTTGCGTCTGAAGAAAGAAAGACATGAATGATGAATCATCTTGGATGACACAGAGGTGAGTAAATTACCAGGATTATTTTTACTCTGGAAGTGAACTTACCCTTAAAGTACATGTATTTCAAAGTGTGAATCTTCATATCATAGTACAGTATATTTTTCTGAATATCAAAGAGAAAAACGTCTTTCCAGCATAACATATAACATGTCAGATATGCTTCTGCTTTAATATCTTCTGAAGGGCTATATGCCTAAAAGTTTAGAAATGTGCATGAAGTCAGAAAATGCAGGAGGAAAACTGAGAAATAAAAGTCTGCTAAAGGTGCACAAAGCTGTTACTATATTCCTGCCAGGTTGCAGGTTAAATGGGTCATTGGTTCCAGTGTCCTCAGCTTACCGTTGGAAGAGATAGAAACTACATTGTTACTCATAACAACATGACTAAACGTCTTTTTTAGGAGAATAATAGGATACTCCCCTGCAGAGGGCCTTCTTGAAACTGGAGAGAAGTAACCGTTGTGTAAAGAAAAAAACTTGTTCATTCAAGACTACCTGATAAACTTTGATAACTGAAGTATCTACTTCTGACTGGGCTGTTATAAAAAATACCAGCCCAGGTATTCTCAACTCTATCAGGCCTACAATTAATGTAGCAATCTTCAACTGGAACCAGATGACAATCCTTTATTTAATAAACTATTAAATGCAAATTAAACAGTTCCACTGACTCACACATTGCTCAGCTGAACAAAAAAATAGGTTTGCATTAGTACAAATATCACACCCTTTGCATTTAATGAATCATTGAAATCTAAAAGTTCAACCCACAAGGGAATGAGAAGGCCACATTGAGAGTTTGCATGACTAGCTGAGTAAAGTAGCCTGGTGCAGCGGCATCTCATATCTTCTGATGTGCAGTTTGGATTTAGTTTGTCACGTTCAAGTGAGCCGACTGTCCAAACAAGTGCCGATAGATGATTGTAAACCTATAGGGACACACCAAGACCCCAAAAGAGCTTGAGTAATGGAGAGCGAGTACAAGTTGCATCTGTTCCAGTCGTGCACCAGAGGCCAACCTTTGATGGAAACATGGCTATTCCTGAGTAGGAACTGGGAACCGGCTTTATATTTAGAGGACCAGTGTCATGGAATCTTCCTACTGACAGATGTGTGAAAAATGTTAAAAGGGGGTTAAAAGTTTCACAAGGTTACTAACAATAGCAAGCGGCCAGTTAGAAGTTCATGGTCCATGTGTGTAGTCACGTGTAATTGAGAGCCAGATCAATAAAACATGGGCATCACAGAGGTCTTGGAATATCATATTTCTATATTAATTTCAAATTCATAAAAGTCATCCTGTTTATTGCTCCAGAGTCATAAACGTGGACTAGTGCCATCATAAAACTGTGTATTTGGATAGGAAGAAATAGTGAGCATTGCACATGACAGGCCTAAGTTTTAAAAATCCTGAAACAGCAGAACTCAACATTTTTCGTTCAGAAATGATCAGTCAAAGAATAAAGCTTTAAAAATAAAGAAATATCCATTACACATGCTCATGAGGCCAGAGGGCAGTCGTTTGCCAGCAGGGGACAATATTTTATGCAGCCAATTGGGTCACTTGAAATTTAAGAGCTCTCACTTAACCAACCTGCCAAATCTAGGTCACAGGGTCTCTCATATCAGACCAAGGCCCACTTTTGTGTGGACTGACCACCTGCATGGTGATGTACACTTATGAGCTCTTAAGCACATGACAGGAGTTAGCATGAAATCTCAGAAATACCAACAAACAGTCGAGGGTAGAACCTATTTAGAAATTATTTCACATGGCCATGAGTGAATTTAATTTGTAAGCAAATTTAATTACAACATTTATACCCTCATGTAATTCCAGACCTACACAATTCTTTTGTCAGTGGAACATAGAAGACATTCGAAAACGCCTGTGTTTCTTGTTCATACAATGAAAGTCAGTGCGATCCAGTGCTTTTTGGACCACAGTATTCTTCAAAATATCTTTATATTATTTTAAAGAAAGTAAGTTATACAGGTATGGAGCACAGGGGTGAGTAAATGACCACACAGATTTTCATGCTTGTGTGAACTATTCCTTTATGAATAGTCTGTGTATGCATTAAAACATAGTCAGTATGATAGCCAGTGAATGGACAATGTACTTATTAGGCTGGACATCGCTCTGTTTTTCAAATGACACCCCTATGAAATAGTGGACAGAGTTTGTGAACCAAGGAATGTGGCCAGGCCCCATCGTGCAGTCAGAAATAGCCCTGCTCTAAAGATGTGCTTATTGATTCCTGCAAGCACAAGGGATCCAACCCTTTTGAAGAAAAAAAAAAATCACTCATCCCTGGCTGGTAACAGTCACTTGGGAACAGTGACACCTGTGTGACTTTGCAAAGATGGGATTTGCTTTGTTGGGATTCTGAGTTATGCTCAAATCCCTCAGACAGATCAGTCGTATCATATTACTGTTCCATTGAATGGGCAAATGTCCTGCCCCTGGTCAGTTGGGTGAACCTGTTGAACCCTTTTCACAGACATAGACATGAGGCAGCCGCGGACCAAATTAAGATAGTGGACAGACTGACCCTGATCTTACTAGCTAATGAAGGGCTCTGATATTCTTGGTCTTGGTCTTCTTTTAAGCACTGTAATTTTGTTAGAGTTTGACCTTTTGTCAGTACAGTATTTAAAGAGCAGCTAATTTTTTTCTCTTTATGTTTAAAAGGATCCATTGTCATCTTAATAATTTAATTCCATTGTGACTTTTTCCTCATTCCTTACTTGTGTGAATGTCTTAGTAATTCGTTTTAAATCTTTGAATCTAACATATGCACATTTTCTATCTAAATGCTTTTTATTAACTAACGTATCAGATGTTCAAGTAAAAAGCATGGGAAAACTGCCACGAATAACCAACTGTAAACAAAAAAGGTCCATCCTGTCACTCCATGCAAACATGACTCAAAGTGATAAGACTCTAAGCATGACTGTAGGTTCAAATGCTGGCTCAACTGGTTTACAAGATGGTAAACTTAAAGCTGTTTATGTGTCATGGAGAGTACTTGCAAGCTAAGAATGTTCAATGGAAAAAGCAGAGGAAAACAAACAAGGTGAAAGAGAGGGGGTCACAATGTGCCTGAGTGAGAGTACTTAGTATGTGTTTTTCTTATAGAATAGTTGTGCCACTCATAAGTCTGCGTCAACAGAACACAAGATTAAAAATGAAGTTGTTTAGTTATAATACAAAAACGTACACTAAAATGGTTTCCATGCCTGCAACTATAATATTTTATGTTGTAAGTATGGAAGTAACATTTTCAGCACCACATAAAGAACAAAAAAGGTAATCGTGGCTTTTTATTTCACAATTTCTGCATTTTTTTTTTAGAATTGCATGATAAAAACTCACAATTATAACTTTTTTCTCAAAATTGTGCAAGATAAACTCACAATTCTTTTCTCAGAATTGGAAAATATAAATTTTGCAATTGGAAGTTATAAGGTCATAATCTCGCAATTCTGACTTTTTTCTCAAAATTGCGTGATATAAACTCGCAATTGCGAGTTATAAGGTCATAAACACAATTCTGACTTTTTTTCTCAAAATTGCATGATATAATCTCGCAATTTCTCTGACTGGAAAAAAGATATAACAAAAAAGGCAGAATTGCACGTTTGTATCACGCAATTTTGCGAGATGAGAAAAATTAAGTTCAGACTATTCACAGAAAAGCATAAAATGCGAAAACGTCTTAGTCTTAATGCAACAAGGTATATCTTAAGTTTGAGGGCTATTGAATTGAAGTGGGTGGGTTAAATGATCTGTCTAAAAATGGCTGTGTTTGCATGCAGATACAATCACACTTTCTTGGGACATTCTGCTAGATCAGCGATGGCTAATGGGCTGCACAATGCAACAGATACTGTCATGTAAAAAGACAAGAACAATGTCTTATACATAAGATGATAGGAACAAATAAAAAGATCAGTGTGCTAGGAGTGCACTGCTTTTCCAACACTTTATTGAGTGGCCCTCACTTGGTGTGACCGCAGTCCTCTCACTGGGAGCATCAGGGGGGCAAGGGGCGGTCAATGGCCAGCAGACGTGGCATTATTCTGGCTATGCATCAAGCCAGGCTAAATATAAGCTTGCTGTGCTATCCTGGGAGGACAGATCTTTTTCTAGTAATCCCTGTGTTGAAACCTGATGCCATGTCAAGGATTGACAGCAGAGGTCTTGGTGTGCAAGACTGACCTATGTGGGGCGAGGTCATTGCAGATATTGCCTTCAAAGGCTATATCACCTGCAGTGCAGTTGGGTACTTGCCTTCTTGCACTTGTAGAGCAAAAATGCATTAAAATAAATTAGAAAGGAACTGCAGAGGTTTTGTCTGGTGTAGTGCTTATTCATAGAGAGCAACATTTTACTTGCGTCAGTGTTGGTTTCTAAGATTATATAGCTATACCTGTGCATTACATGACATGCATCTCTTGACACATGTTCTTGGCACCCTCTCATCATCACTCATGACAAACAAAGAGACACCCAAGGTCAGCATGGTGCCTGCTTATCCAAATATAGGCTGTCGTTTATTTGAGAGGACTGGCGCTAGTTGATGTTTAACATACCGTACAAAATGATGTATGCAATACATGTTCTAGCACAAATCAGGCATGGTTAATATGGTATGGACACTGGGATATGATCTTATCTCACTGTATATGATAATTAAATATAAGTGAAATATTATATGTTGGAAACACAAGAGCTAGGCATTCATAGACAGCCATGTCATAGACCATCATTTTTGGTTCATCTTTATGACAAAGTTATTGGTGTTAATCTGGCACCTGGTGCATATTTCCTTAATTATATGACAAACCCTATTTAACTGGCAGCATTCCTCCAGTTTTCAATAAATTGCAAGATAGCAGGCCACTCTAAGGTGACTGAAACCCTGTGACAGGAGGTTGTCCAGTTAAAGGCCAAAGGGATGACACTTTCAGCCACTGCAAGAGAAGATGGTCATTTCAAATCTGTGATTTCTCGAATATTGCAGGTTTACAATGACAGTAATTCATTCAAGTCCTCCAAAAAGGCTGATCAACCATGTTAGACTAATGCATGAGAAAACAGGATAACGCAGAGACTCTCAGTGGGGAATCGGTTCAGCACTGCAGCTGGAATTGCTTGCCAGTTCAGAGCTGAATGGGTAAAGGTTCAGTCTCTGCATGCTTAAGAGATTTCGGACTGAAAGTGCACTCCAAAAAGGCTGATCAACCACATTAGACTAATCCATGAGAAGACAGGATAATGCAGAGACTCGAAAATGGGGAATGGGTTCAGCACTGCAGCTGGAATTGCTTGCCAATCCAGTTCTAAACAGGGTAAGCACTGGCATGTTTAAGAGAACTCTCATCAAGCTCACCTTTGCGGAGGAGCATGATGTGTGGAGAGAGATGAACCGGTCCAAAGTTTACTTTGCAAAGCTCAATTTAGTTTCATTTATTTGGCTCTGATGGGAAACATTTCGTCTAATTTGTATCTCCATTATACATTATCAGATTAGGGTTAAGTGGGGCATTTTTGTTGCATTGCTGCACATGCCACCACAATACAGCACCACAGTGTGGGGCTTGACAAGTACCATAGCATCTGATAAAACCTATCCTAACAGATGCCCACCATTAGTATATGTGAATATTCTAAATATCCTAAATATGCTAATTAAAGCAATTCACATTTGAGGGCAAGTAATTACAAACCTGGATAATGGTCAGTAACTATTACATGCCTAACAGTTAAATAGACCTCAGTATTTCCCTGCTGTCCTCTTAATCTGTCTGGTCAGTACAGTGTCAAAGATAAGAGATTTGCTTAATTGCATGCAAGAGCCAAGCTCATGCCCAGATTGATGGCCAGTAGATATTAACTGTGGTGTCTCCCCTTTCTGACACTTAAGCTGTTTGTTTAACATCAGACCTCAAAGGCAAAGGCATGTTTACAAGAAGACAGGCCAGACAGATCACTTGGTCAAATAGAATAGAATCTTTGATAACCTTTTTTCAAACAATACATTTGCTCTTATTTGCCTCTAAGCAATATGACAATTGACAAATGGCAAGTTGAGCTGGCAAGAACTTCCACAGAGCAGTAAGGCGATCCCTTCCCCACCCCAACAAATTTATTCTCCTAGATAGGACTTGTAAGGTGATCTGAGACAGATGTTACATGGATCACGTGCAAACCTTACAACAGGATGATGATAGCATCCTAATGTAGCTCAGCGTTCATGGAAATACAAAAAATAGCCTAGAAAACTGATGCATTAACTTTTTAATCTATGGCAAATGGGTATAAGAGACAGGAATGACAATCCCATGGGATGCAGCACCAAAGAATTCAGATCTCTCCAATGGCCCTAGGCATGGTTTTCAACAACCAGATGCTTACAAATGGTGAGGTCATCGTTTCTGTTGCTCTTTTGAAATGTATACTGGACAGGAACTGCAATGAGATTAGTAGACCAAATCACTTTGCAATCTTTAGAAGCTTAGTTGAGGACAGTGATTGATTGAATTGCACTAAAACATGTTTTTATCTATACCTATAATATCTATATTAAATAACACATTATAAAAACATAATAGGCCCAATCTTTATTTCACATTTATGTCTAGCACAAGATCCTGCATATTTAGTTTGTAATGTTTCAAATGATGCATGTTTCCATGACGCATCATTTTCAAAGTATCCTGGGATCCCAGGACAGCTTTATCCTGTACCTGCTTAGAGGCTGGCTAATCAGATTAGCTCAGTACGCAATACCTCAATTTGATTCTGCAATTACGCAGCTAAAAATCACAAAGGAGGAGGACATGACAGGGACAACTTTAGTCATCTAGACACGGACGTGCTTATTTAATCCAACACCACAGTTAACAATCTGTGTAATGGAACATTGTTTTGATTTGGAGAAATGGCTTGCTTTGTATGGGGCTAGTGTTGTGTATTTTGGACGTAGATTTGCTTTGCATTTAAAGTTACCTGTCATTATTTACTCACCCAAATATTCTCAAGAGAAATAGTGATAAAAGAATCATTATTTTGTATTCTTTGACCTTTCACATGTGACCTTTCTGTGATAGTATGACAGTCTTCATTCTGTCACTGTATCTTGGCCTTATTGCCCTGGTTCTAATTGTGTAATGGAGTCACATTTCTCCAGAGAATGACGTGTTAGTAAAACGATGCCAATAATATCCACACCCACTAAAAGACAAGCATCAATGAAAGACGTATATTGTTTGGGTGAAAAGTATGTGTGCTTCGCAGGGTACACTTGACCTGTGCATCCTCATGGGGCTTAAGTGTCCTGATCTATTAGCAGTCACAGAAATGCATTTCACACTAATCAAATCTGATGGGCTGCTTTTGAATTCAGACAAAAGATCATCAAACTGCTGTTAGCTAATAGGGACCTAGGTTGACACCATGTCATGTTACCACTAGCTACTTTAATGTCTAGACTATTCTATCAATAAAAATAAAAAATAGCAAAAAGTGATCTGTAGTTACTTGTGCAAGGTAGTCTGCATCAACCACTTAATAAAGATAGACTGTTTTGTTTGGCGGCATTGGCTCAGGACTTGGCAGTCTGGGATGTCTCTGTCACCTCAGCTCACATAGTGGACCTTTCTTGGCAAGCTCATGGTTTGACAAAAAAAACTTTCATCTCTATTTGACAGCTGCCTGTTATGAGGTCTCATCCCACTCCAGTCCATTGTCAATCCCTGAGGGACCTGGGCAAAGACAAACAACGCTGAGAGAACCAGTTGTATGTATAACCTGGCCATGCTGTGGCCAGAACGAAGATTTATGGGTGACGAAATTCAAATTTCAAACTCTGCCAATGGCCTAAATAGGACCCGTAGACTACAGGCAGAAGAAACTTGAACCTGAGGCTCCATAGTGCGTGCCATGTGCAAATATATCATAAAGTTCACTCCCCTATATAGACGGCGATAGCCCGGCCCAGGGACTAGAAGCTATTTCAAAAGCTGTTAATTAACACTGACACCTGGGCCTCGTCGGCCTCCTGGTGGCAAGCCGTGTGGCTAGTGAAGTCTACATTTTACACCCTGTGAGCATAGTGAGAGAGAAGATCAACACAGTACCATAAAAAGTCTGATAAAAGTCTGTAAAAGACATGGATCTATTCACCATACAGAAAATGCTAATTCTGTGAACAAGTGACTGCTGCAGCTTCAGCGTGCATTTATTGCGTAGGGGGCGGGACACTTCAGATTCTAGAGAGCATGTGATTGGACAGAGGTTTGATGAGAAGCTGAAGTGCAGGGTGATATCATCAAAATTGATCATTCATATTGACGGAAGTTAGAGACTGTTCTGAATGCTTATATCTTGTAAATAGGAATTTTGCCATTGTTTTGAAACACAATAGCTTACAGATAACCTTAAGGCTAACATATTAGAAGCTAAAAAAACTTTAGTTTTGATTTCTTGGGGACTTTAAAAGGGATAGTTTATTCAAACAAAAATTCTGTCATTATCATTTTATTCCAAAACCCATAAGATCTTCGTTCACCTTAAGAACACAAATTACGTTGGCTCCTGTGTCAGCAGCACCACACTCATGCGTGGTGATACTCTCATGAACGTGCGTTGAAAACTGACATGGAAAAGCAGAAATTGTTAAATAAAGTCATTGTTTTTGTTTTCTTTTCACACAAAAAGTATTCTCGAAGCTTCATAACATTATGGTTGAACCACTGATGTCACATGGATTATTTAATCAATGTCCTTAATACCTTTCTGGGCCTTGAACGTGGTAGCTGCATTGCTTTCTATGCAGGGTCAAAAAGCTCTTAGATTTCATCAAAAATATCAAAAATGTGTTCCGAAGATGAATGAAGATCTTACGGGTTTGGAACAACATGAGTAACTAATGACAGAATTTTAATTTTTGGGTGAACTATCCTATTAATAGAAGCTTATGTAATTGCACTATAAGTAGCCTATGCTAGAGCAGTAAAACTTGCAAAACAGGGAATAAAGTGATGTTGAGACAAATAGTCTTGCTAATAGTGGCATTAACATGACAATTAACAGATTTTCTAGAGCTGACATGGAACTCTGTTGCCCTGAAAAGCCCGAATAGTTTTGGGGAAAGTGCACAAGTAGCAGCTCAGAACAACAGGGAATTGAGCCAACAGAAAAGGAAGCTTTGGGAGCTCAGACTGGCCAGGCAGAGGATAGGCAGGTGCAGATAGGCAGGTGCAAATGGAGATTGATATAGAGAGGAAATGACCTAGACCGAAATAAGCATAAACAAGACCGAATGACAGGACAAACAGTACAAATTAGAAAGACAAAAAGACCAGGGAAGGAGACAGACCAGGCAGGGTGACAAAGGGAAAGACAAGGTGAGAACAAGTGTTGTCAACTGCAGCACAGATGAACCATTGACGTACTTGTATATCTAACCATGCACACAAATGCACAGCCAAAATGAAGAGTTATCCATTTTGTCTACCTATTGTTTGAGTCATGTTGGCAGCACTGCTGTCTCCACATTATCCATTATGAAAGGACAAGAGAGTGGAGCTGGCATGAAAAGAAGGCCCTGTGCCATGCAACTCTAACAAAAGGGCTCCCACACATGTGTGCAGTTTACTGGCTGAGATCCTTGGGCTGAAAAATAACAAGCCCATATAAAAGCAAGCTAGGATTTGTGGTTTTGTCCTTATTTTTAGGTGTAATGGCTGATGCAATAACAGTAAATTGTCTCTGTTTTAAATAACAACATATACTGGCAGGAAATATGGTTATCTACTAAATACAATCCCAGTCTGAACTGAAAAAGCGAAGTGAGTTGGTAAGGCATTATGGCTATTTCTAATGTTTTTTGGGGAGATCTTGTACCTGTCTCTGGTGCTGGAACCTCTGCAAAGTTTTGACTTATTCATTAGACATCTCTAGTTTCAGCACCCACTTTAAAATAAAGCTATGCAAACACTCACTTTTGGATGGTGAGTGCATTTCATTGCTCTAGTAAATGGCTGTGTAGTTTCTCGGCTGTCATTAACAGCAGTTGAAGCTTCCATTAGAGTAATGGATGTACTCACTTGAAAGCAAGTGCACTGTCATTTCTCTGCTTTCCAAGCATAACTGATGCTTATAGTTTCTGAGCAAAGAACATGAAATAGATGTTAGATATTTGACAGTTAACCCTGATTTACAGCCCAGTGTCCTATTAACCACAGTGCCAAGCATATAACCTTGCTAGGGACCTGGTGTACCTGATCAAAATGGCACACAGTTAGTAGGGCTGAGGCTAAATATAAAAGGGTCATGCAGTGTAAGACCTTTGTACAGAAACAGCTGCTTGTTGTTTGTCTCTGAAGAACAGGTAAACACTAATTTGATTTTAAGTATACTGTGACTGAGGGGGGACAGTAACACTCACATTGGCAGGCCAAGTGTAGAAGAATGTGAGTCCTGTGATGCCTGTGGGTGAGGAATCCAAACCTCGCTCGCAGCTTCCACCAAGTCTAGCCTCACAGGCCTGTAAAGAGAACTGCACAACACATTCATATACAAAACAGATCATTTATAAAGTAGACACATAGTAGTCGCACTATGCTGAGCTACTGGTGTCTCTTGCTTTTACTGCTTCACACAAGCCCTACAAGCCAATGTTTAGCTTATGACAGGCTGTGACCTTTTACTTGCCTACATTAATTACTGCTGATTGCATTAGGGGTTTAACCTGTTGCAACTGCACAGAAGGAAGAGACAACCAAAGATTATGTGAGGAGTAAAATAACCGATTGGTTTTCCAAAGAAGCACTGTATTTTTGTTCAACTGTAGATTGACTAAAACAATATTGGGTCAAAAAAACTAATTTCAACACATTCAACACACATCCTGTATGTGCTGCTCCAAACTAATTTAAACCAATAAATGTGCTTAATTAACAAGACAACAAAATCATCACATCATTAAATAAAATTAAATCTGTTAGAGCAACTCAGAATTGTAACAAATTAAAGAAGTTGTTCACTTCCAGAACAAAAATTTACAGATAATTTATTCACTCCTTGCCATTGTTTTGGAGGAAAATATTTCATGACATTTCTCCAGTTGACTTCTACGGTGTCCCTGAGTTTGAACTTCCCAAAATGCAGTTTAAATGCAGCTTCAAAGGGCTCTAAATGATCCAAGGATGAAGGGTCTTTTCTATTGGTTGTTTTCTAAAAAGACTGACAATTTCTACCTCAAATGCTCATCTTGTCTAGCTCTGCGTGAACTCTGTGTATTCTGGTTCATGACAGTTAGAGTAGGTCGAAAAACTCCCATCTCATTTTCTTCTTCAACTTCAAAATCATCCTACATCGCTGCAGAAGTACCAACCCAGTGCTTAGAAAATGAGCATGCAAAGATCAAATGCCCTTTACAAAAAAAGGTAAAACAGTAATGTAGGACGATTTTGAAGTTAGAGAAGGAAATAAGATTTTCGATCTACCCTAACTGTCATGAACCAGAATACACAGAGTTCACCCAGAGCTAGACAAGATGAGCATTTGAGGTTAAAAAGTATATAAATTGTATTTTTTTTTAAAAATACCGATATTCTTATTCCTTGGCTGGGATCGTTCAGAACCCTTTGAACCTGCACTGAAACTGCATTTTGGAAGTTCAAATTCAGGGGCGCCATAGAAGTCCACTATATGCAGGGGAATCCTGTAATGTTTTCCTCAAATAAACATAATTTCATAATTTGAATAAAGAAAGACATGAACATCTTGGATGACAAATGGTGAGTAAATTATCTGTAACTGTTTGTTCTGGAAGTGAACTTCTTTAATATTCTGTCCTACAAACTGAACACAAATAAGCTGAACCTTCATAAGTGTGGTACAAGGCAGGCTGCATATTTCTTCAAAGCAAACAGAGCAGGTTGAAAACCATTATTACCATCAATACACTTTCCCTTACATTTCAGATAACTGTGAAGTCAGCAGAAACAAGCATTTAAATCACCTCTATAATACCCTTCCTTCCCTGTCTCTCTCAAATGGCTACTTGCTGTGCACACATAAGCTGAGGTCAAGATTATCTTGCAGTAGGAAAGAACAAGTCTTTTCTCATCTGGCTGAACAGGTTAAAGGGTTAGTTCACTCCAGAATTAAATTTCTGATAATTTACTCATAACTGTCATCCAAGATGTTCATGTCTTTCTTTCTTAAGTCGAAATGAAATTAAGGTTTTTGAGGAAAACCTTCCAGGATTTTTCTCAATATAGTAGGGACTTCAATGGGGATCAGTGGGTTTAAGGTCCAAATTGCAGTTTCAATGCAGCTTCAAAGGGCTCTACACAATCCCAGCTGATGAAATAAGGGTCTTATCTAGCAAAACCATCAGTCATGTTCTGAATTTTCAAAATATGTATATACTTTCTAACTACAAATGGTCATCTTGCACTAGCTCTATGATGTTCGTCTACAACTTTGGTTCAAAAATGAAGGGTAGAGTGAAAAATTCTCATCTCATTTTGTCCTCCATCCTCAAAATCATCCAACATTGTTGTTTTGCCTTTTTTTTAAAGGGCGTTTGACCTTCTTTGCACGTTTGTTTTGTAAACACTGGGTCGGTACTCCGGCCACCGTCACGTGTGACCTTTCTAATCTGAGTACGTAATGCATGAAGTGCAAGACGAGCATTTGTACTTAAAGAGTATATAAATTTTTATTTTTTTTAGAAAATGACAGATCGTTTGGCTAGATGAGATGCTTATTCCTTGTCTGGGACCGTGTAGAACCCTTTGAAGCTGCATTGAAACTGCAGTCCACTATATGGAGATAAAACCTGGAATGTTTTGCTCAAAAAACCTTAATTTCTTTTCAACTGAAGAAAGACATGAACATCTTGGATGACATGGGGTTGAGTAAATTATCAGGAAATTTTAATTCTGGAGTGGTGGTACCTACATAAAGATATTAGCAAAGTGCTATGACCTCTACCATAAACATGGTGACTGAGATATTGCTTGTTAGTGATATTAGAGCCAAAGCAGTGCATCTCATTTTGGACCTATAATTATAAGTATAACAAGATACTATTTACAGTTTGCATTAGAAGGCAGATATAAAGCTAAACTGCTTGAACATCATCTTCAGCCAGCTGATACAGCACGTCTACAATATCCATAATAGATTTGATTGGCTTCCCGTGATGCTGGAAAGTGCTCATTCGCACATTTCAAAACCTTTCATCTCCTCTGTTATGAAATGGTCGATTGCAGAAAGCTGCCTCTTCTTCCAACCTTTCAATCGACTGCAATGCAAAGCCATGAAAAAGCCAATATGTCAGTATTGAAGTGGAGTACAGCAACTGAACATCACAGCTGTCTGTATATAATAATTATACCTAAAGCAGTGTTTTACAAATATACAAATGTTTCAGCATTGTCTTGCAAAAAACTACCTTTATTGTAGTCTAGAACGATAGAGAGACTACTCAAGGAACCAAGTAGTTATCCTAGCATGCTCTATCACAGGTCAAGATGTATGCACTTGAATGCAGGCACTCTGATCCCCTGATTCAAAGCTGCTCCTCTTCCCTCTCAGGGATTCTGATGGCTGAAAATAGCATGGCTTCAACTCAACTGACTTAACAGTTCCTGCAAATCATGGCGGTTCCCTATTCTCAGTCTCTCACATTCCTAATATGGTGAGGAAGATGGTCCAGGCTGCCAGCTTCTCCATTACTATCCAGAGTTAATTATCCTGTCACCACTTAAGACTAGTTATTTGGATTGATGGAATCAACACAATCCTGTGCAAATATCGGTTTCAAATCACACCTCAAAAGCAACAGACATGCAGTTTTGTCAAACATGGCATTAAAACCCTTCTAAATCCAGAATGCAGCTGCAATACTGCATTTCCAAAGATCTTCAGTAATACATACATTAAACCCAAACATGACCACCAAATTTAAATTCGAGGAAAGACGCAGGTTATGTACACTCTTAAAAATAAAGGGTTCCAAAAGAGTGTTTTTGCAGTGATGCCACAGAACCACTATTTTTGGTTCCAAATAGAACCTTTCAGTGAACAGTTTCTAAAAGAACCATTTTGAAAACATTTAAAAAATGTAAAGAACCTTTTCTGCATTTTAAAGGTTCCATGGATGTCCAGGGTTCTTCATAGAACCACTGATGCCAATAAAGAACCTTTATTTGTATAATTCATTTAAAGTAATATTTAAGTGGGAAAATTAGCTTGTTCCACTAAGGGTCTTGAGCCCTCACCTGACCCTTAAATCAGCAGACATCATTATTGACGACAGCACCTGCTGAGGAAGATTAGCTGCATTTACTGGCCAACTGCCAGAAATTCAACAGACCTTTAGTATTGCATTGTACTGGAAAGTTCATTTAAGAAAAACACATAAGAAACAGTAAAACGCAAAACTTATTTTATGGTAGATTTGTGTCCATATCTTCTTGGTCTTCTTGGTACAAGATTTCAGCAGCACACTGTGTAGTGATGCATGATGAAAACACATCATGCATAAGTTTACAGGAGATGCAGTATGTGGGTGGTGTTTTGAATGGCACTCCAAGGCTTAAGGACAGAGAATCCTGGTCCTCTCAGCAATGTTTGGCTTGTAGACACTGATCATTGTCATATCATCCAGTTGATGTGGGGACCAAGGGTGGTATCAGGTGCTGTCTGACCACGAGAGACCTCTAAGGTTGTTCATATTCAAGCAGATGAGCTAACCTCAAAGAAGAAGAGCAGCTCAAAGTTTGGCGAGACCGTCCCACAGAAACCTCATTTACTCTGCTTCTTAGAAAGCCTGTTCCTTGTGCCCCAACAGGCCAAAAAGCTATTTAGCTGGCATAGTAATTACCTTTGCATAAATGTCCATGGATGAGATTGCAGTCCAGACAAGACCACCAGTTTATAAAATAGAACATAAAGCTGAAAATAGCATCAGGAGTCATATTTCTCTGCCTCATGAGGTAGGAACTGAATACGAAACACTGAAAGGTCAAACGTGGTTTCCTAGGTCATGGAAATACAATATGCATAAGAATCTAGGAATTGTTCGAAAAAAGCACATCCAGTGAGACTAAAACCTTTTAAGAAATGCATGCTGTTAATACAATAATGAGTTTGTTGACTCATAGATTTGAGAAAAGCAGCAACTGACAAGAACTGCATGATCCTGAAGTACAAGTTCTGCAGGTGTCTGAAGATGATTTATTGTTTTTTGACGATAAGTGGCTCATTACACCACTTCAAGCTAGATTTTTTTAGGTCAACTATGAGCAAAATTCCTAGAATAATCTGAATGCACAACCACTATTTATGTTGTTTCTTTAATGTATCAGTCTCAAACAGCATTTTATATTTATTTGAAATAAATTTAAAGGGAAATGATTAAACAGAGGATGGTCAATCCTCCTCTCTGGGGGAATACCCCTATACAAGGCACAGTAAAATGCATTCCTCTGCATTCCAGTGGTATGACATCACCAGCTCTGTTTGTTTACAGAGGCCTATCACATGGGCATTCTTCCCACACTCGCTTGCCCAGCAAAAACGAAGAAAGGCCGATCAGCCAAAACAACAGAAAACTGCACTGAGACAGAAAATCCCTTCTGCCTCCTGTCTCTGATTTATGCTAATATACTTGAGTCATTTAACTGACCTAAAATGAACTGGAAAGATTGCTTTAGTTCAGTCATGTTGTAGCTAGACTCATATTCTGAAATCAAGGCTGTCAGCTGTAGGTTGCTAGACGGCATTTTAGAGAACTGCAAAAATCAAGGAAGATTAAAAGCAGTAGTTTTTGATACACTAATCTAAAGAATTGATAATACGACAAAAACATCAAACTTTATCAGTCTCCAAAGCACCATATGGCCTACATAAGAGCTCTATACAGCAAAATATTCTGTTAAACATTAAAAAAAACCTGTTTTGTGTACTCTACAAAGAATACATTCAAGTCACCTAGATATTTTCCATCCATTAGTTGAATGGTATTGCCTTCAAAGCTATAGATGAATGGCTTAGATGTTGGAGCAAGACTCATTTCTGATATCCATGCATTGATAAAAATATGCATGATTGTATTTATGACCTAGAAGACAAATAGGGAACTGATCAAAGAACTAAAGCCCAATCTATCAGCAGTGCAAAGCATTTGAAAAGCCTATTAATAGTCTTTCTTTTAAACCATAGCTGGCATAGAGAGCAACACAACTTTCTTCTTCAGTCTTATAAAAGACCCAGCATATCACAAATTCTCAGTGCTTTCCATTCACGTCAACACTGAATTCATTAGCACTACAGACAACACATTTACACCGATGCCAAGACTTTCCACTGTGGAACACCTTATTAGTCAAAGAGAGAAGTTGGGAATTTCTGTGCTTCAGAAAGCCACCCCACTGCATTTTTTGTGTTTGGTTGTTGGTAATAACAAAAAGACAGAGGGACTTTTTATCAAAACACATCCCACAAATTGATACATCAAACATTAGCTCACAGATGTTTTTCTTCCACCTTCTGGTATGCATGAAAATGTATAGTGAAGCTGGTTTCGGTTTTCTCCACTGCCGATGACTCATTTAGAGTACTGTTGGTATTAATTTTTGCCCACTCTATTTCTTTATTTCCTCAGGATATGACTCAAAAAAGTAGCACAAACACATAATCATTGGGTGGTCTTACCCATAAGTGGGAGTTTTTAAACTTCCTGTAAACAATAAATGCAGCCATGGTGCGCTCAGAAAACGAAATCCACACTGTCCAAATCTCAACAGGCTGTTGCTCATTAGTGGTTTTGTGTTGCTTGTTACATGTTAAAAAAAAAAAAAGAAAATTGTAGTCTCTCAATACTTGAATGGTTTATTAATAGCATGGATAATATATCTTTAGTATCCAAAGTTTCCTAAAGGAAAACCACAAAAGTGCATACAGAAATCTGCACTTATACATGATAAGGTAAAAAGGGCTCACTACAAAGTTCTGAGCTACATCTAAACTGTACTTTTATGACTAATGCTGACATGCACAGAAGTTCTCCTTCCTCAGTTTTATTAGCCAAAGCCATGTCTAATATCCATCAAAAATGGATGAACAGTATTATATTGAACTCAAATGTTGCCTACAAATCAACTGTCAATTGGAGGTTCCTTGAAAGAACAGTAGCACTGCAGAATTCACTTAGTTTGTAAACTATACCTGAATATAGATTACTGGATGCCCAGATCCTTAGAAATCCTTTTGCAGCCATTTAATCAGATCTTCTTCTGACAAGAAGCCAAAATTGCATGCATCTTTTTCTCTGACAAAGCTGGTCAAACCTGCACCTGACTTGATTTGACCACCTGGCTCCAATGACTTGATTATTGCAGAAATTTACTTTTTTCTCTGCCAGTAACAACTATTATATTATCATAATTATTGAACTTCCTTGGGGTTAAGACTGTTCACACTAAAAACGATAACTATAATAATACCACTGATCTGTAAGCACAGTGCAGAGGCACACTTTAAAGTCGAGTGGATTTTGAATGGCTTCCAGTGTTTTTAATCATTCATCAGCTGGGAAAAATGCTCTGAAAATCCCAACAATATTGTTACTCTGTGTTTATAGTTGTATGGAAGTTATAAAGAGTTTTAAAACTTTATGGTTATTGTTATCTTTCTTGTTGTGAAAGGACCTTTTCTCAACCCTCCGGTTGCTAACCTTAAAGATTTAGTTGGAAAAATGGAAATTCTGTCATCATTTTGTTCACCCTCATGTTTTTTTTCAAACCTTGTTTAGGTCAGAGAGATGTCATCAAAAATATCTTAATTTGTGTTCTGAAGATGGACGAAGGTCTTACAGGTTTGGAACGACATGGGAGTGAGTAATTAATGACTCATTTTTGGATGAACTAACCCTTCAAGCAGTATCTCCACTACTGTGTAGACCATTAGTTACTGGGTTAGCTTTTCATTTTTTTAGATTACTTAATAACGTCACCACAAAAAGCATTTTGTAAAGATGGACATTAAAACTTTTATTATTAATATATTCCAGCCACAACAATAAAATTTAACAAATGATCACTAGAAAAAAACTCTTCTTCCGTCAGCTGTACAATACATACAGTATCATTAAACTGGCCGCCAACAATAAAACCCCACTACAGCAATATATGTAGTGTTTTCAGCAGCATTTCACAAAATTAAAACATTATACATATGTACACATCCACATCAAATTCTCAACAAATTCACATATGTACAGTACGTTTCTGTGGCTGAATATAAACAACGTCAACTTTGTTCCTCCGTTTAAAGATTCGTTTTAAAAAAAAGAACTGACTGAAGTTGACAGTGGGTAGCTAGATTCAAGAGTTAGGGCATACATTTAAAAATCGTAAAAAGCACGTCGTTTTAAAATGTAACTTTCAGCCATGTAGTCTGATTTTCCTCAACGATGCTACCACTGTATTGCACACTGGGATGACAACTGACTCGCTGTGGATTTCTTGGGGTTGCAGTTTTTACTGCTCTGGAGATACATCCAACCATGTCAAGTAACAGAGGTTTGGAGGTATGCTACATCTGTCAGACATTTTAACAGGTGATGTGACTGTCTAATAGAGCTCAAGCATCCTTCCCCTATCATTCCCTCTCCACTGAGAATTATCAATCTCAAGACATGCCCTTGAGTGGCTTGATGGCCTCTTGATTAGGTAAAAAGAGAAATTCTGGCTTCATTTCCCTCATAGCCACTAACACAGAAAGGAATGCACTTTGGTATGTACCAAATGCCCTGGATTCGTAAAGTACAAGAATATTACAACAGTCTGAGGTAAAATATTAAAATGTGTTCTTAGTTCTATTGTAATAAAATTAACCAAATATATCTCCTTGAATAGTCTGATGTTAAGACAACATGAATGCAGTGGTGAAGACACTTGTTCTTTGTCACTGTAGTAGTAATTGTTGTCTCTTACTAAGACATCCCTGTTGGAAAAGGGCCCAAAACGTATTTCTCCTCTCAAACCATAGTATAAAAAACATAGAGTGTCCAAACTGCATGTACAACCTCAACTGTGCGGCCACTTGTTCCCAAGTCCCATTTAAGGAGCTTTGGGAAGTATCTTTGGGCGATGCTCAAACATGTGCAAGAGAATCACCTTGAGTCTTTCAAAATAAATGGAAGGGAGAATCGCTGTTTGAAATAAAATAAAATAAATGGCATTGATAACCAAAGGCACATTGTATTAAACCTAAGGGCACAATTATTCCACACTGCTGTCAATTCACAGAACAATAAAAAAAAGTGTAAAGTACATTGTGAAACGCCTGCTGATGTTAGCAGGTAACTTCTGCATCTATAAAGCACTATGGGTGTCCAAAGGGGCCTGAGCCCCTGTGCAGTGTGCAGTAGGCCTGGAGGGCACTGTACCAGTCTCCGGTGGAGGGGTGAGGGATCAACATGAGCATTACAGCTTTGCTGGTCTCCCTGACAGCCCATAGTTTGATCTCTGTCCACACCCCCACAATCCGTGACTGGCTGAAAGTAAGCAGGACTACCTCCTGCTAGAGTAGGATCTCAAAGTAGTGGCAGCTATATTTCTTGTGCATTACACCATAAATCACTCAATTGATATACAAGCCACATTCAGACCACTGGTTCCACCTATATTAGCTCTTCATTGACACAATAAAATGAAATAAATAACTTAATAAGCTTTTACACCCATGTCAGTCAAATTAGTCTTTCCATGTCACAAATGCTACAAAAATGGCCAGTCTTTGATTTCTAAAGTGAAATATTGTTTTTCAAATCCAGCTGTTGTGGATTTGGGGAAAAAAAAGTGTTATTAATAACTAATTTTGTAACATTATCTGTTATTAAAAAAAGGGAACAACCTTTAAGAATTTTAACTCTGGCCTGATATTAGCAAGTCCACACAATGATTTCGTAACAATATGCGATGTAGCTGTCTGTATTGTCTAATACATTTGATTCAAGACTTGAATCATGCGTCATGCTCGTTGTCCACCTACAATAGTTATCTTCGTTAGCATCACTACTTGCTTGCATTCAGGTGAATGCAATGTCCAGCTTTCCTTTTCGTCAATTCTTAGTCCTAGTCACTTTAGAGACAAGACAAAAAATTCTAGAACCTAACTTGCAAACTAGCCAGTATTTGCTCATTGTGATTACACAACAGTTTTGCTCCTTGAGCATTAAGTTTCAAGCTATAAAAATTCATAAATAAAAAAAGGTAAAGCACCATTTATTTCCTTCCAGGACAGTACATGTTCAAAAGCAACTCTTCCAGCGAATAGCTTATTAATTACGCACGTACACCTGTCAAGTACTACTGAGAACAGTAATGTTTCTATCAAACCACGTAAATTCCTTTAAACCTGCCAACAATTTACTGTAGTGTAGACCACTCTAGACACTTTTCCTCATTTAATATCTTTAAGGAATGTCAAGAGATTTATAGGCACAAACCAAATCTATTATGTAAACATTGTTTCTCTCCGCTACCTCATAACAGTCTGCAACATTCACTCTCCATTATGACCTGTTTTTTCCATAGTCTCTTAAAGAATGTTTTCTGTTCTTGATATTGTCAACAATGATGCCGGGAAATGCAACGAGCCTCAGATCGCATAGCTTTTAGTAAAATGCATTTTTAATCCTCATCCATTAACGCACTATTTATCTGACAGGATCCGAGGGTGGTGATTAAAATTTCAGAAGCACACAAAACAATGTATCCTACCATTACTTCATTGTGGCAAGGCCATTTACTTTTTATGCTACAAGATCTAGGTATTAAACCAAGTGGGACTTTTTGTTATTATAGACCAGATTGTATGAATGCTCCTTCAAAGCAGCATTCAACACAGCCCTGAGATAAAAACTCAAAAGTGTTGTTCCCCCTTTCTTGGCCATTTGAGTATTCCTAGGGAAAAAAACAACAACAACAACAACAAAAAAAAAAAAAAAAAAAAATCCAACTATCGGTGCTACGAAGCAGTTCGTAAATGGTGGATATGCATTAACAACTCTTATTCCTAAAAATGCCACACTTCTGAATGCTCAGCTTTGCACAATTTCCAATATTATAATTTCAAAGAAAAAAAGAAATGAGTGTTCAGCTGACTAATTTTGGCAACACTGTCCTTTGTTGTATATTCCCATTGGCATCAGTCATTTGTGCCAGGTTAGTCCTTAACTTTGTGGCTGAGCCAGAAGGGGGAGGTAATTTGGAGATTGAAGTTATAGCACCAGTACCCTCAGTGATCCGCTTTACGGTGGTTTTCTCCCCAGTGGGAGGTTTTGGCAAGCGTCTTCTTAGCCATGGGTGGCGGAGGGCCTGACTAGGGGACATACGCAGGGACGGGTCCCACTCTAGACACTGTTTAAGAAAGTCCAAGAAGAGGGGGTCGTCGCAGCCCTTGAGTGCCGTCACCCAGTCCCTGCTGCCTGGTGGACCTCTGAGTTTGCCCCTACGTGACCTTCCCCCATTCAGCACCACCGAGCCATCGGGTAAGGTTGTGACTGTGCAGTAACGGGGGTATCCCTTAGAACTGATAAAATTTTTGGCTCTCTTAGATGAATCCAGTAGCTTCTGGGAGGGCATACCCAGCAGCTCTATGACACATGCTAGTTGGTCCCCCTCATCTTCTCCAGGCAAGAGAGGGTACCCTGTAAGTAATTCCGCTAAGATACAACCTAAGCTCCACATATCAATTGGCATCCCGTATCGAGCACCCAGAATGACCTCTGGGGCCCTGTAGAAGCGTGACTGGATGTAAGTGTAGACCCGTTGATGCTCGTAGCAGCTGGAGCCAAAGTCGATCACTTTTATCCCACTGCGCCCCTGCTGCTTCAAAAGGATATTCTCAGGCTTGAGGTCGCAGTGAATGATTCTGTTCTTGTGCAAGGAGTCGAGACACTGCAAGATGGAGTGTGCAAACTTGCGCACTAGTGGCAAACTAAAGCCCTGAAACTTGTTTTTCTTGATAAGCTCATAAAGGTTCATGCTGAGCAGCTCGAACGTCATGCAGATATGGTTGCGGAATGTAAAGTTCTCCAGCATGTGGATGACATTCATGGTGGAGTCCTTATCCTGTTTGCGCAAGTGTTCCAGAATGCGAATTTCCTCGGCTGCTTGGCGATGGAATCGCTTTTCGTTGCGTACCATTTTCAGGGCCACTTGCTGGTGGTTCTTGTGGTCGTAGGCTTTCACCACCTGGCCAAAACTGCCTTTACCGATAACCTTTAGTACCTCATACCTATATGCTATATGGTCATGGGGCACGTGAATGTAGGAGCCCTGATCATCGTCATAACCTCCATTGTTTGACCCCCCAACTACACCTTGTCTTTTCTTTGCGTTTGGACCTATAAAATAGATCTCAGGGTAGCTGAAGATCTCTTGGTGTTCAAACACTGAAAGCTTAGACATGTACTGTTTCATGGCCTGCTCAGAAGTCAAAGGTGCTGGCTTGGGTTTGCTTTCAGTTGATTTGATGGAAGTTGAGCTGCCTTGTCGACACTGGCTGCTTTCTTGCTGCTTCTCCGGCATGGCCAGACCTGTTCTACCTACAGGCGTCAACCCATTGGGTTGTGCAGTCAACACTGTCCGTTTGTTGCTGTTCTCCTCGAACAGCTGTTGAACGTGGATCTGCTGGTGATTCCCGACGTGCAGGTGGTCATTCATTGTGTGCTTATTGCCTCCAGCCTGGATAAGGTAAAACACAACAAGAGGCATCATTGAGGATTGTTTCCAAAATAAATTAAGAGAACACAGCTGACATAACATACCACATTTAGACTTGACACAAAAATGTCTCAATGCTGATAGAAGAACCTAGGTCTATTCTACTGTAGCAAGCAAAATTTTCAAAATAGGCTCTCAACAAAGTAAAAGGGAGGGCACATCAGGCCAGACAACACAGATCATTTTTTCTCTATGTTTCTCTACAATAAGCTTGCATGAATTTCATTCCATGTGTTTTTGCATACACTACTGAAAAAAGAAAAAAAAAAGACAATACAATAGATTCCTGTGCTTAGCAAAGCCTGGACAGGGTACAACTAAATGCACCTATTCTAATTGGATCAAGAGGAATGAAGCTTTTTAAACTAAAGACCAGAGGCTTGAAAGACAAAATGTACACGATAAAAACAAATTAAGCATTCATGTCATATCCTAAATGGTATCCCTTGCTGTGCATTGACTTCAGACTGAACATGATGGGTTCTTCTCACATAATCACAAAAATCCTACTATTCTTGTAAATGAGTCAATGTCTTCATGAATGCAAATCACGGTATGCATCATTTACTTCAAAATGTTGCAAAATTGGAGATTGGTGTCTGAGGTGTAGAGTATAATTTCTTAACCTTTCAATTCATATGCTATTTGTTGTTAGCTAGGACCTTGTTTTTTTTTAAATGGGAAATTCAGACTTGTGCACATGGGAGGCGATTTTTGTTTATTCAAGGACATTAGACATGAATTTCCTGCTTTACTGAATCTCCTGCCCAGCAAGATGCTTGCTTCCTTGATAATGTGATTACCTCTACATCTTGTTTTTACAAGGACATCCTGTTGCTTCAGACATTTGTGGCAACCTTCTTATTCTATACAAAAACAGAAACTCTTACACTTGGACCATGACTCCCTTTGACATGGCTGCTGTCCTGGTAGTTTTAATGGATTAGTGTTTATTTTTGTGTTTTGAATAGTAATGCTCATAATCCACTTAATTGTTATTTACGGTCTAATCTCAGCCATACCATATTCACTTGCAGGATGAGTGATAATCTCCAAAAGTAAATAACATATCAGGGCAATACAAGATTTCTGAATACAAGATTTACGGATCTCAACCTATCTGTAATCCACCAGATGGTCAGTGCTGATGTTTCTACACCTCTGACTGAAGATAAAGACTAATACCCAGCTTGAACTCTAAATCCAAGGTCTCTGATACAATCTGCTCTTAAAACACTCAATATACCGCCATATTTCTTCCTTGTTCCCTGTCTCACACAAAACAATAGCAGTAACAATGATGTACTGTTTAACAACAATCCTCTAGTTTAGGAACACATAGCATTTGAAAAGAAATATAATGTAACCAATAGCAAATCATTAATCAATAAACCAATCTTTAAGTGTCACAATATAAATCACCCAGGTTTAAATAGATTTATGGATTAGGCAAGTCACTGGAGTCGATATAAATTACCAGCCATCATAAAAAATAAACACTATTTCTAAAGGAACGATTTTTGAAAATGTCTGCAAGAGCTGTAGAAAAGTGTCACAATGACTGACTATTAAGATTATGCATTGTACACAAGATGGATACTCTGATAGGAACTAAGAGTGAATCTGAATAAAGCTTCAATTTCATCCCTTTGTTATACTTGGCTGCCCTGTCAGTTAATTCAAACATGATCTGGACAGGTGGGGGGTCGTGAAAAGGCCATGCTTGCTGACAGCTGTAGAGGACACAACTGGAGCTGAACAAAAGACACATTTGGTCTGAGAGATGTAGTGAGCATGGCAATCATTCTAACGCTCACTTACTCTGCAAAATGCATATATACTGCATGATAGGAATGCTGTGATTCAACTGGCCTTAATTAGGTTAATGGGACTTATGACACTCAAGACAGACATTTCAGACAGAACAAGTATTGCTGTCCTTGTAATTACTACATCACTTAAAGATGAGCAGTTACATGAGCGGTTGGCCAATCAGTAACATTTGGCATATAATTGAACATAACCTTCCAAATAGCTTCGAAGCCAAAAATCAATGCACAGTAAATTTCCCACTAAATGCCATATATAATTTGACTTGGTTGACAATAGAAAAGCACCTTAAGACCTTAAGCTCTATATACCATATACAAAATCAGCTTTAATTTAAAGTAATCCGTTACATAACCAAACAGGAACAGGCCCTTCAAAATCATTACTGTTAACGTAAGCATCATCACATCATAGCTTATCATGACACCTAATTATCATGTAAGTAATAAGCAAGGGCAAGGTGCAAGTTATAATTCTCAGCAAGACGTGAAGCTTATTTTGCATCTTCAGAAAGCAAAGCAAGGTCTGCACGATCTTCACTTATTCACTGAAACAGGGCATACAAATTGACATTCATGTATTTTTTATCTTATCAATTAAATGCCATTAAATATGCATGCAAGTTTAAGAACTAGATTTGCAAATTGCTAAGATGTAATTTGATTATTAGCATATGATAGGAATTCCATCTTGTAGAAAGAGAATGTAGAGTAGACATACAAATGCACCTAACATGCAAGCCTGTGTCTATATTTACCCCTATTAGAATGACAGCTAAATAAAGAACTACTGGGTACTTAGTCATAAATGGCATTGATCCAATTCTTGTATTTAATTCAGAACAACATGTTAAATACAATTGCATGAATTGCAGTTCTTTAAAACATTACAAATAACTAATTAATGATTAATTATTTTTCAAATATTAAAATCTCCTGTTTATTGTTCCTACTATACCATGCATTCTTATTCCTTGCCGTGCAAACTCAATGCATTATAATTTTGGATGTATAGATTTACATAAGGAAATTCACTAGATGACAGATTTCAGCTGTGCCTGTTGGCGTCACACTGGTGGCCTAAGCATTTCCCATCCCCCACTAATGGCAACATCTCCACACAATACATCAGCCAATGACTCTGACAGAGCCACTGACATTACTACTGCTCATATTTCTTTCCTCAAAATTAATGCTTTATTTACCAAAACATGGGATAGTACCGTCAAGGAAACTACTGTCTTTTAAAAAAGCATACCTTCCAAATAAAGTGCTGTTTTTCTCCAACCACATTCAATATTCCACTGTCTTAATCATCATCAAATTTCATTTTTAAGTCTGTCCATGTTAGACTTTCTTTGCTGTCAGACCCTTTCTGTCAACCATTGCCAATGTAACACAATATTGACATACAATTTGGTAATTCTGAACTCCACTAAGCATAGCTGCAAGTATTATTGTACAAGCAATGATCAAAATCAAGTAACAGGTTTGCATTTTGTGTGAGAATAGATCATTACTTCAGGACTCTGAACTGCTTGTGCTATGAAGCGTGAAAGACTTGGAAGATATAAAAAAAACATTTGAATAAATATATAGTTTTAGGGCTGTCAAAGTTAATTTGTTAACGATAAGATTTAATAACCAATAATCTTGCTCAATGTGAGTTGCAAGGAACTATTCTTTTTAAAACTGCAACAAATGTATTGCAAAACACACTGTATAAAGAAATTTAAACTGAACAGAAAATGGTGTTTTTCCAGGTACATATATCTCTAACATTAATCTAAGAGTTGGAAAAACACAAATTGTTTTGAACTCAATACATGTCAAACGTGACAATCAAAAAAACGATTTTGAAAACAGATTATGAGAACAAAGAAAAGGACATGCATGGTGGAAAGTGCAAGCAAGAAGGTTAATTTTACCGTAAGAGAGTTGCTGTTCCTGAGTGGTGGTAATGTGACGGGTGATGTGGCTTCAGTCCCTGCTCCAGCCCGGGGACCCCCTATGCCCAGTCCCGGGGAAGACTGTAGCTGGCAAATCTCACCCCCTTTGCCTGTGAAAGTCAGTAAAATGTATTTGGTAAAATGTATACACGACTGCCATTCAGTATTTTTGAAAGGCAAAAGGCTAGTTGGTCTACAAAAAGGAAAACTATAGCCCCGTGAAATCTAAAGAGGACCTGAATGATATTTAAACCATTTAACAGCCACACAACAAACGAAAACCAACATTAGCACAACGAAAACCTTTTAATACAGAAACACGAGCTATAAAACGATCATTACATATAGAAGCCATTAATCCAAAGCGCTTGGTTTCTATATCTAGTCTCTATAGCAACTGTAATAATTAACTAATATATACAAAACGGCCGCTTTTCCAATGCCGTTTCCGGGGCTTATAGCTACTGTACTCGAGCATACAGTCAACGGCGAGGAATGAAACGAAAAGCTGCGAGCCTTACAAGCGTTATGGAGCATTTAAATTGGATAAATAATCCATCTCCCCAATCCAATCCGGTGAATAAACGAGACCGGCGTCGCCCTCTTAGATCCGGGCATTGGGTTCCTTACCAGTCGGGTAGACAGCAGCAGCAGCAGCAGCGCAGGGTTTCTTGGTTAACATGGCCGCTGGAGAATCACACACACACGTAGAAAAGCCACTTCAGAGTCTCTCCCCTCCTCCCTGTGATCACCCACTCTGACTGCTGCTACTCCAATCAGCTACATCCAGACCTGAGCGAGCAAACTCTAGGGGCTGCTTCCTCAAACGCTACCCGAATTCGCGTTATCATCGCTTGGAAACGTGCAAAACAAACAAAGACGCACGCATGGCTCTGCACTGCTCCGCACTTTTGGGCCTACGAAATTCTGCACAGCCCGTAGCATTCTCTCATACACATACAGTAACCGGAATATACTTTAAACCGGTTTAGGGTGTTGTCTGGACTTATCTATCACCCTCATTCGCCTCCACCTTCTTTACTCTCCCCTCCCCGTGCGGCAAGCCGGTTTTACATTTATCCATTATTAGTATCTATTAATGCAACCGTGATGTTTGCCCTAATCCGAATACCGAATAAATAGGAGATGGGAAAAAAAAAAATATTTCATTGCTTTCTCTTGCAATTATATAGTTTTGTAATCATACTGTGTATAAATTGGGTGCATCAAAAAGGCGCTAATAATGTGGGGACACTGAAATTTTTTTTCACTTATGACTGCATGCTTGCTTTTTTTTTTAACTTTAATTTTCGAGATTCGCGATCACATGTACTCTGTGTAAACTACTGAGCGGCAGTATTAACCACATTTAACAAGATTACATGTTTGTCAGTGTTGCTCAGAATCTGCAAATCATTCGTTTTGCAGGCTATTCAAAATGTTATTCAAAATGCTATTCATTTTCCATGCCTTTCCGAATACGGATTCACTATTCAGGTACATTCCTACTAGTAACCATTAATTTGGTTCTGGTATTTGCTTCAGTTGTGAGTAGTATTTATTTACGATTATTCCTTAATCATAAAATACCAGTACTTGTTTTTAGTTAGGTGTAATTTTATAGCTTTTATAGTAATTGTATAAATAAATTAGAAAATATACAAAAATGCAAGTCTACTACTAAAATAAAAACAGAAGAATACATATTAAAATGGCTTGCCATACTCCCAGAGAACTCCCAAAGTCCACCAATCACGGTCCCAAATAGAGCACAAATTTACTTTGTTACACACCTGATGGCACAGTCTGTTTATATGTGCATACTGTATATTTCAGAAGAAAACTTTTTTTCATGCTTTTAATACCGTTTATATTTTGAACCCCACCTAATCTCATCGGTAACATTTGTGATTAAAATGTCCTTGTGTTTTACAGAGAGTCATGATGACTGTTAATAAAAGTGCAGATTTTCTTGATACACATTTTTTACATGGGTGTGGTTTTTAATTACCTGAACAGTGCTACTTATTTCTGGTTTACCCATTTTAAAGATGATATCTGTGCCTTAATATTAAATTATATTGCTTTATCTTTCGTATCTTTCTGTTTAGTTTTATTGACCAACTGACATTTTTACCACTGGTTATAAATTATCATTTTAAATTATTAAAATTCTTTTTACACGTTCAGCACGTGTTATTTCGGCATGACAGTTGAAATTACTGTCCACTAGAGGGTGGAGTGAGTGCAGAATAACATTACTGCCTCCACGTGTACTGTACATTTAGTTCCCAAACAGGAGCCATGTATGTACATATTGGATTGTTTTGCTTAATTTGATTGCTTAATTTGATTTTAGCACAGTTGCATCAAACATAACACACCACAAAAATCATGAGCAAGATTTCTCCAATATCACAAAACCTCAAACATCACAGCTGCTGGCAAATTATTTGCATAAATGCATCACTACAGATAAATACATACATATCAAAGCACATTCTACCTTGATTAGGTTATATGTGATGTGATTGAATCTGTATTATGTAAGAGTATTAACAAAGTTATACATTAATAAAGCACAACAATGATTGATCTTATTCCTCTGAGTGACTGTTGTGGTTTTGAGTTTCATCAGCTCAGACCATCCTAATTCAGTGGTATCTAATTTACCAAAAGATGTGATTTGAGGCTTTTGATAACGATCACGTACCCCAGTCTGAGAGTGTCAGCGGTTTCCGGCTCACCATTTAAGCATAAAAATATTATCTCAGCTTCAATCTGCTAGCCCTGGCAGAAAAAAATGCTTCTTGCACAGCACAGACTATGAGGCAGTTACATACTATCGAATCTAGCTTAACGTTCAGTCTCTAAAACAAACAAAAATCCAAGGTGCAGCATACAAAATAAACGTAAAATGCAAAATAGAAACAAGTCACAATCATCTCCCCCCATCCATCCCCCCAGGAAGCGAGCTAATGTAGTGTCACATGTCAGGCTGTGGTCAGAAGGGACCAGCGTATGCTGGGATGGCTGTCATGGCATTTGTCACTGCGGTTACTGGGAAACATCAGTAAGCACTATGCAAGGAATTGGGCCTCTGATAACAGGATTGGGTCATTTTAAACTGGGAGTGCAAGAAGGGCTGAGCTAGGGGTTGTGTTAATTCTCATATCATTGCCTTATAGTTTTCTGGTAGTGAGATATCAAAGGGCTGAGGCATAGCCATAGAACCCATTCACTGAGGCATGGCTCTCGAGGCTAAAAGCTGTGAAAAGACCTGTAGAAGTGTGATAGCAACGGAATCATTGGTGTTACTTGCAGCTGAGTTCCTCCGCTGCTTATGTAAATACGGACATGCCTTTCCATTAACGAACAAAGGGACTTTGAACCCTTTTCTCAGATTCAACCTTTAATAGGCTTAATCTACCTTGATATTTGTGCCCAATCCCTTAGAGGAGTGGTTCTCAACCACTGGGTTGGGGTCAAGGAGGGCTTCAAGGTGAAAAATGAATTAGTGATGCACTGAAATTTCACCAGCCAAACATTTAGGCTAAAACAGAAAAAAATATATATTTTCTGGTTTTGCCAAAATGGTTTTAGGGCTGAAATAATTTACTGAAATGTTCTGTTAACACTTCTACAATAATGTGTTTTGACTGTGTCAGTGTCTATTTCGTCTACTACTAGTTATAGCACAAAATAAAAAGGAATGAAACCTGAATGAAAATAAAAAGTACAACTTACTGTAATGTATCATGTCTCATGTAATCACTGCAGAAAGTGTTGCCAAGTCTGTGAGTTTCCTGCAAAACTGGGCTACTTTAACACTGTTGCTGCGGGTTGTTTTTCATGTCCTCAGGGTTATAACGTGATATTTAGCCCCTGAAATGCAAATTTTACCAGTGGAACCCTGCCAAAAAAAGTGTATTTTACCCCCGGAACACGATTGGGCTAGTTTTGCGTGGATTTTGTTGTAAAAAAAACCTGGCAACCCTGACCGCAGAAAGACATCAATAAAACAGCTTGCAAACAATGTCACCTCAAAAAAAAAAAAAAAAAAACATTCAATGTCCATAGCTCATTAGTTAATAACTCTAGAAAGGAGCATTTTGATAAATATATGCACTGTATTATTATATTTTCTCTTAGCTTGTTAATTATTTAATATGTGTTTTTACTAGTTTTTATTGCAGCCACATTAAATGTTTTTATTTATATGGAAGAAACATCATTATATCATGAAAAAGTGGATATGAAAACTTCTGAATGTACCATTTAAATGTTTGTGTACAACTCAGTTCTGAGTGTTAATTATAAAATACATTTGATTCATTGACTGATTGAATTTTTAAATATTCATTATTTTCAGGTGCTAAATAAAATCTTTAATTTTGGTTAATGTAAAAAATATTTTGGTGCACTACTACTTAAAATGATTTAAAATAAGATAAAAATATAAGCATTAAAATAAGTCAAGACAACAAAAAAAAAAGATTTCTTATTTAAATTGACCCCCTCAATGACTTTTTTTCCTTGGATCTTTAAGGGATGGAAGATTTCCTGAGAAAATTTCACTTCCTTTTAGTCTCAGGTCTAGTAAAAGTTGCTCTGCATGCTTTACACTATTGTGGTTCAACAAATCCATGATGTTTGCATATTAAAATGCATTTCTTAACCAGATAAACAATACAAAGAAATATGGAAAAAAATGAATGAATGAATGGGTGGATGAAAGTGCAACAGTCCATAAATGGTTGTATACAAAACACCAGAAAATAGACATAGTTCACAGTATATATATATATATATATATCTACATAACTTGTTACTAACTTTCTGCCACAGCCAAAAATATAACATTTTTTCAAATATCTTAACCCACTAACCTGGCAAACGTTTGGCAAATCCAGTGATTATTTCATCATTAAAAGCACTCCAGGTATCAGTCCAGTACCTTGTAAACATGACTTTGTTTCCTGGTGGACTGATTAAAAAAATGCTGTGACCCCTCACTCCAGGAAGTTGCGTAAAGCCAGCCAATTAGATTAGAGCTCTCAAGATTGAGAAAGTACTTCTTAGTTTTGTAAGCAATATACATCAGATGATTAGCAAACAGATTGTGGGAGGGCTCTCTGAAGTGCAGACTGCGGCTACGATAATATATTGATAAAACGGTAGTCCCTTCCTTGTACCATGATGTCTTGTTGTACTTACGCCATCAGTTTAGGGGGAGGATACAACATGCAAGCCCTGTTCTATATTTAGCTGCTTTGCTTTTAGAACTGCTGGAGCATCTAGGCATCGGAACGGTGCTCTGGGAATGTATAGTGATTCCAGACTGAGCTTTCTCTACTTGGCAACATGCTCACTGAGGCACATGAATGGAGTGAAAGACTTCTGAATATAGGGATATATGTGCAGATAGATAGTTCTTACATGCTTTTGTATGTCAAGTCAAGTTTAATTTATGCCAGGTTCAATTAGCATTGTGCATACAGTAAGTCTCTCAAGAAAGCAACCTATTCCACAAAATATCCAAAGGCACTTTTCTTTACTGGTCATCTTATTAAAATGATAAAAGAAACACAGTTTCCTAAATGCCTGAATGAACCAAAGATCCCAGTCGACCAAAGATTCCCCCAGGTGACTAATTAAACCGTGTATAACCTCACCTGCTCTGCTGTAACAATAATGAACCCTGCAGACAAAACACTTCATAATGATATCCAGTCCTGGGGACAGATAGGGGTAGTATACACCTGAGAGCTTTTCAAAAGCACCCACACACACCTGAGAGTTTTTACTGTTTCCATCATGTTCTATAACACAACAATAGGCTATAAAAAGCATGTCGCCAATTCTGTACGCACATGCTTTCTTTCAAATCCGAGTGAAAAAAGGAGATACAAGATGGGAGATGAGGCAAATGAAAATGTTGACTGACATAAACGTATTAAAGTATTTAATGAGTATTTATGTTTATTAGAGTATCATACCTTTAGCTTAGCAACACGCTAACATCAAGCTTTTTTGGAATCAATTGTCAGGAGTTGAGTCTCTTGTGCACATTGTTATTTTTGTGGCACATGTGGTTGGTGCCTATGTAAAGCATTAAAATGGTAACTTTTTAGGTTACTTAACATGTAGAAGGCTGCTTTTGAAGCCAGCTGTCTACGCAGAAAGTAGACATGGAGTTGTTTCAGTAGATTTTGGAACAGAGAAACAATTTCCTTGTATTGACAACAGATGTTCAGCATCTAATTAAAGAGCTATAGTTCGCCCAAAAATGAAGATTCTGTCATTAATTACTCACCCTCATATCGTTCCAAATCCGTAAGACCTTCGTTCATCTATGAAACACAAATTAAGATATTTTTGATGAAATCCGAGAGCTTTCTGACCCTGCAACGTAACTACCACATTCAAGGCCCAAAAAGATAGTAAGTATATTGTTAAAATAGTCAATGTGACATTGGTGGTTCAACTGTAACATTTTGAAGCTACGAGAATACTTTTTGTGTGCAAAGAAAACAAAAATAACAACTTTATGCAACAATTTCTGCTCTCTTGTGTCATTCATGAGAGCACCACGATTCACAGCCTTTGAACGTGGTAGTTGTGTTGCTGTCTATGCAGGGTCAGAAAGCTCTCGGACTTCATTGAAAATATCTTAATTTTTGTTCCGAAGATGAACAAAGGTCTTACAGGTTTGGAAAGACATGACAGTGAGTAATTAATTTTGGGTGAACTAACCCTATAAACTCCAAACTCATTAGAGTACTTCTCCATATTGTACTATATGAACATATTATAAATAATTGGTACCAGTCGGTACTAGAAACAGTTAATAAAAAGCATAATATTCATATAAATATTTGTATGAAGCTCAAAGCAGGTGGCAGGTGTATCTCAGAGCCTACAGTCTCCTTTTGGCCAATTAGGATTTTGGGCCAAAACAAAAGCACAGATGGCTGAAGTACCATTTCCATCTGGTTAATAATACAATCAGGTTTATCAAATGAGCCTGGGTGCTGTTTAGTGATTCGACCTGTTGTCATCCCCTCACATCAATGGCAAAAAAATCAATAGATACTGGCCTGGAGAGCTGTCTTGCAAATCAACACTCCTGACACACAGCTTGACTGATGAGAGACTCAACAAAATGGTGGCGGGTTATGTAATAAATGAGTCATGTTCACACGTTAGACTATATTTGCATGCACACTCCCTGCCCACGCAGACTGTCTGAGCAAATATAAACATGCAATTGCACGAAAAGACAGGAAGTGTATGTATACCTATTAAAATAGTCTTAGAAAGTGACTTCATTACTGTTTGCAGGAAATTACCTCAACCTGCTTTCCTGTTCACATGAATTACCATGAAAGATAACGCACTGGGTAGTATTCTTGTTCAAAAGTAAGCTGTTTATATTGGCACAAAGAGTGTAAATGAACAAGTAGCTGAAATATGAATATGTCTGTCACCTAATGACACTGACATGTACAAACACAAGCTCACTTTCTATGCTTGTTCGCATTGTGTTTCTGTGTACATTACAGATCTGTCTCCCAAAGAAAGTTCCCTGAGGCAATGTAGCATATTTTTGTCAGCTCCGCTGTCATATATTCACCCACACTGCACATATTTAGCAGGGGTTATTTTTAAAGCCATCTGGTGGATTCTTGTAGAAAAGCTTGGAAACGCCTTTGAAAAATCATCAGCTTTGGCCATTCACAGTAGCAGTGAATCAAATATGATACATATATAAGACGAGATGCAGTGACTCAAACAGATCCATGCTACAAAATCTAATCGTGCTATAAATCACTGGTTTTCACATGCTGCTTCACACTGTTTTCTAATTTACGCACATATATGTCAAGGCATTGCATAAATGTGTTAATGGCCAGAAGAATCAAAAATCTTACTCTGCACTTTAATAAAACATTTCAGATATAAAGCTTCATTTGTGCATTGGATTCAAAGCTCACAGGAAACATTAGCCACGCTTGAATGGTTCAGTGCCTTAAGCTAACGGTGGAAGCATCTCTCATTCCCAGTATTCCTTGCCTCCGACCTCTACATTCCCAGGAAACCCTTCTGGCCAGAACCCTTCTGCATGGTTTTGCATGCAGATGCAAGGCTATTAACAGCACCGTGCTGAAAAGGGGGGTGTTCGTTATTGTACTTGTTGCCACATTGGAAACCTTGGCTACGTTCAAAGTCTTAAATTCAGTCAAACCCTGCCTCCATTGTCACCATGGCTGCAAGTGCAACATCTGGTCTGTATAAAGTGTCCAAATGGATTGATTACAGAGGGAACTATCTAACAAAGCACACATTTGTCCTAGTCTGTTGCAGTAATCCAGTGTGAGCTACTTTAGAGACCATGTACAGAACGGCGGATTTCAACGCAACACGCTGTGCATATGTTCTCTGGGCACATGATAGCACTGTGCATGTTTAAAGAGCCATCACTGAGCCCGTCTGTAATATTGTTTACACCGGCACAAACTACAGAGACCAGTCCAGGGCTGTGCAAATAATGTGTTGCCTGGCAACAATGAATTTCGATTATCACAGGCCTTGTTTACATCCCACAACAGCCAGAGTTTACAAGACAGGAACAGGTCTAGCTCAAATTACAATTTGTTTTTGATATTCAAATTCAGGGCTATTGTAGTCATGCCGGTGGCTGGTAACACACCACCTTCTTTGGCATAGCTACAGCGGCATAGCTAACACAAAAGAAGCCCAAGCTGAAACGGCTTTTGGCACGTCCATTTGATTGATGATGTTAAAGGCTCAATTACCCAAAATGTTGTCCTACAAACAACATTAAATACAGAACTGTGGACCAATCAGCTTATTAGACTGTAGACTGTAACATCCAATCACATGATCTCTCACTGCGGGGGCGGAGCTAACATGAAAGTGCCATCTGCACAATTGAAAAGAGACACCAGACCCCTAACCTGAGACGCAGCATCACTTTTTAAGTATCCCCCACTGCTGGTTAACTGCCACTCTTTAGTCATGTTGACTGTGAGTGGCTATTGGAAATAGCAAAAGAATGAGAAGGGAATAGAAAGCCAAATTAGTTTCCTTGTAGTGTGAATTAATGTGTGTATTAAATAGGCCATGACATGAGAAATCAAATTTGCCTTGAGATCTTTGTACCATTAAAACATCATGCAAGTTTCATAGCTTTAAACAGGTGTGCCCAAACTCAGTCATGGAGGGCCGATGTCCTGCAGAGTTTAGCTCCAGCTTGCCTCAACACACCTGGAAGTTTCTAGCGTGCCTAGTAGTGCTTGATTGGCTGGTTAAGGTGTATCTACTTGGGGTTGGAGCTAAACTCTGCAGGACACCGGCCCTCCAGGACTGAGTTTGGGCACTCCTAGCTTAAAATGTCCTCCTCATTATAAGCAAAGCATTTCTTTAATGAAGCTCCATACATGGCTCATTTGGATCTGAAGTGCAAGGTGGTGTCACCCGGGCACAAACATTTTGCCTATTTTGACAAATAGTCATCTTCTCACCATAGGCCCCTCCTATTTGCGTTCAGTTGCTTAACGTGGCGTCGTGTCAAAAGCAAATAGAAATTACAATCACTGCCGCTGTCTTGCCTACACTGAGTATAGTATACAGACGCACATTCGCTTTCTGACACAGTCCACGCACTGTCGTCAATAGGACAAATGGAGTGAAAGAGTGTTCGCTTTGACGCATTTGGTTTAAACAGTCCGTTCGCATCTTTGTACAAATATCAGAAGGATCCCAGCATGAGGAACCAGTGGATAGTTTATTTGACAGTTGATCGGAGCATTTTGTTTTGTAAATGAGGCACAGTGTCATGGAGCGTTCACAACTAAACATTTGGTGAAAGATAATGCGGCACTAGGTCCAACTGCAGCTGCATCACAAACTGTAAGTAAATTGTTTCATTATTTCATCAATTCTTTGTTTGGAATTTATCGTTTTTTCAATCATGTTGTCAAAACACTCACATGCAATAGTGAGGAAGCAGGGCATTGATACTGTTTCCTATGCAATAATATTAGCCAATCATAACATTGGCCGATTCCTGACCCGCCCATTAAAACAGGTCGTTTTAGACAGAGGGTCAGTATGACCCACATGGAAAGAACCTATATGAGGATATATGCGCATATATGAAACCTATATGCAGTATATATGCACATATATGATAATATATATGCTGCATATATGCGTATATATGCCACATATAGGCAAAATTGAGGTGCATATATGTGCATATACAGGCCATATAGGTCTCCTGTATTGCTTCTTTATATCCACAAAAAAGCCCTATATGTACATACAAGATATGTCTCCTATATAGCTCATGGCAGGATCTGGTCATTTTAGCTCATATCTCACTTTGGCAACTGTCATACATGATGCCTAGCTCATATTTTCTATTATCAAGGCAATAACTAAGAACTAACTAAAAAAAAATAAATAAATGCAAAAAACTTATGTGCGAACACATGAAATTGGTATCACATGTATATGGCATGTTATGGAATTTACCCACACCGAAATAACCTATATAAACATATATGTTTTAATATAGGTTTTGATATAGGTTTTTAATATATGTACATATAATATAGGAAAACGGCCAATTTTATATATGTCACATATATTAAAAACCTATATCAAAACCTATATTAAAACATATATGTTTATATAGGTTATTTCCGTGTGGGGAGGGTTGAAAATAATTATTTTTACACATATTTATTTGTTTTTTGTGCAAAAAAACTTTATTAACATTATAAGTAAACCTCAAGGAACATATTAAAATAATAAAAAATCCACTTCATGACCCCTTTAACAAAAATAATGAAGATGTTTAAATATTTATAAACTAGAGAGGCAGCAGCTAGGATGCTGAGGTACGGTACACATCGAAATTGGCATTCACTGCACAGAGCCTTGTATAAATCCATCCATTCCTAAAAAAATAAGCAAATTTCCTCTAGCCTGAGGGAAAACATAAAGTGGCATCCATCAAACTGACTTCCCTTGGTACAGAAGCAAAAGAACAGCCTAGCTGACTATAAACTCTGTACTTTGGTGTCAGGTGGGAGGCTGCTGAAATGCTTCAAAGAAGCAAACGAATTGATACTGAAAGGTTATGAACTACCACAGCCACTCCTGCTGGGGTAAAAAAGAGTTTTGAATTTCCTTCAGCTGTGTTTACACTCTCATTCATTCCACCAGAGTAACCATAATGGAGTATAATGTGCAGTTTTGGTCACAATGATGATGTGATCACTGTATAATCAACTGGAGATAAGCATGAGGTGTGGCGCCCTTTTGCTCTTTGGTTATGTCATTATTTTTCTTTCAGTCTGAGTCTTATCTGATGCTCAGTTTTTCGCAAACAAGGATGCAGGCAAATATTTAACATCAGGCCCAAAGAGTGACATCAAAACGGAAGAAAATTCAGTCCTTAACCCCCTTTTAAACCTACCCATACCACCAAACCGGTCCCTAACTTTATCCCGCCTCAATAGCAGCAAAAGTGTTTTGCAATACAACATAAACACGTAATGCAAGTACAAAGTAGTTAAGGTCACCTAATATAACATGGGACCAAAATTCCATATTGAAATACAATTATAGAGAATCACTCACCAAAACTTAATGAGATGCCTCCTTAGCCAGCATTTGCAGGCATCAAACAGTACCTGTGCTTCCAACACGAATGCTGGTCCAAAAGTGAAGCCACCTCAGAAACCTTGTCTTCAAGGAGTCTAAGGCAGCATCACATGAGTCCTCTCAAAAAGCACTGGACAGAAAATAGAGAATGAAGCAAGTGAAAAAATTAATTAAAATCAAGACTAAAGTGTAGCATTAAAATTACTTCAAAGTATTAAAATGGACTTTTAATCGCTGTTTGTGATATTCATGTTTATTTATGTTTATTAGAGTATCACATGGTTCCTCTCATTTCAGCTGTATCGTATCAACTGTCATTTGAATGTCCTGAAGCACTATTTGTATGATGACTGTACTTGTTGCCTGTTTAGCCTGTTCTAAACCAGTTAGGATGCTGCTCCAGAACACTAGCTATAAACTCACTAGGTGTTAAAATAGAGCTAAGTAATAAAACGTCTGATTATTTTAATCTTTATAAGGGGATACGTAATGTCTCTCTCATTGCCAGTAAAAGTAAAGAGTTCAGCCTTTGTGAGTTCCAGTGTGACAGAGCCCTCAGTCTTAATGGTTAATCTCAGTGCTTGTAATAGAGGACCATTTCTAATCTTCTGCTCCTGCATTTTCCCAGGAGAGTCATATTGATTTCTTATTAGGCACTGCCTGATTTGGAATTCACAAATTGACACCAAGTCCATTTATTAAAACCACCTCTATTATATTCCACTTCTTTTTAAAACTGTTCTCTGCTTACCTTAAAAGATGTGTCTTAGGTGCGGTATCATTAGTGAAGGCTTTAAACACAGCTCGTCGCATTCCTCACTGATGGGCATCGACCGTCTCCAGCAGATTAACAATCCAACCGGTTTCCTATTCATTCTTCAATTCTGCTGGTTAAAATGGAAGAGAAAACAAAAACACACATATACAGCAGCTGATGCAGACCCATTGGCTTTCAGATCTCTGTAATTATGTAGAGCTTGAGACTTGTTACCTCACATATGATCACCCAAGCCTTCTGTTAGCCAAGCACAAAAGGCCAGGGCATGAGTACAGAGTAGATGTGTGACAAAGTAAAATTACACTGCTTAATTATTGATGGGGTTGAAAACGAAAATGTGTGTGTGCTAGAAAGAGAAAGACGCTCAACTTGACTCCTCCTTCTAAAGTAATGAGTACTGTCACTCTGTAATTGATCCACTTTATGGACCGCCCTTTACTGGGTTTGATCTTCTACTCAAAACTCAACATTTTGACAGTGCATGAAGAGACCTACTCTATAAAACACTGGTTCAACAACAGGATTAACAGTCTCTCCATCAGCACTCATTCAGTCAAAATGTGTTCACTTATAAAAAACAGCAGAGCTTCTGTAGAAAAAAAACGCACCTAGAGTCACCTAGAGTGCCTTAATTTCATATTAAGACTGGCATGGTCTACAGATGAATGTTTTAAAAAAAGATAACTTATCTGGTGAGACCTCTTATAAGTATTAGTATGTATTACGAAGTCAACAGCAATTATGTAATTGGTCAATAGGTCAGGTTGAGGTCCTATATGTGACGATGAACCATAAAACTTTCCTAATGACACAATCAAAGCACAATCATTTAGATAAGTGGCATATAAATAGATTAGAGTTATCGCACTCTATTACCTCAACATTACCTCAATCTCCAGACATTGATCACCATATCTGTATTAAGTCACTGCTGCCGGTCACTCCTTATCGCTTCAACCCTCATTGTCATTATGATGCTTTTCAGGTTCCGTAAACAATCATCTTATTTCTTATCACTGAGAATTTTTTATGCTCAATCAGACTCACATTATCTCACATTGCCACAGGAAGAGGTTTACACTAAATTGCAAAAACAACCAGACACAATTAAAAATGGCTTTCAAGTAAGAGACAAAAATGAAACCCAAACAACTTTCCTTTCCTTAACTAACAGTGCACCAGTTTAAAATAACATGGTTGACAGTGTTTCAGCCCCTCAAATCTGTGCCTTCTTAGATTATTTTCTTTTCGTTCCATCAGTCTACACCACACAGCAAAACTGTCAGATAGACCTGAGTATCTGGGCCTATATAGACTGATCATGAAGCAGCTTTGAGCTGAAATGAAAATAAGTAGAGCTTTAGCGCCCTCTTGACTGTCTCAGACACTTTCAACAACATTTCAACAAAAAGAAACATCAAATGTTTGGGAGAAATGTGATTTACAGACATTACGAGAGCTCCCCAGGGTCAGTTGTGTGTGGTACTGATGCTCCTTCACACTAAATCTATAATCAGGTGGTCTACCCAGCCTGGTGGCCATTTTGTGGTGGAAAACTAATCACTTCCACACCGTGGACAGTTTATTCACCAGAGCACATTTACTGACTACAGAAATCCCATGAGAGGAATGGACGGTTTTCATGCATGCCACCCGAGCTGCTCTTTGCTTCTCAAGTTACACCACTAAATGCTGGAGGGTTGCGCACATAAGAGCATTGTGTTTAAACCCAAGACATTTAGTTTGTAAAGTTCACAGAAGTGCACAAGCTACCTCTTAAGTTACAAGACTGTCAACTGACAATATTACACAAAACCAGCAAAAAAATGTCAGTAATATAAATAGTCATTATTTTTGTTTTCTTTGCACACAGAAAGTATTCTCGTAGCTTTGTAGCAGTACGGTTGAACTACTGATGTCACATGGACTATTTTAACAATGTCCTCACTACCTTTCTGGGCCTTGAACGTGATAGTTGCGTTGCTGTCTAGTCTATGCAAGGTCAAAAAGCTCTCGGATTTCAAAAATATCTTAATTTGTGTTTCAAAGATGAATGAAGGTCTTGCGGGTTTGAAACGACATGAGGGTAAGTATTTTCATTTTTGGGTAAACAATACATTTAATCTCAAAACTACAAAAGGAAACCAAGTGAAAATGTGCACATATGTGCAGTGTGTGATGTCCGAAGCAAAAAATAATCTGAAAGTTGGTAGGGTCTGCGTCTTTCCATGCCACCCTGCCATCTGTGACCATCTGTGCTGTCGTTACCATGAAATCATAAAGGCTGATGGACTCTAGCTTGATGGCACAGTGCGATTATGGGGGCATGGTGTCTCGAAAGAGGTGCGTATGTAGTAGCACGTCATTCTCACGGCACAGATGGATACCCACTGTGATCCTCAGGCCAAAGTTTTCCTCATGGACCCAAATGTATGCCCTACACAGCAAGGAGTCCAGTAATTCAGCTTAAAACTAATCCACCTTTAAGACACCCCAACCATGTGTTGACCTCACAGTATCATGAAGTACCCTTACTGACATACAAGCTGTCACACTAACCTCAGGTGTGTCCCTAGGCTTAATATAACTGAGTCACACAGAGCAATTATACGGTTACACTCATTACACTGATCACAGACTGCACAATGTAGTCAAATGAGAAGCGGCTCACATTTAAAGATGACACAACCTATTTTCACCAAACCGTTCTCCCGTGCGACATGTTCTCCCATGAGCAACCACTGTTTTGTTGCTTAGCTACATGTAAAGTGCATGGTCTGTCCTCTTAATGCCTAGCTTTGTTTGTTCATTTACGGCTAATATGCTTGAAGGCATGGTTCACCCAAAATTTCTGTCATTAATTACTCACCCTCAAGAACTGTTCATTTTCAGAACACAAAGTAAGATATTTTTCATGAAATCCCAGAGCTTTTCACTACCACGTTCAAGGCCCAGAAAGGTAGTAAGGACATCGTTAAAATGTCCATGTGACATCAGTGGTGCAACCGTAATATTATAAAGCTATGAGAATATTTTTTGTGCGTGAAGAAAACAAAAAATGTCCTTACTACATTTCTGGGCCTTGAACGTTCTTGGACTTCATCAAAAATATCTGTGTTCTGAAGATGAACGAAAGTCTTACAGGTTTGGAAAGACGAGAGTGAGTAATTAATATCTGAATTTTCTTTTTTGGGTAAACTATCTCTTTAAGACTCAGGGGTGTGGTGTTGCCTGTTTGATTGACAGGTTGGGTGTCCACCCTCATGAGGTCAGAGGTTATAACCGTGACCTGTTTCCCGGACAGTACAGATCAGCTGAGAAATACCTCCAGCTACATTGTACTGTCCCCTCCCATGCCCTGCCCCATGTCGCTCCACAAATACCACGCAATTCCCAGAAACCTTTTATCTTTGTCCCCCTGAGCTGCTTCGGAAAGTTAGAGGGAGAATTTAAAAAAGAAGACAATTTTTCACCTGCCTTTTTAGCCGACAAACTATCCTTCTGCTCTGCTGCACGTCTATTAACAGCCTTAAAGGAGCAACCTATCTAACTTAACCTCCAGAAACAAATCATTTTATTTTTGGCAGTCATTTCGTGGCACGGCGAGACACTCGCTAACCCCGTCCAGCTGTCCCCTCTGCTCTTTACTCTGGGTGCAAGGCTTTCTTTAGGGCAGGATTAGTTTACCTCTGCAGGAGTGATCTCACACACGCACACATACACACTCTCAAGGAGAGTGACAGGTTGAAAGCTGTACGGGGCTCCTTACTGGCCTTTATAAAGCTGACTCACAGTAGATACAGGTGAATCAACAGTGCAGCCATTCTCTGAATACTGCCAGTCCTGAAATAGCCCTTCAGGGCAAACACCTTTTGTTGTTGATGCAACACTCCTGTGGTCGTTTATGGCTCTTTGAATTGCTTAGAGTTTTAGCTGTCACTGTATTTAGGCCACAATTTTTATCCAATCAGTAAGCTATATGAAAACACTCTTTTCATCTTATAAACCACAAAATTTGTAGAGCTCTGCAAGGTCATGGCAATACTGAGTATCACAAGCAAATATCAGGTAGTTAGTTACAAGTTTCTTATCATGACGTTCATGGAGTGGTGACAAGACCTCTTGTGTCTTCTTTTAAGCAGCAGGCTTTTCCCAGTAGGAGGCTAATCTGTATTCCACTCTCTTTCCTGCTCATTCTACCACTGTTCTTTAATGTTTGTTTATCCTGAGGCTTGAAGAATAATTCCATTAGTTACACTGACTCTCAAGGGCCTTTGAGTCTGCAGTGCAATGACTTCATACGTGAGTTGGTGATACAATCACGTCACACGTGGCCTTGAGTCCTTGACAGATGTTTAGCTGTGTTCTCGATATAGTCTAATTAACTGACAAAATCTGTTGCATTTGAATGATGTCAGAAAGAAGTGCTGCAGATATTTTCAGTGGATCTTATGATTTGTACAAGACACTTTGCTGGAAATTTGAGACATTGTGTATGCTGAAGCCACTGTCAAAAGCGGCAATGTTACGTCTGTGCCACTTATTGCCAAATGGAATTGTGAAAGTTATAACTTTCAAAGAGTTTTCAAAAATACTGTCCCTGTCATTCATTTTGGACAAACAGGAAGTCTGGCTCCAAACACATGCCACTGCTATGTTTCCATCACCCCACATTTTAAAGTATCTCATCACATACTTACTTGAGGTGGTTTTTGACTTGTGCGAGAAAAGTTAATGCGAATAATGGGAGATGGAAACGCATTTGGCCGAACACATCTGCACTATGAGATAGTATAACCTCACTAACCAGTGGTCCGGTCTCATTGCACCATTTTTATGTGCATTTTGAAGTATCGCATCAGAAATGAGTGATGGAAATGCCAAATTTCACCAAAAAAACATAATTCGCAAAAAAATTTGACTTGAAAGTTAATGCGAATAATGGGAGATGGAAATGCATTTGCCAAATGCATTCCTCCATGTGCATCAAAAAAGTCATGTGACTTTGTGCTATGGGATGGCATAAACTGACTAAACAAACAGACCAATCTCATTGCACAGCATCTGAAATGTTGTTATGAGCTGTTTCCATCACCCTTTTTTATGTGCATTTTGATGTTTCACATCAGAAATGAGTGATGGAAATGCCAAATTTTGCAAAAAAATCCCTTAATCCCTAAAATCGATTTCATTGCCAGCATCTTGTTATAGTCAGTCTTAAATGCCTGAGCAAAGTCTGCCATCAAAGTATTTCTGTATAACTGCATCCCAGAACTGTCTTACATGACTGCATTCCCAAACAGCAGGCATCCACCTCCGAAAGCCATAGCTACATTTCTTGCGTTTCATCTGCTCGCTTTGAGGCACAAGTAATTTATTATACATGAAAATGATTATATTCAGTTGCTTCTCCTGCTTTTCTTAGTGATATTTAGTGCCAGTTTATTGGGTAGTGACGATTTTGTTCTCTTTGACTCGTTGGATGGAAACGGTGCTTATTCGGTGCAACTTTGGATGGAAACCCTGCTAATGTTGTTATGTCAGGCTGCTCAAACAGAAACAGAAATATTGAAAGGAACATGTTGGTCACATGTTTTATGGCTATCAACCTACAAATGGCACATCACAGTAAAACAAAATGTACTTTAACATCACAAAGCAGCTTTAAAAGGCTCTAACACAGTTTTATCGGAGAGTCAGGATCAAATAGATATAATAAGGAAGTCATAAACGATTTCATCTGACACAGATATCAAGAATGACAGGAATCCATGCCATTAAGCTAATCCGAAAGTGAAAATTGTGGATGCATGATGGTAAACAGTGGTATGTAATAATCAACACTATGAGGCGATTCCACCATAAAGAATTTACAGGAGGTGCTACTCGAGACCTCACTTTAGATAATGTCTTTATTAGTATACAGCATACTACACTCAAATAGATCTTTTATTGTCAGTAATGTACATAAAATCAAGTCCTTTGTTTAAGAGAGGTCGTAAAGGACATCTGCTCTACATTATTGCTGTTTGTCTCGCCAAGTCCATGTGATTTCTCACCTTACACAGCCACTGATTAGACCACTATTGCCGAAAGTGCTAAGTTAAATTCATATGGTGGAAATTAACTAGCATGCACACTTTGAGATGTGTTTAAACAGAGTCCTTAAATAAATGGCTTGGTCAGCTCTCTCTGGCCCGCGGTGCACCAGGCCCCTGCGGAAGTCATAGAGGACGCAGCCGTTTAAAGACAAGCGCCTGGCATGTGCTGACAGACACGGGGGGATCTGTTCTGGCAGTCTTGGCAAAAGCTTTTATAAAACTTATTGAATGATGCGGATCCAAAAACAGGCCCCGTCCACAGAGCGATCCAAATGAACCTGTTCACCCAGACCTGTACTCTCTAGGCCACCAAACTGATCCTGTGCTTTCAAAACAGGAATCATATACATTTATGGCCTCAATTTACGATCCATGGATTTTTATGACGCAAACAAACCTTATCAGCAAAGAGCAGATTTGCATAGACAGCACTTTCTTTTATTGTGTCATGGTTTTAGTTTTGATGGGAATCAGATTTCCTGTGCCAAGCTTTGGAGTTTATATGGTTCTACAACAAGTAACACAATACATGTTTGCTAAATAACTACAAATGCATCCATATTACTAGTGCTGAGTAGTATACTGATGCCAGAGGTTCTCTGGTTTCATGCATTTGTTCTGTAGCCCATTAAATATTCAAAGCACATTCAAACTGTCATTTACAGATTTGGACTGATGCAAAGCATTTGCAACATTCAGGTTATGTTATGTGCAATAGAAAGGGCCATTGATGGACATTAAATACAATGATTGAAAGAAGAACAGCTACTTTTAGAAACATCTGTAACCATTTCTCTGGTTATTGCTGATGAGAGGTCTTCTGGTTACAGATTTGACACTGTCGTAATCTTTACGAATTGATACCGACTGCTGAGGTGGTAATTTGTGTCACTGCTGTGCTTGCAGTCAAATATAGAAAGTTACATGGACACATCGGCACAGTGTAAAATCTCACTATGCACAAAAAGAAGGCGCTGGTCCCTCTGAGAGATAAAGATCGCATGATGCAGTATTTCGTGAACAGGTGTTGTTCCTGCATGCGGCTGCATGTCAGTTTCGGATGGAACTGAGGAGGAGCTCAAACTATAGATTACAAACGGCAGAGCAAAAACAGACTAGTGGTGAAAGCTTCACCGTGGCCTTAGATAATCTTAGACAGGCAATAATCTGTAGGAGTTAGTGTATAAACACATACACACATGCTTCGGATGAGATCGTATGACATTGAGAATACGGCTTACATACGCACAGGATTGACACCTCATTGTAAGTGAATTGGAGCGTGTGCCCAGTGACTATACTGGTGGCCTTCCAGTTTTGGAGGGGCGGTCCGATGCTGAAGTAGCAACTGTGGCTGTAAGCCTAACATTTCACTAGAAATCTGATAGGCGGATGAATGACCTCCACATAAGAGAGCTATCTGTAAATGCACTGCAGCTGTTGCCCATATATGTTTCTTTCTCACAATAACAATCAAACCAGAAAAAAAATAATGTTTTAAATAGAATTTTCATCAGATGCTCACAATGTCTGTTTAATACAAAAATAAGCCCTTTGAGGGCCCACAGTGATTTTACAATGGGTAAACAGGTTTTAGATGCACTGCTGTGCACTGTGCCTAAAAATCACTTTAATGATTTACTTTGAATTTCACCAAGCTGATAACTCACGAACAACTCCCACAAATCATGTTTTCATGCCATTCAAGTCCAAGTCTTTCATGAACCAAGTCTTATTTTGTCTTTCATGAACCAAGTCTTATTTTGACATAGCAAAGTGGTAATCTTAGGGTGACCATATTTTAGTTTGCAAAAAAAGAGGACAGTGTGGGCCGTAGATGCGGCAGGGGGAGGGGGGTTAAATAACCCCCAAAATAGCACAGTGACCATATCAAAACTCAAAATATTTCATTTCCATAAGTAAAATGTATATTTTACAGTCACTCTTGTGCAGATTGATCATAAACAGCTAAAAGGCTTCCTACCAGTGGCCATCACAAAACTTAACATCTTGCACATTTTTGTCAAAGGTAGAATGCAAAATGTTTAAAAAGAAGCATTTCAGTAAAATGCAATTTATGCAATATTTGAAACATTTACCTCACGGGAAGAAAATCAACCTTCCGCAACAGTTTAAAATCAGCCAAATTTATGCAAAAAATGCCGATTTGGCAACCCTTCATCCAGCACAAGCTGCAGGAATCAAATTTAACTGATCATGGGTCAAGACAAGAGTAAAGAGAGATGACTGACAAATGATGCTGGAAGATTTGCTGCTCAGCAGATAATGCACTCTTATCCAATCTTGTAAGACGTGCTCCCTTTATACAGAGTGCGTGTGATTGTGAAATTGAAAGTGAAAGTGAATAGCAGCTCATTCAAAAGAGATTGAATTACTCTGCATACGTTAGCGGCTCCTTGATGCGCAAAAATTATATTTAATAATAGAATGATTGCGTGAGCAGCCAGAAATTCAGACGGAGGACTTTAATCCAAAAACGCACACAATGAAAGACATTTTGGGCGATTTAGAAATCCCGGCCGGACGCATTTTTTTAGGTCCAAAAAGAGGACATGTCAGGGGAAAAGAGGATGGTCACCCTATTATATCTAAGTGTGTGAGTTGTTTACTTACTTTTTAATTTAGTCTTCCCATTAACGCCATACAGAACGTGCATAAACACAAGAGGCGGGATTTATCGCAATGAACCAATCACAGCCGGACATAACCAGTCATATCCAATCATATCACGACGGAGGCATTGCCTCCTCTCACATGACTTTCCCCCATTCATTCTCAATTATACCCCACCAAACCCACCACATGTTTTAGGGGGTCTGCTAAAACTCAGTGGGCTAAGGGGAGGCAAGAGAGACACAGACTCCTGCTGTAACTTTACTCGCTGATGTCGCTGTAATTTGTATACTTTTTAACGTTATATTTTGTAACACTGGCAGACTCTATGTACAGAGTTTGTGGCTGCTAAGCAAATTTTTAAAATGCAGCTCATACTTTTAAAATTTAGAGTTAGAATTGTCAGTTTTTCATAATATTTAAGAAATGACACATCAGACAGTTTGCTTTGGTTTAACATCCTCCTCCTCCTGTTTCGGTTGAACTCTTTTGTGCTTCCTCCTTAAGCATTATCTTTACATCAACATTTTACATTTTCTGTGGGCTGGAACTTGTTTGTCCTTTCCTTTTATGTTTCAAGTGAATTTTCAGGTAGCTTATCTCAAACTATTGAGGCAAGCTGTCGTTTGCGTCAGAAGTAACAAGCATGGATAATCGTCTCTTGGGTTGTGGCCTAAATAAGGGCTTATTTATCAGGGTTGTTTAATGCTCATCTAAGGGTGCAGAGGCAGTTTTTCTTACAGCAGAACATGTCTTATGAAGATCAGAAGATTTGGAAATTAATGTTCTTATTAAAGTATTTATTTGGATTTTAAGAACTGTTTTAATTTCTACATGTACTAATACAAGTATATGTATAATTTAACACTGAAGTATCATGAATTAACAAAGAAAAAAATGATAAATTAACCTAGATGTTCATGTTCATGATAACTAATGCAACTAATGTTAACAAATTGAATCTTATTGTAAAATGTGACAAATTACTTTTGAAATTCAACTGAAAAAATCTTAAGTGGTTGCTCTGAAGTCCATTAAAATGGTCCTTAATTTATGAAATCAGAGACACCAGTTAACATAGTGACACACAAACTCCTAAAAACTAAAAAAGCACTCCTGATCTGGTTTATCATATATGTGACCCTGGACCACAAAACCAGTCTTAAGTAGCATGGGTATATTTGTAGCAACAGACAACAATACATTGTATGGGCCAAAATTATCGTTTTTTCTTTTATGCCAAAAATCATTAGGATATTAAGTAAAGATCATGTTCCATGAAGAAATTTTGTAAATTTCCTACTGTAAATATATCAAATTTATATTAAATATATCTAATATATCTTATAAGTAAATATATCTAATTTTTGATTAGTAATATGCATCGCTAAGAACTTAATTTGGACAACTTTTCTTAATATTTTGATTAATATTCATATTTTGCACCCTCAGATTCCAGATTTTCAAATAGTTGTATCTTGGGTCTCCAAATATTTCACTATCCTAACAATCATACATTAATGGAAAGCTTATTTATTCAGTTTTCAGGTGATGTAAGAATCTCAGTTAAAAAAAAATGACCCTTATGACTGGTTTTGTGGTCCTGGGTCACATATTTGATTAGTAATTATGCTAAGGAGTTCTTCTGATGGTATGGATTTTTTCTTCTCATTATTGTGATATGTTAATTAACTACTCGATTTATGCTGTTAATTACTCATCATGTGGTTAAGAAGTAACAATGCACAATATAATCCTTGAGGTTTGCCAGGAATAGGCTTGTTATGCCCTCTAGTGGTAAATCTATTCTAGTACATGGTCGCTATTGGGTTTATTTACTCTTATTTTCCCCTAGTGAGACTTTTTTCATTGGCGTAGACTATATTTGCTCATAGATTTCTTGAGAAAGTTTTATTATTGTACCTATTTAAAAAAATAATAATTAATTCATTTAAAAATTCTATGGCCATTTGGTAGTTGGGTCAGTGCGTTCACCATGGGGCCCATTCGGGCATTATTCCCCATAAGAATGAGAGGAATGCCTGTCAGTTGGAGAGAAAAAGGTCAGGCAGTACCAGGACAAGGCTGTGGGGGGGACGGAGCCGTGGGTAATATCTGACCAGATAATCGGAGCGTAAAACCAGGGAGCTGTTACTCCCATACACTAGCACAGCAGGAGAAACAGGACCTGAGAAACAGGCCACATGCTCTCTCGCTCGCTCACTCACACACACACAGACACACACTGACTCAGCAATGAAGCTAAGCCCGGGCCGCTGAAGACCTAGGTTGTGACACGTTTGCTTACTACTGGGAAAAGCGATGAGCGTGCTATGGTTGTTACACGTGTTTCTGCCTTAAGCAAGGTAAAGCAAACTTGGAAATCACTTCTGTCCTTTTCAATATCAAGGTCCCATTCCTCACCTCCGTGCCACTCTATTTCAAGCGCTATGACTGAGGAATGAAAAATGTGAAAATTCTGCTCTGACCTCATTGGTGAGGTAGCAGTGGAGATCACAGGCAAGTTTGCAGTTCACCGTTGTGACATTTTTGCCTTCCGTTCCAGACTGTGCGCTTGGAAGCCATCCTGACAGCCCTGTGAGACAGACTCAGCTCCGCAGGGGGGCCTGCTCCATCCAATCAAGAGGTTGGCCCACCATGGGCTGACCACAAGGATGGGGGAATGCAAACATATTTCAGTTTAAAGAGTTAGTTCAATCAAAAATGAAAATTCTGTTAATAATTGCTCACCCTCATGTCGTTTCAAAACATGAAAAAAGTCCTTTGTTCATCTTTGGAACACAAATGAAGATATTTTTGATGAAATCAAAGAGGTTTCTGACCCTGCGTAGAGAGTAACGCACGTTTCAAGGCCCAGAAAGGTAGTAAGGAAATCGTTAAAATAGTCCATGTGAAATCAGTGGTTCAACCTTAATGTTAAGAAGCAATGAGAATACTTTTTTGCGCAAAGGCGGCAAAACTGATGACTTTATTCAACCATTTTTTCTCCTCTGTGTCTTCTCGGCCTTGAAGGTGGTTGTTGTGTTGCTGTCTATGCGGGGTCAGAAAGCTTTCAGTTTTCATCAAACATATTTTAATTTGTATTCTGAAGATGAACAAAGGTTTGGAACGACATAAGGGTGAGTAATGAATGACAGAATTTTCATTTTTGGGTGAACTATCCCTCTAACCCAACCAAATTGTTTAATTCTAGGCATTTTTTAAAAACATCTAAAACTTTAACATTATCAATAGCATTACCAAGAACACTGACACCAATACATATATAAAAAAGCACATTTAACTTAAATATGTGTTTTATTTCTGCATGACAACAAAAACTGAAGCTGGTCATCAGACCATTGTTTTAAGTCTAGCAATAATGTGAAGTAAAGTTCCCATATCCCTTTAATGTTTATTAAATGCACAATTTGAATTTGTCCTCTGAATTTAGAAGTTGTCGCTGAAAGATAATCATTAGAAGTCATTTACGCACTCTCCTCTTCAACAGTACCAGTCTGAATAAAAGTGAAATATTAGAATAATCAAAGTGTTCTGGTTAGAACTGACTTTCAAATGATATGTCAGCTTTACATGGTAAATAATTAGAGGGTTGGGTTGAGGGCAATTGTAAAACTTTAGGCTGCAAATACACATACTGACACATATTCAACAGAGCCTCAGTTAAATTCTCTTTAAGCCTTAGAAAAAGTAAAATCAATTCACTGGTAAAAAACCCAATATCTTTTCATCTCCATTATATTCACTTTACAAGATAGATGGCAATAGGGTGGGGGCAATGGTAATATTTTTTAAATAAAAATAACTGAATTAAAATTCGGATCAAATGAACATTATTACATCAAAGTATACATCTCTTGATGATAAACTAATCAATTTAAATCAATTTCTTTTAAAATGTAACTTATAATGAAATATATGTGACCCTGGACCACAAAACCAATCATAAGGTAATTTTTTTTAAAATTGAGATTTATACATCATCTGAAAGCTGAATAAATAAGCTTTCCATTGATGTATTGATACTGATGTTTGCTAGGATCGTCTGGAATCTGAGGGTGCAAAAAATAAGTTAAAGTTGTCCAAATGAAGTTCTTAGCAATGCATATTACAAATCAAAAATTACGTTTTGATATATTTACGGTAGGAAATTTACAAAATTTCTTCATGGAAAATGATGTTAAAATCCTAAAAAGAAAAATTGATCATTTTGACCCATACAATGTATTGTTGGCTATTGCTGCAAATATACCCATGCTACTTACAACTGTTTTTGCGGTCCAGGGTCACATATTATATTGCTTGAAACACATACTACTGAAAGATTATAATATAAAGTTGGAACCAGTATTGAGGGTTGTTCATTTTTTAAGTGTTGCAACCACTGCTACAATAGGTGATGTAATTGTGGTGACTTCTTTGAATAAGTCGATATTACTCTCTAGTAGGTCTATTAATAGTACAAGTTAACTCTAGCAAATACACATGTACACATACACACAAATACACATTCCTTTACCAAAAGATGGCAGATATATCTGTAGAAGACTATGATGGAAAATTGCCCTCAGCCTTGCATCTCACTGTAGATTTTGCTCAGCTGAGAAAATTGTATTGATTTTAAAAAGAAAAGAAAGGCTATGGAAGTGGGGCGGGAGGAAGAAAAATGATCACATTCCTTCTCAGTAAGACAGACTTATGATATCTACACCCAGTGATCTTAACACCCAGGAAATTGTGCGGCATGACTTTAGAAAGCTCCTCGGAGGCACTTCCTGTACCAGTGGAACAGTGCAGCCCCCAGGGTCCAGTTCTGATGGTTTAATGATCCGTAGGGCTTCCATGGCAACTAGATGAAAGATGATTGGTTATACAGCAATAACTTGAGCTGTGCACAGAAGAGCATTATGACCATGAGTCCAATAATCGCTGAGCAATCAGGAAAAATGGCATGAGATTACACAAACGTCCGTTTTGGCTTTGTCTCTTAACATGAACAAAATGAATTGGTGATTTTTTTGTAATCCTTTGTGCACAAAGCAATATTAACTTTGAACCACACTGAGCAGCACTAAAGTCCCTTAAAGCATGGCAGCCATCTTGGTTTGTACTTCAAGCCGCATGGCGAAATTCAGTGCGGCACAGATATTTTGGAGAAGGCGTCGGACAAGTCATGGTGATTTTGGGAAGCTTCTGTCCTTGGGAGTTGCAGAGCTCCACAGTGCGTTCCATCAGGGAACCGTATGGGCCCCTGTGTGCAGGCAATAGATTTACCTGGTCCTGAGGACAAGCAATGTGAAGCTGTGGCAGAGCTGCACGATAAGGCAGTGGAGAGTGAAGGATCTGGCGGCACAAATGCTCTTGGAACCCAGAAAATGGCTCCAGCAGGTGGGCCGCCAGTGGGCAGTTAAATACTCCTCCGTTTGGTCCTTTTTTCAGCACAGACCTCAGGGGCTGGCACGCTCTGTCAGTCTGCCTCATCTGTTGCATGGTGTCAGGACTGATAGGGTACACTGCCTGCACTACAGGACTTTGGAAAGTGAGCCGAGATCTCGGGGACACTCCAGAGGCTTTGGCAGGAAGCAAGCAGGGCCCATTTCCTTGAACACTGTGCACCTTGACAGAGAGAGACGTCTGCCCGACAGGTACAATTTTTGGATGCATCAATGCATGAACGGGTTTAGCTGAACCGAATTCCAATTTGTCCGGCCTTTTTCACAAGAAAATAAGAATGATTAGACATTTAAAGACTGTAATCTTTTAAAAACAGGAGTTATTTGTATAAAGCTAACAGGCATAAACACTTTAATAAGCACCAGCTATGTAATTAGTGATGCTTGCTTAGTTTCTCACAAAACTTCAAAGGGACAGTTCACCCAAAAATTAAAACTCTGTCATTAATTACTCACCCTCATGTCGTTCCAAACCCCTAAGACCTTGGTTCATCTTTGGAACACAAATTAAGATATTTTTGATGAAATCTGAGAGCTTTCTGACCCTGCATAGACTGCAACGCAACAACCACGTTCAAGGCAAAGAAAGGTAGTAAAGACATTGTTAAAATAGTCCATGTAATACCAATGGTTCAACCATAATTTTATAAAGCTACGAGAAAACAAAAATAACGACTTTATTCAACAATTTCTTCTCTTCCCTGTCAGTTTTCAAAGCACTTAATTTTATCAATGTTCTTACTACTTTTCTGGGATTTCAGGTGTCATCAAAAATATCTTAATTTGTATTCCAAAGATGAACGAAGGTCTTACAGGTTTGGAATGACATGAAGGTGAGTAATTAATGAAAGAATTTTCATTTGTGGGTGAACTATTCCTTTAAGTATGTTTCATCTGTTCATTGTTTATGTTGTTGTACAAAAAAGAATGAACTTAAATTGAGTGTCTCAAATAGTTGTGCTATAATAGTCTAACCTCTTAAATGCCTAACAATGATTCAGACTACTCTACTAACTGTTTAGAAACACTAACAATTGTTAGTTAGTTAATTATTGTTAGCTAACTAACTAGAACACTTTAGCAACATAATAGCAATCCACTAAAAAACTTCTTAGTGCAATTTACAGATTAAAGAGAGGAAGGTTTGACGGCAGAGTTAGCCTTTTTAGTATGAGTGTGAGAAGCTTGGGTCAACACAAGCGACACAAATCTATAACACAAACAAAAAGTCTATAGCTTCAAGAGAAAATCAATGAAAATGGTCTGGAATGATTCATCACATATTTATTTAGCCAAAGCTTTTTTTTTTTTTCTGAAATGATATCATTATCACGTATATTGCAAAGCCTTGTCTGCATATTTGGCCACAGAAAGTTGCACTACAGCAAAGATTATCAGGTTTTCAATTACATTAAGATCCTATTACCATTTCTGTTACTAATCATATTCATCAGCGATGGTCCCGGCAAGCGGAGACATTTGAAACTCATTGCAACCGCAGATACATCTAAACCTCACTGCTTTTAAACCACTTAAGTCCTTACCAAAGTGAAGCATTTAAACATACTCTCTGCACTTTATAAGCACCTGACTGTGCTGTTGGTTGAACTGCGTAATTCCACTTTATTGAGACACTTTAATTTCTGTTTATTAGCCCAGCTGTGGGGGCTGATAGTAAGTGAATAGAAATCTACATGCCCTCCCTCTCAGTTCTTAGCACTGAACTCTGCTCTCTTTCCCTCTCCCCACACAGCCTCAAATAAATGAGGAAAGCAGAAAAATACTTGCCCATGTGACGCCGAGACTAACCAGGCTTTAAATCATTAATAAGCAGAAAATGACTCCGCACATATCTGCCGGGCAAGATATCGACTGTGCCTTTTCATTTTTGTTCTGTGAATTTAACAGCGCCCTAAATGCAGAACGAAGTCAAACCATGCAAAAAAAGAGTCTCCTGCCTACTCACTGACAAGTATGAAAGAACTTAACATTCCTTCAGCCAAAAAGCAAAGGGCACTGAATTCTGCCACAAAGTCCTGTTCTTATCACCAGGGTTTAGATGGCCAGTCAATAGATTGTTGATTTGATCTATGAGCTCACGGTTTTTAAATCCACAGTGGTGTGATTTTAATTTTTTTTTAAAGTAAGATAAAATGTGTTTGAAATGTACTTACATGGGCTAGTTTTCTAAGGAAGAAAAAGTGGCAGTACCTGCATCCAGACCTACAAGGTGGTCTTTGGGGGTCTATTTCCTTCCAAGTATTCCTGGATTTGCTGATTGGTGGGAGTTTGGGGACAGTTTTGCATCCAGTGCCTTTTAAATTCAAACTGCACCTGGTAATCAAATGTTTATACCAGCATGAAGCATATTATGCCATTTATAATTGGTAATCAATTAGTGGTGTCTGTATTACAGGAATAGTTCAGATTTAGTAACTGAGGGTGATTAAATGACAATTTCTTGGGTGAATTATTCAGTTAAAACATTGCTTACAAAGAGAACCAGTTCTATCATGACAACTCTCTGAACATTTTAGCATGATAATGAATATGACAAGGTTAATGTATTTGGTCTTAGTGGAATAAATCTGCTACTCTGCTGCTGCTTCTGAAAAACAAGTACAGGATCTTGCTACTGCCAATACATACACCGTAAAAAACAACAACAACAATTTGTTGGGTCAACTTAAAATAATTTGTTACCCGGCTGCCTTAAAATTTTAAGTTCAGTCTACTCAAAAAAGTTTAGTCAACTTGAAATGTTAAGTTGAACTAAGTGTAAACTTAGATATTTGAGTTGACTCAACAACAAATTTGGTTTGTTACCCAGCTGCCTTAAAATTTTAAGTTGAATGAATTCAAATATCTATGCTGTCACTTAGTACAATTTGTCATTTCAAGTTGACTAAACTTTTTTGAGTAGACTGAACGTAAAATTTTAAGGCAGCCGGGTAACGAATTATTTTAAGCTGACTCATCAAATTGTTTTTTACAGTGTATACCAATACGGTGCTGTGAGTATTTAAGTCATACTACTTCTGCACAAATAGCATATATAATAACCGTAGATCTATACAGGTGGAACTGAGGAGGTGGAGGGTTTCAGAGGAAACAACGAGCGAATGTGACGTAAAAACGCAAATGCAAGCATCCCATTTTAGCTTGTTTTTCAATCTCTCATCTATCAGCTCTTTTTTATTGTGAGTCACCGGCTTGTGCCAATTAGTTTAATGCTGTGAATATCATCAATCTGCAACATCTAGAGTTTCATGACAGAACTTGGCATTTATACATTTGGAATGAATTGTATTTAGTACCTGGTGGTTATGAGAGGGGGTAAACCGGATATGTTGTGATTCTTAGAATGTCTGTATGACCTCTTGTCTCTGGGTTGGAGGGTTAATCCAGTCATTACCGCTGGCAAGCTCTTGTGACTCCGAACATCATCGTCTTCTTCTTCATCCCTGAGTGGCCCCTTTACACCAGGGAGACAGGGAAGGCTGGCAATTACATCCTATGTAAAACAAGCACAGTTGGCACATAAGTCCATGAGATGTTGCCTTAACTGCCATATAATATGTGATAATGTAGTTAGCTGGTCATTTTTGCTAAATAAATCATGACAGGCTGAACAGGTTTATTATGTACCAAGGGGTTTATTTTGCAACATTATCCTACGTATTACATGCCTATTTTTCAAGCTTTTCAAGCAATTGTCAAATATTCAGTTTAATGGTCAGTGGTCTTAAAGTGTTAGTTCACCCCAAAATGAAGATTCTGTCATTAATTACTCACCCTCATGTCGTTCCAAACCTGTAAGAACTTCGTTCATCTTCGGAACACAAATTAAGATATTTTTAATGAAATCTGAGCATAAAGCTCTCAGCTTCATAATTGAACCACTAATGTCAAATGGAATATTTTATCAATGTCCTTACTATCTTTCTAAGTCTTGAGCTTGGTAGCTGTGTTTCTGTCTACTCAGGGTCAGAAAGTTCTCTGATTTCATCAAAAAAATCTTAATTTGTGTTCCAAAGATGAACAAAGGGCTTATAGGTTTGGAACGACATGAGGGTGAGTAATTAATGACAGAATTTTAATTTTTATTAAAGGGGTATTTCACCCAAAAATTAAAATTCTGCAATGTTACCCTGCGTTGAAGGAATGAGGCTGGTTCTGAGAAATGTGATGGTACAGGTGAAACATCACGAAAGGGAGACTGACTTCTGTGTTTCCTGATTTTTTTGTAGGGCCTGTTGACAGTTCAAGTAATATAAAAAAGATTTGATACATTTACAATATTTTATTGTTTGTTCTTGCCGTACTGGAGGTTTCTATAACCATATACGAAATGTATGCCAACATATATATATATATATATATATATATATATATTTTAATATTTGCATTATAGTTGCAAATAAATAGCACAGGAAACATTACCAGTCTCCATTCCCATCCATAGGAAAGCCTTTGCCAGAAAAGCCCATCTTGATTCTCATTTACCCTTAATGAGAACAAGTTGTTAGAACCCAAAAAGATAGATATCCAAAAAAAGATTCATAATTACCAAATAAACTTTTTTACTAATTAATATTACTAAACCTCTCCCTCCTATAAATAATTGTTTAATTAAAGATATTCTTGAGCAATAATTCCGCTGTTATCTTAACCAACAGGATTTCAAGAATTCCATTAGTCTTCAAGAAGTCCATTAACATATAAATAGGTGTTTCATTGCATCAATTAAATGCATGTGCACTGAAAATATATTTTCAGCCACAGTGGAGATAATTTGTCTACTGATACATCAGGATTGTTTTAAATCAATCTCATGCTTTCAGATATTAATCAAACACACAATCCACCATGAAATATAAAGCACGTCGCCTACCCATTTCCCTCCACATAAACCTCAAAATTCTCTTTTCTCCATTTGAAATTTGTCAGAGACAGATTAAAGATGATTAAGCATGGAAACTAAAGAAATTAGTGTATTCTGGCGTTGCAGCCAACAACAGAGAAAACAATATAATACTGTAATAAAATACACAGTTTATCACAGATTTGAAACACCACCATGTGCACCTTGCATAAGTTCTTGTACTTCAGAGTAAGCTTTGGTGTCAGGATAGCTTGGAAAAACATCTGCTAAAAAAAAAATCTTGTAAAACTTACCACAAACATGCAGAATATCAACAAGACTAGCTGCCGCCTCATACTGAGAACAATCCAAACTACTGAAATCAGGACATTACCATGACCACCCTAACAGACCAGTTAAAATCAAAGACAACAAACCTCTCAGCTGCTGATTGGATGGTTGTGTCCCAGAACCCCACACAGAGAGTTCAGAACAACCCCTTTTTGTGAAATGATTTGCAAAAGGTCATTAATATCAGAACAGAAGCAAACAAAACATAACAGTAGACTCGCTTAGCTTTTGAAGTTGGTTACCTGGCCACAGAATGAGCTCATGACATGCCCTAAAAAAGCATTTCATCCACCTTAAATCAACAAGCACTCTATAATCGTGTTCCAGTTCTGAGAAACCGCCTCAGAATACAGACATTTGTCAGCGCACAGACTTTACTCTGGCACGTAGCTAGTGTAAGCGTCATTAGTGAGATGATATGAGTTATATTCCCCTTTAGGGGGTGAGGTCTCCTTGCATTGTTTAAATCCGGCTTAGAGGTGAAACATTAAGCTTCAGGCTTTAAAGCAGCTACAAGCAGCTGCTCAGCAGGCCATGGAGGATCTGTCAGCAGCAGGGAAGCATTAATCTGCAGTGTGCTTTTTATGGCCTCCTGCTGCGATCTCCCATAGGGGAGTGCAGACAAACACTTCGTCATCATTACAAAACACATTTAATCTATAATGATGCTTAGTCTTTTTTTTTTTTTGGCTTGCTCACAATGATATGATCACATATAGACACACTTTAGAAGAGGGAGGCTGTGCACTATAGGCTTTCAAACAAAGCATTCGTTGACAACTCTCTTCTCGTGGAAGACTCATGGAAATTAGCATTAACATGGAGAACATGACGTTGATGGCCTACATCTGTCCTGATGAGCGAATGATCACGCCAGTGCATTAGCCCTCACACCTCTGATGCAAATCAGGCCACTGTAAATTGGCCTTTAATAGCATTTGCGTGACTCATTAGCGTGCAAATTGGAAGTGGGTTCGTTTAAGCGATGACAAACTGCTAATGTACTTTTTCATGCTTCCACCAGCCTTGCAGAAGCAGATCAAAACCCTGTTTAGAACTCTTCAGTTCTCACATTAGCCTGTTTGTCCACCATGCCATGTTGAAATGCTGATATTTTGAAGTTGTTTGAGCTTACAAAAATGAATTGCAAGGGCTTGTTCGCCATGGATGGGTAGAGTCGATGACCTTTGCATTGCTGCTTTGTTTTACTAATGAACAACACGGACTGAGTGAAGACAGACATTAGAGCTGACATAGTCCTCACATTATCGTTAATCATAAAATAATTTCTAATTTCGGTTTGCTTTTAAGTGATACTTATGCAGGGTCCTAACCACATTAGACATTTAGGGGAACAAGTCCATCCCAATAATTAGAAATGGGATAGTGGGATAGTTAGCCATTTTCATTAACTGCTATTTTATAGTGAGTTTTTGCATTGTGTGTATAAAGTACCTGTGTTTGCTGTGTGTGTGTCTCTCTATAAACAATGAAGCTGTGCATTTAGTTACTCAAAAACAGTGATGTTACCTCCTCGTTGCTGAAAACATAATGTACCGATTCAGTATTGAAGCTATTTTATTAAAAGCAGCGTTGACAATATGAGTTTTATATATATATATATATATATATATATATATATACAGTAACTGATTACATATAATCTGGATTACGTAAACAGATTCCACCAATTAAGTACTTGTAATTAGATTAAGTTACACTGTATGATTACATATTATTTACACAATATCAATAAATTATCCATAACTTATTGATTCTCTATAATTCCTCTTTTTCATCTTTTCATTTTTTTTTTTCTAAAATAGCCTACCTCTTATATACATTCACAAAGTCTTCAGGTTTTGTGGACATTCACACAAAGATCAGTCAATAGTCATGTGGCAACACAGTATTTGACCACTAATTTACAAAAATCATCTCAGGTTTAAGAAGTGTTTTAACATTGCATCAACTACTGAAGAACACATTGATTTTATTAGAATTATCACACTGTAGGTTGTTTAACTATTTCTATGTCTTTGGAAGCCCTTTGTCTTTCAAATACATTAAAATGCATAAATTTATAAACTGTTTTGTCATCTGATCCTCTTTCTCCTAATACATTTACTTAAAGTAATCCTGAGGTTTTAAAATTATTATCTGAATAATGAAATATTACATTTGCATGTTCATTGGTTCTCTGACCTTAGTTGTGGTCACATGACATGCAGGTAAACAAATAAAATATTACATTTTTTTAAGTTTTCTATTTTGATTTTAAAATGACTTATTTTAACATTTTTTTATTATTTAATTAATTATTAGCTATTAATTACTCATCACTCAAGAACCCCCTGCAGCTCCTTCACATACACAAGTTTGGGAAACCTTGACATAAAACAATGTTTAACAAATGGAATATATTTTCTTACTCATTTAAAAAAAATTTTTTATCAAAATTTAAATCAATGTGATAAACAAGTTGGGTCAATAGTAATCTAAAAGTAGTCTGATTATATTACTTGATATGTAATGTAATGAATGACGCAACTAAATACAATTTTTTGTCACATAATTTAGAATCAGTAACAGATTACAACTTTTAAGTTATCTACCCAGCTTTGGTTATATATATATATATATATATATATATATATATATATATATATATAAAACCAGAAACTCTTTGAACTAAATAAATGATGTCCCATTAACTTTACAACTACTTAAAAGTGAAATTCTTAGCCATTTAATGTAAGCTTTTAATGTAAGACTCAATGGAAAAATGTCTCCAAGATGCACACAATCTGACAGTGTTGCAGTACAGCCAGACTTGCAGAACAATCTGCTTCGTACTGCAGATTATTCTGGCCAATGAATTCAGATAACAGTGCTGCAGTCTCCAAGTACAGCTGTATATAAAACAGTGAAAGATAATGGAAAACGTGTACCGACTTGTGATCGGAATTTATCTGCGTCCAAATGTATTATTTCAGAGACAACTTAAATGAAATATAGATGAGGTACGAAGTCCCTCAAACAAAACAGTGATGATACTAACCTTTGTCAAATCCAGAGTAGTTTTTCTCCAAAGATGCTCAATGTAGCAACCTTTAGTTCAAGGTGGACTGCTAAAAGAACCACTACGCCCTCGCAGAAGATATATAAAGTCAGCAAAGCAAACTGGAACTGGCACTTTCAGCCAGCTCTTTTCATTTTTGTGCTAAAATGCATCAGCCATTATGATGGTTCTAACTGAACTTGGAGGACCATAAAATGACATATGGATGCAGGCAGCAATGGACCTTTTATTGATTTCTTACGAGGAACATTGCCATACTGTCATACTTCAGTGGATGTAGAACGCAGTGCGTACATGACTACACAAACAAACCTAGACTGTGTATTCTACACAATGTGGTTTTCAGGGCATCCGATTCAAACTTGAGTTATCCATTGGTCAGCTATACGGTGAGACCTAAGATGGTGTTCCTTTCCCCAAAATACAGCATCCTTAAAAAGAGATCTGCACAATAAACACAGCAGTGTTGTGGTAAATTAATCTAGCTCTAGAACAAAAAACAAAATCATATTCCTAACCAATTTTACAGGTGAGCAGTTCAAACGAAGTAGCATAATAGTGAATTTACAACACCCTTATGGTTTTAGAATACAGTCGAGGACCTGAGAGAATATTCTCCACTCATTTTATTCACATATGTGCGTTCCATACAGGGCAATATTTTCTCATAACAATGGTTGATGTCATATTTCACCTCTATATGCTGGAGCCAAACAAAACTCATCAAATAGAAAAAGAAAACTATTATGCAAAACGTGTGCAGCTGAATGCTCATTTCTCTGGATGTGTGACACATGCTGATGACTTGCAATTCTGCAGACAGTGGGAATGTAATGAAATGCAGTGAAGGAAAAATAAGCAGTCACTCATCCAATGAAACACCTTAACTATGCCACACCTCTTCGGGATAATATTTCTAAGACTTATCTCGCTCTGTACTTAAGTTGTCAACAGTAAAAAGAGGAGAGATGACATTCAAATCGTACAAAAACCTAATAAAACTTGTCTGATAAGAAACATGACGGAAAAAAAAACATGGTCCTGAAATGATTCAAACTCGCTGAGTGCTATCGTTTACCCCTGTAGATCCCGATTTAAGTCGTCAGCAGCCTAGAATGTAAAGAATGAATCTCCCATGGTAACACAAATACTGTGGTCAATTCATTTTCAGGTAACCTAGTAAGTCCCTCTGCACCTCTGTGAGTGGAGGTATCTACAGAACCTCAGGAATTATGAAAATGAACAAGAAAAAAAAATTAAGAATGGAGAACAATGAACAACTGAAGCGATTTCCTGTTGTTTATAGAAAAACAAAGAATGTGGTAATAAGCTTTAAAGCTTAAGAGAACGAATGTCTTGTCTTTTCATGAGTTTTTTTCTTTTCTTAATTTTAGATTTTGATTTCCTCCTATTTTTTGATTCAGTGCAATGCATGGAACAATACAAGGGTCCTCCGGGGTTGGTTTTCTTTGTGGATTTTCTCGGGAGCGACGGTAACGGGTATGCTGTCTCAGTCGTTTAACTGGTGTCCATGGATTCCATGTTGGCGCTGGAGGAGTCCCTCTGGATGCTGTCAAAGATGGCAGCCAGCTCAGGGTTGGAGCTGATCTGAGATTGGAACTCGCTCATTAGGGGGCTCTTCTCAGCCTCTGGGATGGTTAGCAGGGCCACTACGGCCCGCATAGCAGATCGTTTGAGCTCGTCCTGCTTCTCAAACTCCTGCTTCACGGAGTTGGCTTTTACCTGAGGAAGAACATAATTAGAAATCAAAGGACTCTCACTTTTTCACGACCTTTCCAGTAGTCTGCAGCTGGGTTTCCATCCAAAGTTGTGAACTGAACTTTTAACTCGCATAAAACATTTGCAAATAAGCATCGTTTACATCCAACGAGTCAAAGAGAACAAAATAGTCACTCCCTGATAAACTGCCTCTATAAATCACTAAGAAAAGTAGAAGCCACTAAATATGTTAATTTTCATATATAATAAATTACTTGCACGTCAAAGCAAAAAAACAAAACACAAATGTGGTCACTGCTTTCGAAACTGGATGCCTGGTGTTTGGGAACCCAGTCGTGTAAGACAGTTCTGAGAGGCAATTATACAGAAATACTTTGACAACAGTCTTTTTCTCAGACATTTCAGATGCTGTGCAATAAGATCGGTCCACTGGATAGTCAGGTTATGCCTTCCTATAGCGCAAAGTCACATGCTTTTTTGATGTGCATGGAGGAATTTATTTGGTAAATGCCAAATAAAAAATTATTTGGTAAATGCCAAATAAAAATGAATTTATTGGTTTCTATCTCCCATTATTCGCTTTAACCCTTTTTCACACATATCAAAAACCACCTCAAGCGAGCGTAGAAACTTTTTTGCGAATTAAGGGATTTTGTCAAAATTGGCCATCTACATCATGCTGATGCAATACTTCAAAATGCACATAAAAACACTGCAAACTGAATTCAAACTTTCGCCCCCTATGGAAACCACAGAAAGCATTTGCACTACTTTTAATATACAAAGAAACTTCATTGTATGTCTTTGCTAAATATTTTGCTTACCTTTGTGGTGCATGTTGCCCTAAGCGGCTCTACGAGTCTGTCCAACCTCTGTAACACTGCACTGGGACACAGGCTAGATAATCTGGCCAGCATGAGGAATGTCAGCATCTGTAAACACATTAAAAGAGGAAAAAGAGCTATAAACATTTACACTTTTGTCCCCACGAAGTTTCTAGTAACCTAGTAGAAACTGCTAGGTAATTGCATAATTCCCACTTAAAGTGTGTAGGTAAACAATTGAAACATAAAAAACACATATTTCCTAGTACAAAGCACTCAATTATATTTAAATAGTATAGCACTTAATGCTCCTGCTTCATTATCATGCGAGTACACCTGGTAATAAGTACATTTAAAATAAAGTTGGACCACGTCTGTCGTCAATGCATTATGCATTTATGCCTTTGATGACCACACACTGAATCTTTGTTAATCAATTCACTCTTTCATCTTCTGTGGTCGCTAAATGATCTGCATGGCAAAAAGCCTGTCTCTCATGAAAGATTCATGGCGTCGAGGCTGATGGCTTACCTTGATATCGTAATGGTCCTTAAGTCCGTCTTCAACATGGTTTAAGAATTCAAAGATGTCAAGTCTATCAAGGCAACTGTCTAATAGAGTGTACATGCATTCAAATGCTGCCTTCCTTATGTCCAGACCATCGTCCACCGTGTGTTTGAACGGACCCATCTCAACCTAAAAAGAGGCAGGTGTCATTGAGCTTTGAGGTTTTGAAAGACGGTAAAGCAAAAGGCTATGGACAAAGGGCGGATTACCTCTCTGATTAGATCCTTGCGCACTTTGGTCTCATTGTACAAATGAGGGAGAACTGTATCCAACAAGTCTCGAATAAGAGAGGGTTTGTTGTGAGCTGCAGAGTTAAAGGTAACTAGAGCCACTCTTCGTACGTTGAGGTCTGGATCTTCCAATGTTTTCAAGAAATCACCTAGAAGTGAAAAACTACTATTAAAACCAGCTCTAAAATGTGTTCTGGACAAAATTCAAAACTGATAACACTTGCCTATGCAGTTTTTAAGAAGAGGGTCAATCGTCTGTGGGTGATCAGAAATTGTGAATTTAACAGCTGTGACTACGGAGCTCCTGGCATAAGATGATCCTGGGGAGAAAGAGAAATATTCAATCAAACAATTCAACAAAGCCTTCTGAAAAAGAATTAACAGGCAGAGTTTGACAATCACCTGATAAGAGATAGCCTTTTAGCCTGGGCAGAAGAGTCTCTGGGTCAATGAGTGTTAACTTCCCCAGACATTCAGCTACCACGTTCCTTGTGCCCTCTTCTGTACACTCGCAGTGTTTGAGCAACAGCGCCCACACGTTTTCGACATACGGTTTAAGCCCTGCCACTGAGGCAGAGCTGATGATTTCCTTGAGAGAGTGCAACAGCAGGTACTGTCGCTTGGGTTGGCCAGAGATCTCTTGCAGGACAAAGGGCAGGTACTCTGGGAGGTTCCCCACGCTGATGCTACCTAACGCGTATGAAGCTGCTGATTTGACCTCTTCGCTGGCTGAGGAGAAGGCATCCAGAATGACCGTTTTCAGCTCGGGCTGACCGCTCAGATCAACGTGATGGCCGACCTCTCCGAGGGAAAGCAGAGCGAGCAATCGGATGGAGTCAGTGGAGCGCGAGTTCTTCACATCTTGAATGAACTGTCCCACCACTGCAGGGCCCTCTTTAGGACAAGCGCGGGTGAGAGCAGCCACGCACTTTGCGATGGAGTAGTAGGATTGCTTATGGGTGAGCGCTGCACTCTGGGCATACACAGGACCTGTTAGCATACGTAGCAGGTCCATGTAGCCCAAGCTGGCAGTTCCCGTAGCTACAAGAGCCTGGAAGAATTCCAGCATGGCGCTAAGAGCGCCACCTTGCAGCAACGGGGAGCGAACCAAAGCTATGAGTTCAGCCAAAATAGAGCCACTTATCTTAGACAGCGAGTCAGGGTGGACTCGTGCAAGCGTGGTGAGGAAGCTGATAGCCATCTGGGAGACATGCATATCGCTTTCATTGATAAGAGGCGGCAGCTCAGCCAGTACAGCATCAATCATGGCCGGTGTTACACTATCACTGTAGTTCTTGACCAGAATGTCCAGTGCAGCTAGTGTGCTTAGTTTCAACGCTCGTTGGTTCTTACGTAGGAAGGAGGCAAGAATGGGAACAGCCTCACCCAAGATGGGCCTCAGGTTGATCTTTAGCGGCGACCCTGCGATGAGCGTAAGAGCTTTGACGGTGGTCAGCCTTGTTATCTCGTTCTTTAGTCGCTCTAGGAAGATGTGGAGAGTGCCCGGTAGGTCCGCACCAAGACTATCACCAAGGTTGCAGATAATTTGCCCCATACAAGAAATAGCTCGCTCTTTGACTTCCTGGTCGATATCTGCTGCCTTCAGCCTTTTAATGGTGCAAGCGAAAAGGTCAGCGATGTAGGGCGAGGCATCAAAAGCATCAGTTTGATCCAGGGGCCTAATGACTTTGACCAACTGCTGGGTGACCAGCAGTGCTTCAGAGGTGATCTTATAAAAGGGATCACCCACACAAGCAACTACAGGAGGCACTATAGCCTGAACATGGGGGTGGAAGACTTGAGGCTGATGGTTGCACAGGATCACATACAAGCAAGACAGGGCATCTATCTTCAGATTTGAAGAGCTTGATTTATCGTTGAGAGAAAATATGATTCCTAGATGGAACAGAATTAACAAACATCACTCAAAATACATACAAAAAAAAAGAACTGCTGAGAAACTTAACACAAAATTTCCAACAAAAACATTTTAAGGTTTACCCTAAAGAGCGTTTATAAATACTGATCAAACTTGTCAAGCAAGCAAGCATATGATCATGGAAGGAATGACTCCACTCTCTTTAACATGTAGGAGCTTGCCTGCGGCACATACCTGGGATGAGAACAGGAATATGCTGCGTCAGGGCCCCTGGCAGCACGTTTACTAGTTCTGTCAGCATGTTGAAGCAGCACTGCCGGGTCTTAACACTCTTCTCCTTCATCTGTTTATGCAGTGCTTTTACTATCATTGACACCTGCAAAGACAAACAATATTTCACCCTTATAAATAAACAGAAATAATTAGAAAGCCATCAAAGTATGCTGTTATGTTGTGCTTTTCAAATTGTATAGTAATGATAGAAAGAATGTATCTGTGTATCTATATAAACTAGCAGTAAAGGAAAGTACATCTTTGCCTACCTGACTTTGAAGCATTGTAAGAGGAGTTTCTCCCTGTTCCATGGCATCCGGGTCACAGAGCCAGCTCTGGGCAGGGCGTGTTTGCTTGAGCAAGGACAAGTAGGCATGAAAGACATCCGCCTTGACGTTTTCTTCCCGCTCTTTAAAACGGGCAATGAGCGCTGGAGAAACAGTGCGATAGAACTCCGGTAACATCTCATGTCGTGTGCTCACCACGGCATCCAAGCACTTTGCTGCCGCTCTCCTCACTTTCCAACTCATGTCGTCATCATCGCTGTACTCGTCATCACTCCCTGTTGGGATCACATGAGTTAGATGGTATCATTATCACAGTCACCGATTTGAATAATCCCATCTTTTGCAACATTATATTGTTCACAATAGATGGCAGCCCCACCAAAAAATTCTGTTAACACTCAGACACTGTTAAACATACAGGGCAACAAGTTTGTCCCCTGAACCCTCTGCTTCAGCAACACAAAGCGCGTGGAATTCTGAAGTGTGGGCTTCTGAGAGGAAAACAAACGTACCTTCAAATCTGCTGCCAAACTGTATGAGCCTCCCAAGGCTGCTTACAAGCTAGTGCGCAGTCAGCACAATCAATTATTGAATAGAAAACAACAAATAGGTACGAATATGATTTATGGATGAAAACAACACTCCAGTAGGGGCTGAGAATAAAAAAATCCTTGATGCCAGAAAAGATCAAGGAGACCAAAGACATTCATGAAGGCAGTGAATGTCTAACTCGAGCTTTTGGACAGGGGCTTGTCATTACGGCCTGCTCCTGTCAAATTCTGGAGTGCAGCAAACTGTATTTCTTCAACCATACTTCCACATGAAACACTTCATTCCAACATGCAACGCTGAGCACATCCAAACCCGGTTGTGCTTCAGAGCACTAAAGGTTAAAAAGCATTTTCATTTTGAGAATGCACAGCCTCTGTCAGAGAAAGTGGCATGACATGCTCAGCACATGCATTTAGGAGGGTAAAAAGAAAAATGGTGGCAAACATTTAAGCCTGTCTGGACAATCAGTATACTCCAAACCAATCTCAGAGCCAATTTCATCGGCTGTAAAGGCTTAAGCATTATTCAAAGCTGCTAGACCGGACAAGTCACCATTGTCCATTCATTCCCATAACAAGCTGATTTCTGACGGTCTGGCAAACAGTCTCTGCAGATGTCCAACTTCTCAGTCCTCGTACATGGACAGACTGCCTCTCCGACTGCTGTATTATCAATGGTTTTCCACAAAAATGTGGGGAAATAAACCCTAGGGTTTTTATAATTGTTATGCGACCAGCAGAGGCTAACACACACCAGAACCAACAAACTGAGCTGGTAACTTACAGCTAAACAGACTTTTGGTTCAGGAGAGAGAATAAATCCTTCTTCCCTCAGACAGAGAGGAGAAATGAGCCCCGCCTCGTACCTTGATAATCTTCGTCTACACCGTCGGCATCCATTGCGTTTTCATCTTCATCCTCATCGTCATAGTTGTAGTTGGGGTCGTAGGTCAGATACTTAAGACAGATGCTAATGACTGTTGGGACATGTGGGTAGACTTCTTTCGGACACCTGGCAATAAGAGACACAAACAATCAGTTCAGTTTAAATTACAGTTGTGGTCAAAAGTTTACATGCACCTTGAAGATTCTGCAAAATGTTCACTATTTTACCAAAATAAGAGGGATCATACAAAATGCATGTTATTTTTTATTTGGTACTGACCTGAATAAGATATCTCACATAAAAGACATTGACATATAGTCCACAAGAGAAAATAACTTAATTTATAAAATGACCCCATTCAAAAGTTTATTCTTAATATTTGTTGTTACCTGAATGATTCACAGCTGTTTTTTATTTAGTGATAATTGTTAATGAGTCCCTTGTTTGTTCTGAACAGTTTAACTGCCTGATATTCTTCAAAAAAAATCCTTCAGGTCCCTCAAATTCTTTGGTTTTTCAACAATTTTGTGTATTTGAACCCTTTCCAACAATGACTGTATGATTTTTGAGATCCATCTTTTCACACTGAGGACAACTGAGGGACACATATAAGTTTCAAATGCTCACTGATGCTCCAGAAGGATGCATTTAGAGACGGGGGTGAAAACTTTTGAACAGAATGAAGATGTGTTCATTTTTCTTATTTTGCCTAAATATCATATTTTTGTCATTTAGTACTGCCCTTCAGAAGCTACCGAAGATACTTACATGTTTCTCAGAAGACAAAATAAGTTAAACTTTGCCAGATCTTTAAATTCAAAAGTTTTCACCCTCAATGCATTGCGTTTCCTTCTGGAGCATCAGTGAGCGTTTGAACCTTCTGTAATAGTTGTGTTGTCCCTCAGTTGTCCCCAGTGTGAAAAGATGGATTTCAAAATCATACAGTCATTGTTGGAAAGGGTTCAAATACAAAAAAAAAAAATGCTGAACAACCAAAGTTTTTCAACATTTGTGGGACCTGAAAGAATTTTCTGAAGAACAACAGGCAGGTTTAACTGTTTAGGGCAAACAATGGACTCATGAACAACTATCACTACACGAAAACGTGGATCATTCAGGTAACAACAAAATATTAAGAATCAAAGTGCATGTAAACTTTTGAACAGGGTCATTTTTATAAATTAAACCATTATTTACTCTCGTGGACTATATGTAAACTTCTTTCATGTGAAATGTCTTATTCAGGTCAGTACTAAATAAAAAATAACATGCATTTTGTACAATGCCTCTCATTTTCAACTGTAAATTAAATAAATATTTCTTCTTATTAACATTACAAAAGATTTTCTCTCTTTGTTGTTTGATTTACATGAAAGACAGACAGCAGGAAAGAGCTGTCTGGATCCAATATACCATTAAACATGTTTTCTTTCTCAGCAGTTTCCTTACACTTAAGACGCTACTTTTTGAAAGGATAGTAGAGATGTAGACTTACCTCCTTACAAAAGACTCGAAAGCTTGTATACAATATTCCCTCAGTTCATCGTCATCGACATTGCAGAACTTCACCACCAACGGGATGATCTTCTCTAAGTATTCACCTGCAAGATAAAACCATGTTGTCATTTACCATCATCACATGAACATTAGACAGATTTGTTGGGTTGCACTTAACATCAAACTGCAATAATTCACTGAGAAATATAAATGAGTTTGGAGAGCTGCAAGATAAAGGTCTTGCTGTGTTCAGCACAATCAAAGAAACAATCTTAGGATGACAAAAAGACTTAATTAAAACAGTAGCGTGAGAGATAGCTACAAAACAACTTTGAGTGCATCCCACTGAAGTAATCTTGCGCATCTTAATCGCAGCTGTCTTTGTTTCATCAAACGTAGGCGGTAATTGGCTGATGGGGGAATGGCGCACCACAGCAGCAAACCTAAATGACTTTTCACTTCATTTAATTTGTGCCAAACGGCCTGCCTTAGCAGCACACCAATGGAACAATGTTGATGACAAGGTGACGGGTAATAACGACCATACGTTCCAAGGAGAGTTGCCTTCAAGCTCATACCACCTTTATATAATTGCGCTTTGAGGGTGGAATCGTATAAAAGTCAAATTTTGAATAATTAAAGACAACTTCAATGTGTTCTATTATTGTATCAGTTTGTGGAAAAGAGAAATCAACAAAATATCTTTGGATGTCGTCAAAATCCTTTGTCAATGCAAAACTGATGGAGGGGAAAGATGGCGCACCTTGGCCTAAATAACTTCTACTGCTCATCAATCTGAGCAATCATAAAGTGAATTGTAATCAAGATTCAGTGTCAATGCTGGTGACCTCAATCTTGAGTGAAACATTTTCTATCATCAGAAAGGACTCTGGACTTCAAAGATCAAGCAGTATGGTGAACTGCAGTAAAGAACGGAATACCTAGAAGGGGAGGACATCATTACACAAACAAAAGCATATTTATACCATGCTATTGTAATAATTAGACCATTTAGAGATCTTTGAAAACAGAGTTGGTTTGCTTTAGCTCATTCCAGAAAAGGCTAAATTACAACATCAGTGGTGAAACTAATAGCTGCATGAGAAGATCACAGTTGATGGCTTCAATAAGTGCACACTGAAATTGCTTTCAACACTTAAAGACTAACTGAGATGAGGTCTTGAACCCCGAAGACATTAAGTTAACTGAGGTCTGTAACAACGGGGGGAGGCTCACCGATTCTGTGGCCAGCTTGTCTGCTGATGGCAGCAATACACTGGATGTAAGTGCGTGTGGTTGACATGGACTCGTTGCGTGAGAGCTCGGATAATAAGTGCTCGATGAGGTCCACAAAGACCAGGTTTCCGCAGCTCATGACCAGATGTCCCAGGGCTATGATGGTCCTCTTTCTCACTGCCAGGCGAGGGCTCGTCAATTGAGGCAGCAGACAGCTCAGAATGGAAGGGTGGAAATTCACTAAGAGGCCTCCTTGTCTGGATGAATGAACAAAAACAATGCAAGACATTCAAAAGAAGTTGCTGTTGCAAAAACTACGTAACGACCACTAATTTTTAGACAGAAAATACAGCATATATTTGACCCTGGACCACAAAACCAGCCTTGAGTAGCACGGGTATACTTGTAGCAATAGCCAAAAATACATTGCATGGGTCAAAATTGTCAATTTTTTTTTTATGCCAAAAATCTTTAAGATGTTAATCAAAGATCATCTTCCATGAAGATATTTTGTAAATTTCCTACTGTAAATATATAAAAACTTACATTTTGATTAGTAATATGCATTGCTAAGAACTTAACTTTGGAAACTTTAAAGGCAATATTTTGATTTTTTGGCACCCTCAGATTCCAGATACATAACAAAAAGTTTTCATAGCTTTATAAAATTACAGTTGAACCACTGATGTCGCATGGACTATTTTAACAATGTCCTTACTACTTTTCTGGACCTTGAATGTGTCGGTTGCGTTGCTGTCTATGCATGGTCAAAAAGCTATTGGATTTCATAAAAAATATCTTAATTTGCGTTCCAAAAAAAAAAAAAAAAAAGAAAAATGAAGGTCTTATGGGTTTGGAACGACATGAGGAGGAGTAATTAATGACAATTTTTATTTTTGGGTGAACTTTTTGTAACACAGTATGTTTTGCTGTAGATTATGTCTCTCATTTTAAGACCTATTCACATAAAAAATGATAACTATAAATTCAAACCAATGTTATTGTCCACTGATGTTGATACTAATATAGTGGACAATATTATTGTCCACTGATGTTGATACTAATATAGTTATTATAGTTTCTATTTTTAATATGTGACTCTAGACAGCAAAACCAATCATAAGGATAATTTTTTTTAAATTGAGATGTATAAATCATCTGAAAGATGAATATATAAGATTTCCACTGATGAATGGTTTATTAGGACAATACTTGGTTGAAAAACAACTATTTGAAAATCTGAAATCTGATGGTGCAAATAAAAAAAAAAAAAAATCAAAATATTGAGAAAATTGCCTTTAAAGTTGCCCAAATTAAGTTCTCAGCTATGCATATTACTAATCAGAAATAAAGTTTGGATATATTTACGGTAGGAAATTTACTAAATATCTTCATGGAACATGATCTTTATTAATATCCTAATGATTTTGGCATAAAAGACAAATCGATCATTTTGACCCATACAATGTTTTGTTGGCTATTGCTACAAATATACCCATGCTACTTAAGACTGGTTTTGGGGTCCAGGGTCACATATGATCAAGCCTTAAATTGTGGGAAATACATGTTTTGCATTTAAATAATTTCATGTACCTCAACCGGTAGTGCATGAACTTCGATTCAAATTCCCAGTGAACACACAAGCAGCATAAAAGCTTCTGCCTAATGCATGAATGTAAATATATATGCAAAATGCAATCACCCAGGACAAATTCAAAGTGTGCCACAACAGAGTTGAGTGTCCGCCTCTAAACTGAAAGATCTACAAGTATATTCAGCTCAGTGAACTGTGAAAAAAAGATAACTGAGAACTGTCAGAGGGGAGACGCATGTGCACAAACACCTCCAGAAATTACCTGGCAGGAGCCCATGTGCACTCAAAAGCACAATTGGCCTAAACAAAAGCAGCAGTCATCACATGGCTCATCTGACATACCTGCACAGCATGTCTGCCATGATGTCCAACGCTTCCAGCTGAACTGAGACGTCCTCCTGCTTGGCAATGGCACTTGTGAGGCGGCCTGTAATCTTTTTGCAAACGCTAGCAGCAAGAGCAGAGCCTAAAGCAAAGAGAAATGGACTTAGCAGTCAAGACAGTGCAGGAAAACAACTAAATATAGCCGAACACATGTGAATGAATTCTCTGTCCTTTTAGCACATGAAAAAAGGAAAAAGCAGTTGTTGAATACTCTGGAAGCAATTGAATTTAGAACATTACACAGGGAAAACTAGTTTTACCGCTGGATGCTGGCGGGAGCTCTCCAATCACCGTCTTGAGGCCGATGCTGGAAATATCTCGAAGCTGCTCCTTATCTGATAACATGTTTGTACACAATGTATCAACAATGGTTTCAACCTGGTACTCCTTCACTTTGCTGACAAGTGGGCCCAAACTGCAAAAAAAAAACAATGACTTTTAGTACAACCTCTGAAATGCTATGCAAAACGGTACATTCAAGTCAGTATTAATCGCTTTGCAAGATGGCTTTATCTTTCATAGGGTTTTTTAAAAAAAAAGACTAAGCAAACTATTTCACAAAAGGCAGAAATTAAATGAAGAGCGATTCATGCAGCACCTTCAAAAGTATCTAGGGAAAAAACAAAGGCGAATCCTAGAGGCTAATAACTGAGATAAATCAACGTAAAAACCAGCAATACCTCTCCCTAAATCACTGTGGCACAAATCAATTTCACATTAAAATATTTTCAGAGGACAAACCGAAGCCAGTTCATGAAGGACAAATGGAAAATACCCAACTAAAAGAAGCTTTCCAGTTCATGCAAGTATAAAAGAACTGGAAGGAATTAAAAGGGTTAGTTCACCCAAAAATCAATCAATTATTCACCCTCATGTCTTCCAAACCTGTAAGACCTTAGTTCATCCTCAGAACACAAATTAAGATTTCTGATGAAATCCGAGAGCTTTCTGACCCTCCATGGACAGCAAGGGTCCTTCTACGTTCAAGGCCCATGTAGGTATTAAGGACATCGTTAAAATAATCCATGTGATATCAGTGGTTCATTTCTAATTTTATGAAGCTACGAGAATATTCTTTGTGCGCATAGAAAACAAAAATAACAACTTTCTACTACAACTTTCAACTATCTTATTCTCATAGCTCCATAAAAATACGACTGAACCACTGAGTCACACGGACTGTTCTAGCGATGGCCTTACTACCTTTCTGGACCTTGAACGTGGAAGGACCCTTGCTGTCTACGAAGGATCATAAAGCTCTCGGATTTCATCAAAAATGTGACTCTTGACCACAAAACAAATTATAAGGGTAATTTTTCCATTGAGATTTATACAACAATAAATAAGCTTTCCACTGATGTATAGTTTGTCAAGATAGACAATATTTGGCCAACATACAACTATTTGAAAATCTGGAATCTGATGCATTTTTTGGGTGAAACAGTGGCTAAATTCTTACCATTTTACAGCCAGATTCTGAACTTCGCCATTCTTGTCCTCCAGGAGCTTCAAGATCATTTTGACCACTTTCCGTTCACTATCATCATCCAACTTTATCGAATCCTTCTGCAGTTCGGACATCAAATCATTGGTGGCCATGAATCTGAGGGAAAAAAAACGAGGACTTGCTGTAAATGATTTATAAGTTCATTTTATTCTGAAGAAAAAGATGTTTCCTCCACCAACATTTAATAACTTGATTTAAATGATTCTGACTGATGTTAGCAATCCCTACCATCAAATGTCATCATATAATTCCCAATTGATTAAAAAAAAAAAAAAACGTTTCACTCATGAAATCCAACATTTCACCAAAGCATTTGCAAGCCTTTATTTTTTTCCAGAGGTGTTCCCAATGGTTCAGACACACTGACACACTTAGAGGGTTTCATGTGACTTTGGCACTAACAGAATGGTTAATATAAAGTCGCCCACATGGCCGTAAGGTGAGAGCCACCTGTATGGCGAGGCTCCTGGCATTATGTCAAAGCAAAGGGGCTGACTGAAGCATTTTCACCTTTTCATCCCACTTGTCATGGTTTGCTAAATTCATAATCCACTTCTGAGCTGAAACTGGAGTGGATTAAAATGAAATCTTGTCTTTGGGTGCCAACATCAAAGCCTCAGCGCAGAACCTCATATGTGATATGCGCGGAAAACCTTCTGCATACCCTATTACATGCCATCTCTCGCACACACACAGACCTAAGTGCGTCGGCTTTGGCATATATTTGATGGCATGGAATCTCTTATTCCAGCGAGAGCCTAAGAAAGAATGAATAATGCATGAGATGCACACGCTCCAGCAGCAGGGCGAGAGAGGGAACGCCAGCACACGCCAACAGAGGAGACCTAGAATGGTGTGTAAGCAAAATGTTCCCAGGGGGTGAAATCTTGTGAAATTCAGAAAGAGCCCGGAATGAGAACAGCAAACGGTTTGACGGGGATGACAGGCAGGAAAGACTCTGAGAATATGATCCGATGACTGCATTAGCATTCATTTGAGAACTCCTGTCGGATATATATAAAGCTCACAAACCATTACCCTCCTGGTGGCCACTTCTGAATATACTGCCATTAAAAGGGAATTCCCCAACAGCAAGAACAGCATGACAGTCTAAAATACAAATTGTAACTGTAGAGACCATTTACGCTATGAACTTAATGATAATCAGTATGCGTTTAACTGTTATCAATGTATTTACATGCTTCTGGCCTTGACAGCAGTATGAAGAACTGTTATGCCGTCTTTGCTTGGAAGTACAACATTGGAAGTATAAGTAAAAATATATATATATATTTTTCAAATGTTTTAATCACTTAAATAAAACCATTTTTTCCACACTGTGACTTATAAAGGACAAAAGTCAAACAATGCCTTTATAAATAAGTGTCAATGTGCACACATTAGCAAATACAAGTGATTAACAAATAAATAAGAGAAGAAAAAAATAAAAGCATGACCTGTCAAATCTGTCAGAGCAGTAATTATATTTAGAAATGACATGAATGCAGATAACGTAATATGAAAGAAAAACACTGAATTTAGTATCTACGCTACACTATATAAACTTCTCCAAAAACTAGCGTATGTAGTTTTATTCTATGCACATATCATGGACGTGCACTTGTGCTAACGTTAGCCAACTTATATGAACCCAATGGGGATAAATTACATCAAATACGAGATATTGCACTGACCCATCAACTTTTTGCACATTCCTGCCATGGTTTGTTGTAAACGATTGTACTTGTGACAAACAATATCACAGTTTAAGTGCGGTGCCACCAAAAAGACATGCTAAAGCTAATCAGCTAATACTAGCGGCTAGTTGGCTAACAGCCATACTAAAACCAACACTTTTGACAGCTTCAATTCTAGCAAGCGATGTCAAATTAACTATTCAAATCGTCAAATATAGTCGTGAATATATGACCCATGCACAATTTTACATAGCATAAATCAAAACGAGTCCCCGTGCAGTATGAGTTTGACATGCTAAGCTAAGCAGCTAACCTATCTAAACAACAACAGTAGCGCGATTCGCGGCCTAAAACTTTCTGCGATCGCTTCGTTATTTACTAAAACATTTAAACACCATCACAAGGCCTAGAAATACACACGCATGCTGTTTAACACTCGATCTAGGCATGTGCGCTACGACTGACCTGAAATCCTTGTCGCTGGATGTCATTTTCTCCAAAAGATTAGAGATGTGGTACGAGGCACTCGCCATGTTTGCAGTCTGGAAAACCACTTGTGAGTACGTTTAGGGCCAGAATGATTTAGTTCGCCTCTTTCTGGAGGTTCGAAGGGGTTGTAAAGTACAAGACGAATATCCAGAGTTTGTTGTGCAGGTAGGTGATCAGCAGCAGCTGTGCGGGGAAGAGCAGACGCTCATGCCTTGAGTTTGGATGGGTTTGAATGGAGGTGCTGCTCGCTTCTGCAGGAGGGAGGAGCTCAGACTAGACAGACACTGCTGTCTATGAGAAAACAAGAGTGAGAGTGGAGCTGTGTTGCAAAACCTAGTGAGCTGCCTACTTGGACAGCATAACAACTCCTTTTGCATCATTTTTGTAGTGATGACAGGAACAGTGTTCTTATAAATATTATTTGATTATAATTTAATATATATATACATATAGGTGAGTTTTGATTATTTCTGCGGATTAGAGGCTTGGTCACTGCAAAGTGCATTTTCTTATGCGTGCCGAGACAAATCCTTACCCTGTTCAGCACTGAACTGGCCAGCAATTCCAGCTGCAGTGCTGAACCCATTCCTCATTTGGAGTCTCTGCATTATCCTGTCTTCTTGTGCATTTGTCTTACGTGCATGACCAGCCTTTTGGGGGGATTTCAGTGAATTAGTGTCATTGTAAACCTGCAATATTCGAGAAATCACAGATTTGGAATGACTAACTTCTCTTGCAATGGCTAATTAAGGAAATTAGCACCAAGTCCCAGAATATCACCAATAACTGAGATGTATCTGTAAGTGTTCTCTGCTGTGCTTCAGAATACAATGAATTTATGAAATATGCTTAAAAACATTCTTTCTGCTGATGAGGGGCTTGGTCAATATATATATAAAGGTGAGCTTAGCCTTTGATTCTTTCTATTGATGAGATGCTTGGTCACCCCAAATTGCACTTTTATTCTGACTTCTCTTAAATATGCAGAGACAGATCCTTACCCTGTTCAGCACTGAACTGGCAAGCAATTCCGGCTGCAGTGCTGAACCGATTACCAAATGTGAGTTTCTGCATTATCCTGTCTTCTTGTGCATGTGTCTTATGTGGACGGCCAGCCTTTTTTGGGGGACTTGAATGACTTAGTGTCATTGTAAACCTGCAATATTCGAGAAATCAAAGATTTGGAATGACTAACTTCTCTTGCAGGGGCTGAAAACGTCATCCATTTGGCCTTTAACTGGACAACCTGCTATCGCAGGGTTTTAGTCAACTTAGAGCGGCCCGCCATCTTGCAATCTCAGTATAAATTGGTGGAATGCTGCCAGTTAAACAGTGTTTTTCATCTAATTAAGGACATTAGCACCAAGTGCTAGAATATCATCAATAGCTTGGACGTATCTGTAAGTGTTCTCTAATTTTGATCAGTTCTTTTTCAAATATCTTATTTAACTTTTTGATACTGTGCTTCAGACAAAAATTAATTTATGAAATATGCTTAAAAACATTCTTTCTGCTATAAGAGGCTTGGTCAATATATGTAAAGATGAGCCTAGCCTTTTGATTCTTTCTGCTGATGAGAATCTTGATCACTGCAGTGTGCACTTTTTTTAGTCTAACCTCTATTAAACATGCCGAAACAGATCCTTACCCTGTTCAGCACTGAACATGCAAGCAATTCCGGCTGCAGTGCTGAACCGATTCCCCACTGAGAGTCACTGCATTGTCCTGTCTTGTGCATCTGTCTTACATGCATGGCCAGCCTTTCAGGGGGACTTTAATGAATTAGTTTCATTGTAAACCTGCAATATTTAAAAAACCAAAGATTTGGAATGACTAACTTCTCTTGCAATGGCTGAAAGTGTCATCTGTTTGGCCTTTAACTGGACAACTTCCTGTCGCAGGATTTTAGTCAACTTAGAGCAGCCCGCCATCTTGCAATCTCAGTGAAAATTTAAGGAATGCTGTCAGTTAAACTGGGTTTGTCATATAAGTAAGGAAATTAGCACCAAGCGTCATATTAACACCAAAAACTTGGACGTATCTGTAAGTGTTCTCTAATTTTGATCGGTTCTTTTTCAAATATATCAAATAGGTTTTTTTTATACTGTGCTTCAGACTACAATTCATTTATGAAATATCCTTAAAACTGTTAGGATAACTTCAAATAGAACTGAGCAGTGACCTTGAAATGTAGGAAATTATAGGTTTTTCTTTAATTTTGAGCTCCGCTGTATATGCAGAGATCAAAACAATTTCAGTATTTTATCTAACATTATAGAATATTTTATTAAACAATCTTTTTTTATTATTATTAAAATCAGTTTTTTATTACAGTCAGTACTTCACAGAAACTAGTAAGAACAGATCCATCCTAACTATTTGGATCAGTAATGAGAGGTCGCTTGATGACTAGGGACTCCAAAAAGCTTGCAAATAATATATTGTCTAGAACCTCTAGTGACACATTAAATAAATGGGTGTCTATTATTTCATTTCAATCACTGAAATGACCAAGTGCATAAACGAGAAAGAGAGCAAGAGAACAAGAGAGAACAAACTAGAAATTATCATTTATTCTGTACTCCCTAAGACAGGTTTGACTTTTGGATCCACTGTTAGGTGAACCCTATGATACATTCATCCTGTCCTTCAGTGTGTCTTCATTCAAAGTCCCTGTTCAAAGCTTACCCTGTTCCCAAAGAGGACATGCAGCACACCTCCCTCATTTCCTCCTCTGAAATGCTCTCAGTAAGACCGTGAAATAGGAAGAGATTTATGCATTTGTCATCGTTTTGTCCCATACGGTATTCTCTCCATTTTATTTTATTTCATTTGTATTTTGTATTTTATGCCTTTTCTATAAAATACAAATGCATATTTAATTTCACATATAGTGATTAAAAAATCTGACACCACATTGAAGGGTTAAACTATCTTATGCTTATCTTTTTTATTTATTTTTTGGACCCTAAAGTAAATTTAAGAAATTCTTTAATTTCTTAGATTGGTTCTTGGATTACATAAAGGGCTGAATGTCATAAAAAGATACAGTATGTGTTTTTCACTGATGCATTTTGCAGAAGACCTTTCAGCATTGTCTGACCCACTCTGACAGTCCCATATTCTGCATTCAGCATCGCAACGTCTTTTTTAATTTGTCTCTGAGATCAAATGTGGTATGGTTAGATGCACTACACATTGTTTTTGACTCAGTAGTAGACAGGGGGTCAAATATAATTAGGATTACAATCATCGCACTGTTGGCGACGCGGAGCGCTGTCATGCAGTGAACTGCACCCTTGCGCCTCCACATGCGTGCAAATATATGAATCACAAAATAACTGAAGACCAAAAAGCAGCAGAAATAGTTATTGTGTGTAATATAAATGTAACAGTGTACATAAAACTTAAAATAGGTTTACATTTTCACTGGCTAAAGGTATTGTATATATAAATCTGGCTTCGATTTCATGCTTGTCGATCTGTCAGTTTATTTTGAAGCACAACGGCAAATCAATTTGCCATGAAATCAGTTATGATTTCTCAGAATACCCTCAACAGCTGTGTGGAAAATGGCTCTTGGATGGACACCAGGTGGCAAAGACATAGAAAGGAAATAAAAAAGAAGATAGCAAGTGTGTGTCTGCATGCAAAAGCACAGATGAGAGGCGAAATAAAGCAATTTCATTCTAGACTCATTAAGGGAGTGAATTTCTTTTTCATTTCATTTAAATAGCACACTAGATTGAGATTTTAAACATGTCAGTGATACATAATTACTATGCAAAATAACTGAATTCTTTGAGAAACCCGTCATGAGTTGTTGAATTTGATGTTAGTTTTTTTTTTATGAATTATAAGATATAAGTTTTGTAGTATGTACGGAATTCAAACTGCCGTTTGATTGATCTCTGTTGCAGTGGGACAAGGCTCCAGTAGGTGTCATGAGAGTGGGAGCATTAGCATGTATGTTGTGTGTGTGTGTGTGTGTGTGTTTTGAGAAGACATTGAACTGAAATAATAGAGAAAGACCTCCTGTCATTGCAGAGAAACATCTCCTTGCTCTGAAATAAATCTTGATGCTATTGCCTAAGATTATCCAAGGCTTTTTCAGGAAATGATGTCCCAATTATGTTACCTCATGAAGGCATTGATGTGTGATGGAAGCAGAAAAGCATGCCCATAGCTCTCGCATAATGGCATGCCTCCTTCTGTAGGCATTAACGCTCAGATGCTCCAAGCAAAACAGGGGCAAGAGGAACAAAAGACTGTTGTGGCCTCATTTCCAAGTCTGTATGTAAAAAAAGTTTCTATTGTGACATAAAATGCATTACATAAAGCAAATAGGTTGATGAGTTTTTTTGTAATAAATGGCCAAGGCACAGCCACCATGATTTTTACAGCTGAAGTCAAAAGTTTACATACACCTTGCAGAATCTGGAAAATGTTAATTATTATGCCAAAATAAGAGAGATCATACAAAATTTATGTTTTCTTTTTTTTATTTAGTACTGACCTTAATAAGATATTTCACATAAAAGATGTCTACAAATGACCCTGTTCAAAAGTTTACATAGACTTGATTCTTAATACTGTGTCATTATCTGAATGATCCTGTTTTTTTTTTTTCAGTTGTTCATGAGTTCCTTGTTTGTCCTGAACAGTTAAACTGCCCGCTGTTTTTCAGAAAAATCCTTCAGGTCCCTTAAATTCTTGGTTTTTCAGCATTTTGTGTATTTGAACCCTTTCCAACAATAACTGTATGATTTTGATATCCATCTTTTCACACTGAGGACAGCTGAGGGACTCATTTACAACTATTACAGAATATTCAAACGCTCACTGATGCTCCAAAAGGAAACACAATGCATTAAGAGCCAGGAGGGTGAAAACTTTTGGAATTTGGAGATAACGGTAAATTTAACTTATTTTGTCTCCTGGGAAACACGTAAGTATTTTCTGTAGCGTCTGAAGGGCAGTACTAAATGAAAAAAATATGATATTTAGGCAAAGTAAGAAAAGTGTACACCTCTTCATTCTGTTCAAAAGTTTACACCCCTGGATCTTAATGCATTGTTTTTCCTTCTAGAGCATCAGTGAGCATTTGAACCTTCTGTAATAGTTGCATATGAGTACCTCAGATGTCCTCAGTGTGAAAAAATAGATCTCAAAATCATAAAGTCATTGTTGGAAAGGGTTCAAATAAGTGTGTAATGTGAGTTATGTAATCAAATACTTTTTTCAACTATAACTCATTACTTTTCAATTTACAACAAAATATCCGAGTTGCTTTTTCAAATAAGTAACGCAAGTTTCACTACTGATGTGAAAGGACCTTAACAGCTGGCAGAAATTAATCACTTTTGGGTTTTTTGTTATTAAAAAACAAATAAACAAGCCTAGCCCAGCCTAGGTGGTAAAAAGTAGTGTATGTAATGCATGTATGTTACTTTTTTTACAGAGTAATGCAATAATGTAATGCATTACTTTTCCCCAACACCGATTGTTAGTCTGAGGATAGAGAAATCTATCCTCAACATTTTTAAATCTGATAACACTTGTAGACCACAAGAAACCCAATTACGATTTTAAAAATTGAAAGTTAGATAAAATATGTCCCTGAAATTGGGTTAATTACAATTTGAGGCTCAAAAATCATTTAATTACACAGGCAGCGATGGCTCTGTGGAGTTGAATAATGACAACAAGGTTGAATAGGCATAAAGGGAGTTTAATGATGAACCGTCTGTTTACAATGAACCCAGAGGACCCGTAATCGATTATCAAATTGTAATTGTCCTTTCTTTTTATTTTCGTTATTAAAAAGTCAGCCAGCATTCTGTTCTACAACAGAAATTCTCTTCCCCTTTCTGCTCTCAATTGCTTTCTCAAACTTTTCCCCCAATTTTCTGCTACATGCAATCTGGAAATTACAAATGACCTCTTGTTTTGAAAGTGCTGCAATCTATGGAGCATTAATGACTTATTGAATTGAGGTAATTGCGTTCTACTCAAGCAATGGCCACCCCTTGTTGTGCTTAACATTAAAATTAAATTTAATTTCCTGGCCCAACACTCGACATAAATTGCTAGTCAAGTAATAGACTCATTAAACTGAAGAAAAAAAAAAAACACATTGGAATTCATAGGCCACATTGGATGTCAGCCATGAATACATGGCAATAGCAAAGACGTTATTTGCTCAATATAAAGAGCTTCAAGGCAAACTCTCAGGAGAGCACTTCATTACTACAGGCTCCTATATATACAGACATTATCTTGTACTTCATCCTCACTATCTCAAACAAGCACACGGGTGATTGTGACATAGTAACATGGCTCATTTCATCACCCCTTATTTTGGTTTATTCAAGGTAAAGTGTGTGACTTCACACTGAGGAAGAACCTGAAATTAAGATATTTTCATCATTTGTTTAACTATTCATTTAAGGACTAAAGAGAATATATAACATCCACATTATTACATACTTCAGCTTTATCAAGCTGTTTACCTCAGCTGACTTTATGAAACAAAGACAGAGACATAAAGTGAGACAGCAGGAGCAAGTGCTACAATGACTCATCGGAAGTGTTTGTCTTCATATTTCCTTCGCAGCCTCAAACTCCGCTTTTTAATATGGACACCATGTTGCTTCCGACAACTGCTTAGTCAAAGTTTTTTATACCCACGTCTGAATTACTACCATTATTAGAGTCATTGTTACAGCAGCATTAATCAAACTGATATACGGCCCTGACCTAAAACGCTCATTCCGTTTACATTTACAAGGCCTTTACAGACACTACATGTGGCGTATGTCCTTAATGTTTGACCCATCACCATGTACTTGTCAAAAGCCACTCAGTTCCTGATTGGTCAACAGCAGTTAAATGAACTGCAAAGGGCATTTAAACAAGGTCATGTATTCTTAGACACTTCTCCATCATCCTCCTTGAGTCTGTCTATCACAATGTCTGATCTAGCTCTTCATCAGCGGTGCTCTCTTTAGGGCCTCTCTCTCTGCCTCCTGATTCACAGTGAGAAATAGCTCAGAGCCCTCAAGGGATGTTGCCCGCAGGAGCGAGTGCGAGGGTATAGGTGTATGAGTGTGTGGCCTCATTGCAGGCGTGCTCTCTGATTAATCAATGCCGTAAACACAGAGCACAGCGGAATAGCCCAGAGGCTCCCAAAGGGGATGTAATGCAAGGTATAAAGCACCTTCCAGCACAACCTCTTTGACCTCACCACCTGCTACGAGACCTCAGGTTGATAGAGAACATATACATGTCACTGATTAACGATTGTCAACAAGTACAGAGCCCTGAATGGGTAAGATACCTAAATATACATTGGTTTTAAAAGGATTTACAATATGATATACAATCATGGCCAAAAATATTAGCACCCTTGCAATTCTGTCAGAAAATGCAACCCTTCTCTCAGAAGATTGTTGCAGTTGCAAATGTTTTGGTACTCACGTGTTTATTTTTTTTTGTTGTTTGCACTGGAATCTGATACAATTCCACAAAGAACCCAAAGAATGCACTGGACAAAATTATTTGCACCCTTAACTTAATATTTGGTAGCACCCCCTTTGGAAAAAATAACTGAAATTAGTCGCTTCCTGTAACCATGAATGAGTTTCTTACACCTCTCTACTGGAATTTTGGACCACTCTTCTTTTGCAAACTGCTCCACTGCCTTCTCCCAACTTCTGTTTTGAGATCTCTCCACAGGTATTCTATAGGATTCAGATCTTGACTCATTGCTGGCCATTTCAGAAATCTGCAGCGCTTTGTTTGTAACCATTTGTATTGATTACCATTTGTATAACATACAGTTTTACTACAAATACCATGGTTAAACTATGGTTAGTGTAGTAAAACCATAGTTAACTTGTGGTTCTAGGGATGCGACCGAATCCAAATACCCTCTTCGGAAAGGAAATGACCTGTACTACGGAACCCCTAAAAGAAATAAATACGAGACGATGTCAGACCCCTGTGGACTGTGTTGTGTGTTTCCCTCGTGTATGCCCTTATTTGGACTTTCTGTTTCCGTTCCTTATTATTACGTCATTGTCTCTTGCTTCCCCCTGATTGGTTCCTTCTGTGTATATAAGTTTGGTTGTGTCTAGTTAAGTTTGTCGGTTCTTATGTTGTCATTCAGTTTAGTTTTTTGTGCTTTGTGTTTGCTTGGATTTCCCCTCTGTTCCTGCCTTTATTTTGGATTATATAAATAAATTTAGTGCATTGGACCTTCTCGTCTGCTCCTCATTCCCCGCACAACACCCGACGTGACAGATCGTGACAGACGGAAGGAAAAAATATATTTAAGTGCTTAAAAAGTTTTTTTTCTATTATACAATAGGGAAGCATGCAGCTTTGTATGTAGCCTCTGTTTTTATGAGCACATCATTGTCATTCACTCATATGATTTGTTCTTTTGTGGTTTTGTTTGAGACTATTTTTGTTGGCAGCAGTAGTAAATGGCAATATTGTGTCTAAAAATGTTATGTTCCACAATAATAACTTCTTGTTTATTGAACAGTTGAAAAAAAAATCACAAAATCATGCTGCCTCATTTACTCCAATAACTTATCTGAAGCAGTGCAGTGCAAGCTGTCATTGTTAGATCTAACATGACTGTTTTAATTAATAACGAAGGCTTGGATACATCTTTTGAACCACAAATGGCAAATCCTGAACCTTGGGTGTAAGAAAGTAGTTTCTTGTCTGTTGAAATGTAGTATAAAAGCAGTATCACATTCGGAGGAATCATGGTTAGGCCACAATTGTCTATGTGATATCACTTTATCATATGAAGGTGATATTTAATTGTTTATTTAGCCTAAATTTGTGTAATGCAGCTCTAATACATCAATTCATATATAGTGTATTTACAGCAGCTATATATTAAGGGATATTGCAACAGCAAGTAATACATTAGTGTCTAAAATAACCTATTACAAGGTAATTGGTAAGAAATGTCTGTGGCTAAACAGAGAGCGCTAATTTAAAAATAATAGAGAAATAAACAAAATATCTCCTTTAGTAATATACATTTTCCAGATTTAAAATACTGTTATGAATTTAGTGTCATGCAGTAAACAGAGGTGGAAGAAAATCATGTTCTCTGTAATTCATCACTTGACATTGTCATGTCCTTTCCAGCAAATTTTGGCCTTGCCTAATTAGACTCATTCTTGGCCAACCCACTCTTATTCTCAACACATTTAGCTAATTAAAGAGCTTAATCTAATTCACATTTGATTAACCAAGCACCCAATGAAGCCTTAATGTTGACAGCAAGACCTTAGAGAAAGCTGTTTTCTAAAGCTGGTGATTTAATTGGGTTTGAAATTTAAGGACCACAGGCCATGTGTGATCATATTTTATTTCATAATTTGGTCTTTAGTGTCTCCAAAACTGGTAGCGATGTGTCTGTTGGCTAACAGCTATCTGAGATGGAAATATATGTTGAATTGGATATCTGAGGCAGAACGACATTCTGTACTAAGACAAATCAATGAAGTATCTAAGCATCAAAGCATTATGCAACTGTACTGTTAAACACTTTTCTTACTTTAAAGCACAATGCTGTTCTCTGTTTGTCACAGGGACAGAAACCATTTTGTATTCAGGTGGTCTTCTGAGAATTGATGTTTGTAGCGCTTGCATAACAACTGTGTCTTATTAAAAAGCGCTCTCTCTGCATCCCTTGTTTGCTAAAACAATCACATCTCACACAAAGTCACACAGAGCATGTGAAGGATCCACAAAGGATTCATCTGTAAAGAATATCAAAGAGAGCTGTGGGTTTTTGTGTGAGCAGTAAGTACTAAAATGAAGCTACTGAATTATCTGGTTCTTAGAAGATCTGATTTCTTGCATCGAGAAGCCACCAAGATCAAAAGACAATGCAGTTTTTAAAGTTTAATTAATAACAAGGATCATTAACTACATATGAGAGAGTTAAATGATAACTGCATTGATAATTGATCAATAATTGATTAGAATTTATTGGCTGAACAAGATATTTTCTGAGAGCAGTTACTAAGGCAATTTTAGCACATTGTTTTTGCTGTTCCTCTTTTTTTAAACTTTCTAAACAATTATTTTTTTTCTCAACAATTGCTTATTCAGTAAACGAAATGCTGCACTGTTCTTGCGTAACATCAGGCCTTTGTCTCGTCTCTTTCAGAGGTTCTACTGGTACATTTATTGATCTCCCAGTCTAGTGATTCAGATGCTTGGGGCCTTTGTGTTCTTTACGTCATTGTCCATTTCAGCAGAGAAGCACACACTGCAAGTAGTCTTGTTTCTAAACTTACGATTCTGATAACTTGAGGTGAGTTATTGAACATCCTGGTCACTCTGTTTTAAAATAATACATGTGGACTGGGGCTTTCAAGCTCCAAAATGACAAAACATCACTATCACATAAGTGTCACAAAAGTGTCCATATGTCTTGAGTGCTATATTCAATTTTCAGAACAAAAATTTACAGATAATGTACTTACCCCCTTGTCATCCAAGATGTTCATGTCTTTCTTTCTTCAGTCGTAAAAGAAATTATGTTTTTTGAGGAAAACATTTCAACATTTTTCTCCATACAGTGGATTTCTATGGTGCCCCTCGTTTGCAAAACGATTGGTTATTTTCATCAAAATAATACAATTTATATACTTTTTAATGTCTTTTTCTTGTCTTATTCTGCCTGAACTCTTTTTTTCTTTCTTTTTTCCTGTCTTGAACCAGAATACACAGAGTTCAGGCAAAGCAAGATAAGCGTTTGAAATTAAAAAGTATTTAAATAGTATTTTTTATTGAAAATAACCAGTCGTTTCGCTAGATAAGACCCTTCTTCCTCGGCTGGGATCGTTTACAATTGCATTTGGGATCGTTTAAAGCCGCATTTAAACTCCATTTTGGAAGTTCGAACTCAGGGCACCATAGCAGTCCATTATATGGAGAAAAATCCTGAAATGTTTTCCTCAAAAAACATAATTTCTTTACAACTGAAGAAAGAAAGACATGTAAAAAAAAATTCAGTGGCAGTGGACTTCTTATTTAAATTTTAGTCATTAACTAAAAATCTTGACAGCCATTCTAGCATTTCATGCCCAAGTTCATGAGATGTATAAATCATTCTTTTAAATTAGATTATTTTAATAAATTCACAAGACCTTTCAGAATGATTTGTTTAGCTAATCCATTTTTCGTTCTCAACTCAGTGACTCTGTGATTTTGGTCTGTTCTTCGCACAAATCTATCATAAGACTTATGAATTTTATAACACTTTTATGGGTCTTTACATCCCATTTTAACGGCAAAGTTCACCCAAAAATTGCCAGTAAATACTCACCCTCATGCCTTTTCAAACCTGTAAGACCTTCGTTCATCTTCAGAACACAAATTAAGATATTTCTGATGAAATCCGAGAGCTTTCTGCATAGACAGCAACGCAACCGACACGTTCAAGGCCCAGAAAGGTAGTAAGCACACCATTAAAATAGTCCATGTGACATCAGTGCTGCAACCATAATTTTGTGAAGCTACAAGAATATCTTTCTGGGCCTTGAACATGGTAGTTGCATTCCTGTCTGTGCAGGGTCAGAAAGCTCTCGAATTTCATCCAAAATATCTTAACTTGCGTTCCGAAGATGAACAAAGGTCTTACATGTTTGGAACGACATGAGGGTGAGTAATTAATGACAGAATTTTCATTTTTGGCTGAAATGTCCTTTTAGGGTTTTAAATGTTTAGTCCCGTTTCATAGTAATTGCATGAAAAAGACTAACAAAATTTCTCATTTTGCATTTTACGATAAGAAGCCATACAGGCTTAGAACGAAGAGAGTAAATGATGACAGAATTTCATTTTCAGGTGATTTCATCCTACCAAACATGATTCATATGAAGCGTTCATTAATGGACCCAAGGCCTTGGGGAGATTACTTTGAGTCATCACAGACAGTACATTTAAAACTTTCAGAGGTTAAAAGCTACAGAAGCACACAATGATGTCATGAGTTGTCATGATGCGTTTGGATTAGTAGCTGACTCTGCAGTGGATGTTTCTAGGCCTTACAGCAGAAAACCCTGCTGTGCCTCCGAGTTTCGAAGTTGCCGCTAGTTGTCATTTTGATTCATTGAACATCAGCGTACTTGACAAGCCTTAGACGGGGAAGCCAAATAAAGACAAAATTATTGCCGGCCATTTTTGACACCGCAGAGGATGCGTGACTACACTGTCTAGAGCGGTGGGTCTCACAGGGACTGTTCTCTGCACTCCAGCAGTGCCAAATAGGAGTGAAAATAGTACTGACTACTTTATATGTCAACATGTTGACAGAACTACTTTTGTTGTAAAATTTGACAGTATTTTAATGCCTTCCAGGATTAGGTTTTTTATATATATATATATTGTCATAATTTACAATGATTAGCTTTTTGCCTACTATGCTATAAAATCCGATATTCAAGCTTCACCTTCTTTCAGAAACCACAAGAATGAATCTGTTTGTAGGACAGAGGATGTCCTCTTTGCTTTTGTTCCTATTAAGGCAGAACGGTGTATGATTCAAGGATGTCTTCCTGGAGCTGAAGTATTGTTCATAGAAAAACTCCAAGGACTGTCACAGAAAGTCAATAGCCTCGTCTAATCATGGTGATCCTGAATTACCTTTGAATATTTTGTTCTTCATTTCTCCCCGAGTAGTTGAGCACATATCCCTTTTGTTGTTTTTCACGTTCTCTTGATTTTCTCCTTGGCTTCATCTAGCCTTTTCAATATCTGTCCCTTGGCAGCTTATTGGCTGCTAAGAGCAAGTACACCGCCACTGGATTTTTATTTGGCCACGCATACAAGAAGTGTAATGGGCACTAAAGCGCTCTGATTGAAGCAGAAATCATATTGCCTTTGATTGCCCCGTGAGACTTGAAGCGCTGCCACGGGGCCGTGAATTACATTGTGCACAGGCAGACGTGGTGCGAAGCCTGGCCTTTCTCAGCAGCAGTGGGAGTCAGTTTCTACTGCAAGACCTGCATGCGAATTTGCGATTTTAGCTCTCTCTGCAGAGCTTCGGGTACCTCCTTGGGAGCAAAGAATTCACTTTCATTCCATCTGTACATTCACCATCTCCATTGTATTCTTTATTTATGCTCCCTCTCTTTAGACTCCATCTGCTCAGCTCTACAGACATACAGCACAGAGAGCTTCACTGGCCTTGAACCCAGGTGGTGCCAACTGCTATCTCCAGCACCACTGAGAGTGAATGGGAATTTAGCTCAAGGCATGCTGGGTGTGTATTTAGAGTTGGGTATAACCGTGTGTCCTGCCTGAAAGGTCATCTCATGAATCACAGTTGGGTGAATGACTGTTATTAGCATTGACAGTTAAGAGCAGTAATGGTGGCTTGCTTGTCTTTCGATTACACCTTTAAATGAGGCAGTCCATCATTCGGTATGCAAGCATGCCAATACTAAGACAAGACATCAAAATCAATGCCTGCTCGTTTTTATTTCATAACAAGCGCATGATAATTACAAAGCGTTCTAATCATTGCTAAACAGGTTGAATGGTGAAAGTTTATTTAAAATACACATGTCTAGCGTCCTTCGTCACAGCTGAAATAGCAGCTCTGTGATTTATCACATCAAAGTTTTTCAGAAACATGTTCGCATTAATATCCATCAAAATGTGACAATAATTGTGTGGCTGTCTTCCTCTGCAGTTAAATGAAAGCGTATTATGGACAAGGTGGATGACAAGTTCAATTGCCTGGAAGGTAAAAGCTCAAACGTTTGGACCATGATGGCAAAACTGTGAAATGTTTGCAACTTTTTGGAAATCGTTATTCAGGACGTGTTGTCAGCACCGTGCTTCTGAAGAACGAGAAATGCTTTTCAATTATGAAACTATTCCTAAAGAGAACAGTTATTCCCTCTCCAGTTATGACTTTATCATTATTACTATTCCAATGGCAATTGAAAGACTTTCAATGCATTTTTAGATGCAATGCATAAAACTGTATCTTATTATGAACTGCTATTCCTTGATAATATTTTGGAGGTTTTGTCCCAAACAATAATGAAAACTGGTTTGTAATGAGAGATGGGATGAGTCAAATAACTACTACGCATCAGGAATTTTATATAGCCACCATATGAAGGCCCACAAATGCCACATTTAGCATCACGCTTTATTAACAGAACAGATTAGGAGTGATTGACCAATATAAACATTGGATGCACGTGGAAACAAACCACCTATATTGTCTTGAGGAGGCATTTGTTCAAACAGCAACCTATAGTGAAGGCTAAAAAATGTTACATTTTTGTTCAAGTACTGTATTAGTACAAAAACAGGAGAGAGGAGGCTTCAATTTCTGGATTGCCCTCACCAGCCCTTAAAGATTGAGGTCACAAAACAATATTCTATACACAGTCTTGAGTCGTCGTCAAAGTGCTTAACCCTTATAGTTCCTATCAACATGTACTGATAAGAACTATAAGGAACATCAAGCTTGGGCTGCACCTGTATCTCCAAGTAAAATCCCTTCCAAGTGTAATACAATACCATCCACACTTTTGCCCTGCCTTTTAACATCTTCACCTCTACACCCACCTGAAAACAAAAAATGGCCTTGAGGAGACCTCTAAAGCAGATTTCTGGACTTTTCTCACCACCCCTTAAAGTTTGAGGTCACAAAACAGCATTTTATATGCAGCCTTGAGTTGTCATCCTCTGGTACAATGTGTTTAACCTGTATAGGTCCTTTTAATACCTACATATATTAATAGGAGCTATAAGGAACATCAGGCTTGGGTCGCACCTGTATCTCCAAATAAAATCCCTACAAAATGCAATACACTACCATCTACACCTCTGCCCTGCCTTTTTAACATCTTCACCTCTACACCTAGCTGAAAACAAAAAAATGGACTTGAGGAGACCTCTAAAGTAGTTTTCTGGATTCCCCTCAACACTCCTTAAAGATTGAGGTCACAAAACAGCATTTTATATGCAGCCTTGAGCCGTCATCCTCTGGCACAATGTGCTTAACCCTTATAGTTCCTTTTAATACCTACATGTATTGAATAGGAACTAGGATGCCTTATAACATCTTCACCTCTACGCCTACCTGAAAACATAAAAATAGCCTTGAGGAGACCTCAAAAAAAGTTTTTTGGATTCCCCTCATCACCCATTAAAGACTGAGGTTACAAAACAGCATTTTATATGCAGCCTTGAGTCGTCATCCTCTGGTACAATGTGCTTAACCCTTATGGTTCCTATTAATACCTATAAGTATTAATAGGAACTATTAGGAACATCAAGCTTGGGCCGCACCTGTATCTCCAAGTAAAATCCCTTCAAAATGTAATACACTACCATCTACACCTCTGCCCTGAATCTTAACATCTTCACCTCTACACCTACCTGAAAACATAAAAATGGCATTGAGGAAACCTCTAAATGTAGTGTTCAGGATTCCCATCACCACCTCTTAAAGACTGAGGTCACCAAACAGCATTTTATATGCAGCCTTGAGTCGTCATCCTCTGGCACAATGTGTTTAACCCTTATAGTTCCTTTTAATACCTACATGTATTAATAGGAGCTATAAGGAACATCAAGCTTGGGCCGCACCTGTATCTCCAAGTAAAATCCCTTCAAAATGTAATACACTACCATCTACACCTCTGCCCTGAATCTTAACATCTTCACCTCTACACCTACCTGAAAACATAAAAATGGCATTGAGGAGACCTCTAAAGTAGTTTTCTGGATTCCTCTCACCACTCCCTAAAGATTGAGGTCACAAAACAGCATTTTATACGCAGCCTTGAGTCGTCATCCTCTGGCACAATGTGCTTAACCCTTATAGTTCCTATTGTTACATGTATTAATAGGAGCTATAAGGAACGTCACCGGTATCTCCAAGTAAAATCCCTCCCAAAGTAATATAATGCTATCTACACTTCTGCCTCTCAACATCTTCACCTCTACACCTACCTGAAAATAAGGTACAAGGTTCGCACCAGAAGAACTATTTCATAGTTCCTAGAACTATTGGTGGAATTTTCCGCTTTTCGGCGTGTTCGCAACACAGGAACTAGGAACGTATTTAGTTCTAGGAACTCAATTTGGGGGAACTAAATTAGCTCCTACTTTAGAGTAGGGTGTAAACCAGTTCCATGAGACTACCAGTGATGTAAGTGTATGCTGATTGGACAAACACATACGAAACGCTGGCTATTACACCGGGTATTTTTTTAAAAGCCGTGTGAAATTATTTATGCAACAAACATGGAAAGCAGTGATAATAACAGCATTTAGCTACCTGTTGTCTGCAGCATTCTGTTCTTTTCTTGGCCTTGATGATAACACTGCAAGTTGTCATAGGTGATTTACTCAGATTTTTGTGCTCTTTTAATAATGTAAATTGTGTTTATATTTAATCTCCATTATCAGGAATCTCAGGACACACAACAAAAACAGCTCAGATCACGGCATCCTCTATTCACTGGTTGACGTTTGAAAAAGGTGCAAAAAAAGACTTCAGAGTTCCTGCTGCCAGTGCAAATGCAACCAGGAAAACAGCCCAAAGGGGAAATTGGTTCTTTAGGAACTGCCCTGCTGGCTAGTTGCCAGAACTAAGTTCCTAGAACTATGTTCCAGAGTCGTCATCCTCTGGCACAATGTGCTTAACCCTTATAGTTCCTATTAATACATGCATTAATAGGAGCTATAAGGAACATCAAGCTTGGGCTGCACCTGTATCTCCAAGTAAAATCCCTTTCCAAAGTAATATAATACCATCCACACTTCTGCCCTGCCTCTTAACATCTTCACCTCTACACCGACCAGTGAAAACCATTAGGCCTTGGGAGCCACTGAGTAAGGTCACTGCATTCCCTCATGCTAACCCCTCTTCCCCTTTCCACTTCCTGTCTGCTGTATCATCTCAGTGGATGATGTGCTACTCCGTATGCAGCCCGAGGGACGAATGGATGGATGGATGGCAAAATGGAAAGATGGAAGAAAGGCTTCAGAATGAGGATGAGCTCTGCCCGACCCGACTCATTACAGACTGGCCTTGCCCCGTAGTCTACGCACCAGCGCGTGTAAAGCCGCCAGGGCACCCTGGCGGATGGATAGACAGGGAATGAGAAGGGGGAGGGAACACATAAGGAATAAAAAAACAGCAGGGGCTGAGAAAAAGTAGGCCGATGATGATGTGTCACAATGCCCACTAAGAAGCAGCGTCACCTAACCTACATTTATTTGGAAGCTTTTTTCTCAGTGGGTGTGTGTACATACTAGAGGAAGCATGGAGTGCCATGTTGCTTTATGTCAGTGGAGACCACCAACATAGACAGCAACCAGCTGTTTAGGGCAGTAGGGTTAACTAGAAGAGGTGCTTCCTGAAGAGAACTAAAAAAGCACAATATGCAGAATTTTTTTTTTTTTGGCATAAAATCTAATACTGATAATTGTTTTTCCAGTGTTTGCTCCTCTAGTGCTGTTGAACTTAATTAAAAATAACAGTAGATGTGATTGGGATCAGATATGAAAATTTACACAAAATGTTTCACTGATTACATAAATTGAAGTATTAATTTATTTCTTTATTCTGCAAATATTTAGCCCCTAATCCAGTAACATCAATCGAAAACCAACCTCTATGAAGCTGAAAATGTTACATAAGCAGATGTAATTAAATTACCGGCTCACTGAAATAAACGGTTAATTAAAGTTTGAGTTCAGCACATTAGGCTCTTGAAACCCACTCACCAGGAGATAGTTAAAGGTTGAAATGGTAAACTGCTGCACAATTACTGTAGGTGGGCTGACGCTTACTGCAAGCAGAGAACAGGTAGAAAGATTAATGCAGCTTTCATAAATTACAAATCGATGTTGGAAACACTAAGATATGGATCATGTTCCTAATGTTCCTAATTTTTTAGTTCACACAGGTGTAAAATGATACTTAAAATGTGTAAAAAGGCTACTTTAATAAATTAATATGCTACTGAACATCTGACATAATTAATTAGCGGTGGTATTGGGTTTAGAATAAAACACATTTAATAAGGTTAAATTAAACACGTCAAAAAAGCACTTGATTAACCTCTAAAACAGAACATAATGCTTTGCAACTAACAGCCAATCAGAACCATCGAAATGATTTTTAATTCAGAAATTGAAAGTCATTTTACGAATCGCATTTTAATGTGTTTTTTGAATTACGTACTACATCCAGACAAAAAGTTAATTTAATGTTATTGACCCGTTTGCTGCTTATTTGATTTTATAATTAACAACCATAATGGTCCAGATGGAAATGTATTACATTAAATTGATTCTGTTAAAGTATCTGAACTAAATTAACAGCATACTATGTTTTACCTGGCTAGTAAAGCAATAAACCTTCACAAAGGCAAAAAAAATCAATTCCACGGAGCAAATATTGCCTCTAAATAAAAAAAAGTTCAGTTTTGACACTGCCTCACACCCACATCGACAACCCACCCCATTAAGATGTGAATGAATGCAACCACACACACACTTTTAAAACAGTGGAATAGACCATTAGCCCCAGTGTACACAATTACACTTCATTACAGACTAATAGAAACGTGTGTGGGGTGACGTTTACATTTGTAGCCTACTGGGGGCTGCAGTGTGAAGCTTTACCGTGACAAAATAATGAGAAAATTCTAGGTTCGGTGAAGGTAGGAAAGCGAAAGACTTTATTGTAGTGGGTTGTAGTGGGCACCTTCACGTTCGTGTGTCTGCTCACACCCCCAAGCTCGGCTCCACAACGAGGCTGAGGGAGACACGGCGTTCAATTACACCGGCTGCCAGTGAATAGAAGGGACGAGGCGCGGGGAAATGCACGCCTGTGCCGTCAGTGAAATGCGCCTGAGATTTAGCCCCTGAATGCACACGACGCCACCGAAATGCCGGGCTGGAAGAAAAATATCCCCGCTTGCTTGCAAGCCGACCAAGAAGGAGGTATGGAAAGCAGTGCTTTAATAGTTTTGCTTTTGCACGGGGTTTTGTTGTTTCAGGGGCGCGTTCTATTTATTGTTATGGTTTCGCGGTTTGTTTGTTACACTATAACTGTTGATGTTTGGCGCGAAATGTTTGGAATGTTCGGCGCTATGTTGTATCAACTTTTTCCTGGTGATCAGTGGATTGAGAGATAATACCGCGCCCGCCGCGAGGAATTCCGTAGTAATACACTTGTTCGGCTGGTTGCTTTCCATAAATCGACATTTTACAAGCTGTTTACGTTTACTTTCCTCTTTTATTGCTTCCTTGAATGCATTTGGATCTCTACTGTTGCCAATACACCGCCCATATTGATAGTATGGATAGTAAATTTGATGTTCACAATACGTTAAAAATGTTGCCTACAGTCATGACGTTTCTGTCGCTTCCACTTGGCTTGGTTGATAACCATGCAGTATGTGACAGTTCATTCCTGTTCGTAAAGCTAATGTATAATACACACCAGTGCAACCGTGTGATTGTACTAGTGTATATCTATCATACGGGCTTATAAAAGTCTCCATAGCCGTAGGGCATGAATTGCAGCTCGTTGCCGCCTGTAGTCCTTTTTATTTAACGTTTAAGGTGTGTAAATAGTATTGATTTTGACTGTTTCTTAACGCCCAGGTGATATTGTGTTAGAATTCGCCGACAGAATTTCACTATTCAGCACCTCACGAAATCTTATCCATCACAGCCATGCATGTCGAGTGAAAACGGGTCTGAATGGTGAGGGGAAGCACTTAGATGCACTTGCCCACAGCAAACAGGCAGAGTACACCGAGCATGAGCTTATAATGAATCAAATCAAAGCAGTGTGGAGTGATCATGTTTCAGAGGACGGTGAAATATGTTTGCACACGTGGTTTGTCGGTGTAAAGATAATGTTTGTTATACTTATGGGAAGTATTGATGCAGTGTTGTTTTTATTGGTTTATATAGGTAGGTTTTTGGAAAGGGACAGTTGTCAGTTGATTGTTTATACGCGCAAGAATATTCCGATTAAGGTCGGAATATGACTGTATTCTGATTATGCATATGCTATGTAAGCATGTTAATCTGATTACAAGAAATACCATTTTGTTTACATACTGAATTAGATTGCTGGTGTGTTTTATGCTAATAACATTTCTGGAACATATAAGCACCTTATTTGGAATATCTATATATTCTTATATTCTTACAAATGTTATTTCATCTGTTGTGTGAGACGGGTAGTTATTGAAAGTCAAAGAAATTGTAAAAAACCTGTTTCGGGGCAAGGAGAATTTCCCTCCAAACATTACAAGAAGTTGCAGTTCATTGCAACGGTTGCAACAGTGTATGCATTGAATAAATTAACAAGGAAAATGAATATATAAATGGAAATGGCAATCCTGGCTCTTTCTAGCATTTCCACAAGTTGTGCATGGATGGGTTTCTAACCAGAATATGCTCTTTAATCAGAAAATGGAAGCGTTCTGAATGGGTTGTGCGATTGTAAATGGGGTGATTCTCTGATGTTCGTACACTATTGCATTGACATACTACACACATGTGGTTCTGAGAGACCTTTATAAAAAAACCTTGTGTGGAGAGGCATATTTGAGATCCACCTCTGCATTTCTTAGATGGCTTAGACATCTCTCTCAGGTGTTGAATGTGAACGTTTAGCCATTGTCATCATGACTCAGTACTGATGAATTTCACTTCACCATTGTGTCATTGTTGCTTGTGCGTGAGCCATGCTTCCTTGAGACTCTGTAAAAGCATTTACATCCTTTTTATAGAGTCTGTTTAGAATGCAAACGTAAAGGTTTATTTTATTAGACTAGGATACTTTAAGCCACTCACAGTCGAACAACAAAACACACATGTAGCCACCACAATGTGGTTTATCAGTATGGTTTATATTTGGTGCACATTCAATTTAATGCCAAGTATTTAGACTTTATTGGAATGCTGCAGATCCACATTTTGCATGGCGTTAGTGCCATCTTCGGCACGCTGGCACTTGTGATCTGGTGCCCTGCTGCCTGGCAATGTGGCATGTAATTGGGTTTGAGGGGAGCCAGCGGGGGCCGAATGAGCCCCTTCGTACAAAATGGGGATAATGCAAGAAGCTGTGGATGATGCTGTGTCCTTGGATCGGTGTGGTACTGCTATGGCTTGCAAGCCTCCTCCACCTCCTCCTCTGTCTTTGTATTGAACGGGTAGAGAGATCTAGGGCATGTAGGGTAAAGCTTTGTATGTCTCTTAGATGCTGCTTCTCTTGTGCACTGCAGGACTGCAGTTGTTGGAACAAATAGGTTTACATTTTTATCATGCTTTTCGTAATTGAATTTAAGGATGTCTATCTGCGTTTAATGCTTGGGTCTTGAACGTACAGGTGTGCTTGTCCGTGCACCTCAAGGCAGTGCATCCATCCTAACGTTAGGTAAAGATGCAATTCATCATCTGAGCTATTAAGATCATTTAATCAGATCTCTGGACTTGGTGATGGATCGAATGAGAGTATTCAATTTATAACAGCAGCCAGAAATACCTGAAATATGATGTACGAGCAGGTTTGAATGATGTGACACAAGTCAGACCTTCTTCTTGCAGTGTCTGCCTCAACATATTGATTATATGCTTATCGTTTTACAGATATACATAAAGGAGGACATTTATCGAGCATTTTATGCTGGCTTCAGATTATCAAGATTTTGGTAAAGTTGGAAATTCATGTGAAGACTTTATAGTTGTCACCTGTAAGCATTTATTGCATATTTGTATTGAACATCAGCACTGTCTTTATCAGTTAAGAAAAAATATTCACTCTGAAGGTTGATTTCATAGTTAGACCATTTGATTTGTCTCTTGCACCTGATTTATTAATTTATTTAGCTTGTGTTGTGTTTTTGTTATTTGGAAAATATTTTGCTTTTATTTTTTTTATTTTTTGAAAGACTCCAGGGCTGTTATTTGCAATATGTCATGATAAAATTCTGCTTGCCTTTCAGCGTTTGGAGCTGAATGCCCATATGTGTTGTATTAAGCAAATGAGTCAGTAATCAAGATCGTATAAACACAAAGCAAAAACAGGATGGTATGACGTGTTACATTGTCTCAGTATCTCTCTTCGTTATGAATGGGGAATGGCCTGTAGTCATTCGCAAAAGCACAGATTGTTTTGCTATCTGATCTGTTTTGAAGCAGCTGAACCGCTAGAACAACAGATTAATGTCAGTTCCACACCTGAAGCCGAATGATGATATTTGCCTCTTGAAAACGGTAATTGTGGATTTTTATAGAAGTGTGTGGGGAGGAGTGGAGGCATCACATTTGTGCGTTCATACGTGCTTATCGCTGCCTCACCATTAGTCCGTACTTGTGATTTCCTCTGGCTAGAATGAGAAAGCAAAATGAGAGAGGGGAATTGGAATTGAAGCGGGGTGATTCAGTGCCCCCATCATGCTGCAATCAGATGTGTGCTGGTCAGCCCACATGACCTTTGGACATTTTAGCATTATAATCAGGTAGGCTTTTGACAGAAACTTTAAAGTATTTGTTTCTGAGGTTATATAGACTTCAAAATTGTTTTAAAGATTATTTTTGATGTTTGTTTTGATATTAAAAGCTTCATATCTAGAGACCACTGGGTCATTCCGTATCAAATCAAACAAATTTCAGAAACTTGCCCAGCTCAAATTTTTGATTTTGCTAATATTTTTTATCTGAAGAAAGATGAACATGTATAGTAATGAAAGCCAAAATATTAAATGTCATATATGAATGTTTACTGAGGAATCCACTGTTTTGTAGAGGGGGGTCAAAAAGGCAATTTTCACTTGAGATTCAGAGCCAAATTACATGGGGTAAAAATGACTTCAGAAAGATGGCAGCATCATTTTTACACAGAGATTGGTAGTTCTATTAGTAAAATCTTTAACCTTCTTTGTTGCATTGTGTACCAATGGCGACCATTCAAAGAATGGGGAAATGGCACTTTTCAAGTTTTTACTCCAACGTTTCTATGCCTGTAACTCAAGAAGTATTTGAGATATCTTAATGTCCTTTCAGATGTTGGGTCTTAACCAACTTTTCTGTTGACATCTCAATTTTTAAGGCCCTATATGGTTTGGTTCCAAAGATACTGGAATCTCAATATGTCTCTAGGCGTAAATCATTAAATTGTACACATTTTCAATGGTCAAAAACCCAATGTGGGTCAATTTGCAAAAATATGATGCTTCTTGTCTTTTAAAGAGGAATGTCTGAAGAAGAAATAATGTTGAAACTTGAAAGGTTGCATGTGTGTAACTCAAGAAGTATTAAAGATACCACCATATGATTTTTAGATATAGTTTTCTTTTGGAATCTTCATTTTCAAGGCCTTTTATCATTCAGTCTCAGAGATATGTGGATTTCAATGAGGCTCCATATTCAGATGGTTGAATATTACCCATTTCATTTTCAGTGCTTAAACCAAATGTTGGTCACTTTGCATACCTTTAAGTCCCAATATCTAAAAGGGCATTTAAATATTTAATTCTTCTTGAGTTACAGACATGCAAACTTTGAAGTAAAACTTGAAAAGTGCTGTTTCCCCATTTTTGAATGGTCACCATTGGTACACAATGTAACAAAGATTGTTAAAGGTGATGGAATTTACTAATAGAACTACCAATCTCTATGTAAAAATAACATGATGATGCTGCCATCTTTCTGAAGTCATTTGATCTGAAAAAAATATTAACCCAACTGTAAGTTAACAGTGCTATAAGTATCGTAACCAGCCTTACATGCCAACATTGACTCAGCTAATAGTTTGAGTTTGAGGCACAACTATCCGTTTTACCGACCAATAACAGGATCAGTGAGTGTTCGGGAAATCTGCTTGAAAATGGTAATGATGTTAATAATTGGCAACCCCAGTGCAGATATTACCTACAACATTTAGATAAACCTCTCCCTTATTTCTCTTTACTTGCATAAAAAAATACAGCTACAGTACCTTCAAAACTTCTTAACGCAGCCTATTATTTTTGTGCTTATTGTATTTTGTCAAAAGCAGAAGTTTCTGAGAGGTTTGTCACTGTCAGCAGTATGGGGTAATAGCCTCTCAGGTCATGATGGAAACATAACATGGCCAAGTCAAGTTTTTGAATGATTGCTTTTGAAAAAAATGAAATTGCTTTTTGTTTTTATTTTTTCTTCCAGAACTGCCGTTCAGCTCAGATGTCATTTGTGGTAGCAGCAAGTACAAACATGTCTCAATTCACAAAGATAATATGGCGTGTGGGTTGTAAGATCCCTATAGCTCTGGGCAAAAAAGGTGTGCGAGTTTCACATGGACTTTGTTGGAAAAACTGCTGCAGACTTTCTAAAACTAGGAGGTTCTACTGAAACAATGTCAAGTGGGTTTTTCACTCACAGAGGCCATTGCAAACATTTTCAGGGCTCAACAATAAGGATGGCCCCAAGCCAGTGTAATGACCAGCTAGCAGCATTGGGCCAGTGCTGCATTCAAATACATGTTTTTGTGTGTGTGTGTGTGTATGTGAGATCAGTGCTAATATTGGCAGCGTCCAGTAATATCTGAACTACTGGCCCAGCTGTGACAACAGTTTTTGTTAAGCCCTGATTATTCTCAATTCATTTTGCTACTATCTCTGTGTAGTCGTATCCAGAAACACAAGAGACCGAGTAACCTTGAGAACATAGTAACTGCAATCCTCTGACATTCAACAGTGATTTGCTGGAGCGTGATTCAACTGGAGGCTGTGGAACATGCTCTCCACCTCTGACCTGTTAAGGTCATGGCCATGGTTTCCTGATTAGGACCGTGGTAACATTGTTCCCATGGGGATTATATTTCTCTGACATAAGGTTAAGTTTCATGTGTACATTAAGTGTGTGCGTCTTTGTGACAGATTTTGGTCTTCAGGTGTTTGGGTTTACGCCAAAAACTCTCCATTTTTCATTGACCGCCACCCTTTAAAACAAACTTCCCCCTCTGCTCATTAAGGTACTTTGAAAAGGTTGCCATCATGAGGAATATGCAAAAGCACAATCAACCGATACTAATTGGACCCCAGCGTTTCTCTCCGATGTAGGATCAATAGTTGGAGATTAATGGTGTGATGTGTCAGCATGCAACATGGAATAAAGAGAAGGACCCTGTAAACTCTAAAGCACCGTAGGAAGAGGCTGCAGTGAATAGATCAAAACACAAGCTTGATTTTTAATTTTTTCCTGTAATCATAAGCAGTAATTGCAATGAAGATGAACACTGGTGAGATTTTATTCAGATTTAAATCTACTTGCACAGATCAGGGGTGTTTTTTCAGTGGAGTCAAGGGAGGCAGTGCCTCAAAATATTGGATGAGAAAATAAACGGCCAGTGTTACAAAATATAACATTAAAAGTGTAAAAATCCCTCATTTTTTTTAAAAGAATCATTGTCCAACAGTGACACCAGCGAGTAAAGATACATCAGGAGTCCACATCTCTCTCGCCTCCCCTGAGCCCATTGAGTTTTAACAGACCCCCTAAAGCATGTGGTGGGTTTGGTGGGGTAATAGAGAATGAATGGGGGAAAGTCAATTGAGAGGAGACAATGCATCATCACGCTATGATTGGTTATGATCGGCTATGATTGGTTGATACGATAAATCCCGCCTCTTGTGTTTGTGCGCATTCTGTGTTCGCAAATCAATCTGAATTATAAAATGACTTATCTGAACAATGCCTGTTTTATGGTATTATGAGCACTTCCTAAGTCGTTTTGCCTCCTTAGGACAAATCGCTTGACGTATTCCCCACTTGTAAGTTGCTTTGGATAAAAGCGTCTGACAAAAAAAAAATAAAATGGAAATAAGACTGAAAATGGCATGAAAACATGATCTGTGGGAGGTTTTAGTGAGTAATCAACTTGATGAACTTGGTGTCTGTGACCAATATTTACCTAACTTTCTTGACTGATGATCTGAAAAATTAAAAAATAGTTAATTTTTTTTTTTTTTAAATATTTATTTTTTTAGCGTTTTTATGCCTTTATTTGCATAGGACAGTGTAGTTGGACAGGATGCGAAGTGGGAGAAAGAGAAGGGGGTGGGATCGGGAACCGGGATTCGAACTCGGGTCGCCCACAGCGCAATGGCGCTATATGCCGACGCACTAACCACGAGGCTATTGGTGCCGACAAAATAGTTAAAATTTAAGTAGTAAAAATAATTTAAAAGATATATATTGTTAAAATTGTTACTGCCTTGTTATTTTGGAATAAATGTAAAATGCTTAAAAACACTAACCTGATGAGATTCATACTTGGCTTTAATAAATACAATATTATTACATTGTTAATGTAAAAAAAAAAGTTTTTTTTTCTTTTTCTTAGTAATGAGTGTAAGTAATGTTTATTTAACCAAGAAAATGGAGAAAACTGACTGGGACATGAATTTATTTGATTTTAAATAGATTTTTTTTTTTTTTAATTAAATAAAGATTTATTGTCTTGTCTTTTTTGTATAAATTTGTACAGAAAAGTACTGGCCTTTTATTAATATAAAAATAGCCTTTGATTGTGTTATTTGTCCTAGCATTGGTTTTAAGTCTTGCAGCGTGGATGCGCATGTTTTGCTGATGACCTTTGATTTGATTAGCATGAAATGTTGTTCAGCACACTTTTGCAGCATTAGATAACCGATCTGATTTATCAGTGCAGGTGAGATAATGAGTTGTTCCCTCCGTCGTGATTGTGAGCCTACAGAATGACAGAGCTGGATGCTGCAATCAGGTGTTGCACCCCAGGGTAAGCTATTTATCTCAATACCAAATCATCAAGAGAGGAAGAGGCAAAGGAAGGTGACTGGCTGATTGTTTTCTTCTTTACTGTCTTATTAAAGATGAACTCAACCTGAGCTCTTGTATGTTTGAGTGGGTAAAGCTCGTTAAAATGCAATGAGGCCTTGGTGGCCTTTGCAGAAATCGCCAATAAATAAGCATAAATAATCGTAATTTGTCTTGTTGGGAAAAGGGCTGGAACAAAGGGTCACTTAAAGAGGACAACGGATGCAAAATTCACTTTTACATGGTGTTTGCATATAAATGTGTTTTAGCGGTGTGTGCACAGCCACAATACAATTATAAAAATCCATCAATACTTTTATTAATCCTCCAAAAACCTTAACAGTCTGTTTTCAAGCCATTTTGATTTTCTGCGCAATGTGACATCATGCTGCTCAAGCCCCGCCCACAACCATTGATGGACTGACACTAACATAATTTCGCCCTCGGCCATTTGTATGCTCTTTGCACCTTTGGATGCAGTGGATTAGTTTTGTTTTTAACAGTAACGCACCACTGAATACACAAATAATGGGAGAGGGGTGGGGTGAGCAGAGTTCATTATCATTTAAAGAGACATGCACCGAAAAAGGTCACTGTTTTTGACAAAGTAAAAAGGGTGATGTTTTATACGATGATTGAGGAATTTAAACCAAAGTATGTTGCAGACATTTCATAAAGAACCTAAAAAATCATACCAACTTGGAAGATGCGTATCTGATTTCACCTTAAAAAGGAAAAATCAGCCAATCAACAACAGATGGATAGAACAAGGCCTCATCATCGCCTTGTTTTTTTCAATAATGCATTTCATTCAGATATTTTTTGTATCTGACTGTGTGCAATTTTTGGGTCTCAAGTGCCGTATAGTTGAATTATATACCTTTTTATTTTTCCAAACACGTTTCCGAACACCCCACCAGTCAATCCTGTCCTAAATTTCGCCTCGTTCAAGTAAAAACTTGACTTTTCAGGAAAACTTACTTGAATATGCCACCCAGTGCACTATGCACTGGCATAGTTTTTTCTTACGTAGAAAAAATGACATACTTCACCTTCAAATGAATCGCACACTTTGTGTTGAGAGCTCGCTGGGAGTTTTATGCCCTCACATCAGCCTCTTGTAACTACAAGCAACTCTGCTTTACTCCTCAGTAGTGGTTTAATTTCACTCGTCTGACCCAGTATTTAGGTGGAAGGAGTGGCACACAAAGGTAGACACACTCTCCTCTTTTTACTTCTCTCAGTGTCAGAACAGCCAGTAGAAGCTCTTTTGTACTGTCACAATTGTCAGTTCAAACGGCTATTGATTTTGTACTGGACTTCTGAGTGTTGAGATGGGAGGGGTTTGTCATCTTGTCCTTTTCTGTGTGTACCTAGTCCATCGCTCTCAAGTACTGAGAAGACGCAAGTAATTGCTTGGAGTGAAAAGCCTTTCACACGTGGCGCCTTACCACCCAGAACAAATTGGACAGAGATCAATCAGTGTCTTGAAATGGGGAAAAGAAAAGTCCCTACCAAATTAGAAAAATCTGAATGTTTCTCCGCGTGATTCATAAGGGCAGAATTTAAAACACGGCTTGTTTAACCTCAAAAAATACATACAATTATATGTGCTAATATTTTGAAATCTCATTGGGTTTCTCTCTTTAATATTGCACATTTGCATGCCTCCAAGGAACCTGAATTATATTTATGAAGTCAAGCTCCCCTGAGTCAATTCATTCATTCGTGCACAAAAAAAGAATCTGTGACCTATTCTTACTCAAGGACTAGTTTTCCACGCCGACTGACGATTTCTAAGAGCGCTCTGCATCAAAGCGCATTGAAGCAGGATGCTGCCTGTCCATCACTCGTTACTTGCTCTATTCTCTCGTGTCACCGTTTTTCTCCTCAATCCATTTTTACCACGCCGACTTGTGAGACAAAGGAAAACCGAAGGAGAACCAAGGCCCGACAGGAGGCTCAAATCATACCGCCGTGCCTCGCTGCGTAGTTCACATCGAGTAGCGCCGTTATTTTCTCCGCCTTTGGCGACCAAACCTCTACAGCTCGTTGGATGTGGCAGAGCTTTTGAGGTTATCAAACAGTGATGATTCAACCGGAGCACGGAGGCACACACAGATCCTTGCGTGGGTACAGCTAATTACAGGTTGAACTCGAATGCGACGGCCGCTGTTATCTGTATTGTCATCAAATCTGAATGATCTCCTCCAGATAGAAGGGGTTTTCATTTCTGACACAATACGGAAGTGGCATCTGAGAAACTGGGGGCTCTTTGAACCGTCAGGAGAGTGTGACAAAATGAAGGGTGATTTTTGAGTCCTCAAGTCTGAGATTCATTTTCACACTTGCCTGTGAGACTGGAAAGAAAAATGTTCCTTTTCAAGAGTTTATCATCGGTGGTAGTTGCTAAACCAGGCGTTTGATAATACAAGTATGCATTTTCATCGCATGAATGGCAGACAAAGCTATTCCTAGACTTTCATCTCAAAATCTCTGATGGACTCAGATGTCAGCCCTCTTAAAAATTGGTAAATGACACCTCTTCAAGTTTACTGAAAACAGTGGCTGTATTAGCCGAGGTTATTTCATTCCGAATCCTATCCTTACCTAACCTTGTTAAATTAACTATCCTCCTCTCTAGTCATTGGAAGATGCATCGTAGACTATATAAGAGTGGCAGTGTTTGGCAAGGGCGCTGCTCCTCTCACTCCACTTTGAATTTCCCTTGATAGCAAAGCACAACCTAGGGAATGTGTTTCTTGTTGGTTGTCTGATATTTAGTTTTTTCCCCCTCTCTTTTTCTTTCCTTGGGTTTTCTCTACATTCAGAGTCTGGAAGGTCCTTGCTAAGTGAAGCAGATAAAGCTGTCATGTACTGCTAAGTAGTAATACATATTGACATGTCCGCTAACTAGAAGGGAAGGAAATTACTGTGGGAAAGGAAGAAGTGATAAAGTGACTGAAGGTCTTACAAGCTTGGAATACCTCCTCTTGAGGAAAAAACAGATCTGCAGTTGCACACTGATAGCAGTGTGCCAAATGCACCTAATATTTCAGTCCCTCTTCATCTCATTTTATTTCCCTCATGCATGTACAACTATCTTTTGTTCTCAATTGGCATGAATTCTCATTTATTCCAGCTGCAAAGTATAATTGCTTTTTAACGTGCATTTGTTTTGTTTTTTTTATGTCTAGAAGGTGACTCTGCACGCTGAACACAGGCAGTTGTCTCTTGAAGCCAGGTGAGATGGTAACATGAGGGGACAGCTTGTGACCCAGAGGTTGCAGCTGTCTTTTAGAGGGAACAAATGTAGATCAGAAAGGAGCGGAGGACGAGTCCAGTTTGTGCATTTTCATGCATTGATGGTGCCAAGATTTTAAAATATTCTCAAGGTGCATCCCATTTTAAAGCTATGTAGCATCTCGAGCATTAAAAATTGTGCGTATGTGTTTCTCGCAGGCTTTTTAACAATCAGTTCTGTTTTATGAGCACACACCTTGCATGCAAATGCACCCAAATCACATTGCACCTAAACAAGCCCTGTGGCTACTGAGTTACCCAGTTTTTCAAAATAACGCAGTGCGTCTGCTAGTAACATGCATGTTGTGCAGTTGATGAGCAGTATTAATTATGATGGCTTTTAATTGGTGGTCACTGCCCTTATAACAAGTCGTAAGGTTGGGGTCAATCAGCACTGGCCTGTTGTTTTGCTGCTGCTGCTGTTTCCTGTCTTTTTCCTCCTCCTCTTGCATTAACCACACTCGCGGGATCAGTCTTTTATTTATTATGATGGATGCTTATGAGCCGCAGAGCATCGTAGTTTTAGTGCGTGCTGGCCACGGTGCTGGAAGTGTAAGGATGCCAGGAGATGCTGTCAGCAGGGCATGAGAGAGATGAAGAGCCTTGTGACGCTTGCTGGCCTGCCAAGAACAGACTGCTCAATATTGATCACCAGATATTGCGGACATCCACTTCGTACTGCGATAGCTGTGCTTAGTTTTTCTTCCTGTGCAACAGCACTGCTTTAGTTTTAGAAACTGCAGTGGACAGCAGCCGACAGAGGAATCAGGGACAGTTTTAAAGTGGACGTATCATGACTTTTCCATGTTTAAGTGCTATAATTGGGTCCCTAGTGTATTTACCAAATTAGAAAATCTGAAAAAGGACAACCCGGTAACTCTGTTTTGGTAAGCCTTTCTCTGCAAGCATGTAAAAAAAAAACCAAAATACAAAAAAAAAAAACGAGCCACTCAGATTTTGCTCCCTCTGTGAAGTAGGAAGGGGATCTTATTAAAATATTACTGCCCCTTAATCTGCATGTTTCCACCCACTGTACTGCCATTCTCTTTTCGCATGTGACAACGCTGTTCCAGTTTTGCCATGGCAAAAGTTTAAGCGAAGCATGCTAACTGTTCTGTCATTGGCTGCACAGATAAGCACAGATTTAATTATTTACTGTATATTATGCTACTACCACACAGATCTAATATAAACATGTGCTTTCTTTCCCAGGTGTTTACCTTCAAATCTCGTGTTTTTAGCATAAACTTGTGTGTATTTGACAGATTAAAAGCGCAATATGTATGTTTTAAAAGCGCAATATGTATGGCGCATATTTAAAACAAACAAAGAACTAAAGGCGTAGTTTGATGCCGTGATTGAGTGTGGAATCATGGGAGTTGTTGTCTTCATCCTCACAGCCGATACGAAATAAAATCATAAAAATCAAGGGTGTATGATGTCACTGGCAGGCGTCGCAGTGACACGGCGCATACATTAGTTAAAATTGCTTATTTCTCTGGATTTAAACATTCTTCGAAAAAACACCAGTAGAAGTGTTTGTATATTTTAATAAAAAAATCTTACATATTGTGCCTTTAACAGTGCAATAAGACATGAAGGCCATGAAAGAGAACTTAGTTTAGTACTCGCATGCCGTGTGACATCTGCTTTCTGTGTGTGTTCTTCAAATGTGTCAGAAATTTCAACTGATATGGCTTTAAAACGTGTGATTTGAGCGCAACAGACATGATAGTCAAAACCAAACAGATCATTTTTAGCAGAGTATCTGAATTACGCGCTATAAAGGCACAGCCATATACTGGAAAAGGGGGTGGGGAGCAGCAGCTCATTTGCATTTAAAGGGACATGCACATGTGTTTCTGCTATCAGTCAAAATAGGTAATTTTCAAAATGGTATCATAAATGATCTGTAGGGTATTTTGAGCTGAAACTTCGCAGACACATTCTGGGGACGCCTGAGATTTATGTTACATCTTGTGAAAAGAGCATAATAGCTCTTCTTTAAATGATAAAATAATTAAAAATGTTTAGAATCAAGTTGCAAAGACCAGTTTTGTTAATTCAGTGTCATTTACATTAATGCAGTGGTTCCCAAACTGGGGGGCGCGACCCCTAGGGGGGGCGCGGAGTTATGATAAGGGGGGCGCGGCAATGCTAGTGTAAAAGTCCGCTCAAATAACGCGGCGACAGAAAATGTCAATGTATACTTGTTCCTGTTTGCAATAGCGTCGCATGCTGTGCTGTAACATGCTGTAGTACTGCTGTACTGGGCAACGCTGGTAAAATGACGCTACCCTCTCGTGACGGTATGTTCTGCTCACATGCTTTGATAATAATAGTTTTTCAGGACTATACATTATTTTGATAATTAGTCCAAAAAAGGTCTAATCTAATATCTAATTCCGTTTCATAATACTGAATAAAAAATAATATATTTAGATTTAATATTCATATATTTTCTGTCCAAATTTATTGTTACTTTCAATAAACGTGGTTATTTTATTGGCTTGTGATTTATTTTTTATTCCGTATCATTAAAATTACTGAGTTAAATTAAAAAGTCTTACAAAATGACTATATTATTTAATAAAATAATAAATGATTATTACAAAGCAGTTTCAGATTCGGCCAAGAATTTTCATTTCTGTAATCCCTAGATTTTTATGTAAAAAGAAACGTTTTTAGGGTGATACAAGACCCCACTGTGAAATTATCTTGCTTATTATACGGCTACTTGCCACATGTAAATAATTTTACACAAAATATGAATTTCATCATATTTTATTACCTCAAGACGACTTGCAGTACCCGCTGCAGTTGTCTGTTATCAGATGTAATTTTTGTCGTAAAATAACAGACCACTAGATGGTGCAATTGATATCAGAAATGAGAACTGCGGTTAGCCGAGTAAAATTTATGAATGAATGACGCATAGTAGTTCTGCTCTAAGCATGGACAAGTTTTTGAAAAGACAACAAGCGCCAGGTAAACGTAGATAGATGGTAGATGAGGTAGATGATGAATCTACTTCAGAGATCACAACTACAACAAAGAGATAAAAATATGAGAAAATCTGTTTAAAAAACAATGAATGCTGTAACATAAAAAAAACATTACATAGTAAAGCTGCCTGCTTTACTTTTAATGTTGCTACTCTAAAAGTGACTAGTTCCTAGTAACTAGTTTTTTTCAGTAAATTGTCACACACTGAATTGTAATAATTGTAATAATTATTACATTTCAAATAATTCCTTCTGAAATTGTGTTTATGTTTATGTGTAAATGAAGGGGGTGGGGGGGCTTGAATTTTTTTATTCTGCAAAAGGGGGGCCCGGCAGAAAAAGTTTGGGAACCACTGCATTAATGCATTTGGCAGACACTTTACATTGCATTCAAGGTACACATTTACATTTTATCAGTTCTTGGGAATCGAACCCATAACTTGGCATTTGCTCTACTGTTTGAGCTACAGAAAAGCTTTGTCTTAATAGTGAAATGACATTCACCTGTTTTCTTTTGTAAAGATGCAAATACAAGTACAGGACAAAGAGTTTGCATAGTACACCAGCTGTGTCCTATGCACGTGGAAGCACTAAAAGCAACTCAGCTTGCACTAATGTTGCCTCTCCTAGGTGATGACTCAAGGTTTACATGGCTAAGTTGAAACAGTAATGGTCCACTGAGATTGTATGGGGATGCATGCATTTGCTGTCTTAATGTGACATTGAGGTTTCCGTGGCCTCACTATAGTGAGTCATTGCCCTTCTGTGGGCGATGGACAATTCTTGTTGCACAGCGACACTAGGGATGTCTTGCATCATATCAATTGTTGACTAGTTAGTTTAGATAATTTAGCATTGGTGCTTAAGTAGCATGCTAACATCATGGAAAAAAAAAAAACCTCTTTGCCTTTGGAATTAGCTTAGTAGTTAGCGGTCTCTGGCAGATGCTTTGATAGCTCATTAACCAAACCATGCTGTGTGCTTTTGAGCAAGGCGACACTTTACGTTCCGTTACGGTTCAGCATGAGATGCACACGGTATCCTGGAACGCTAACAAAGCCGTCTCCTCCTCATCTGCACACTGCAATGTCAGCTGACCTCTGCTAACTCTATGCGCTGGGCTCTTCCACCCCCTCCCCCTGCGCCGTTCTGTACGCTAGCGTGCAGTCCTTTGAGATATGCTGATGTCAGGATTTAGCACGTTGCTGCCACCGGATTACTAAGACTCAGACTTTGCTTTGCGCATCTCCTTTTGAGTGTGTGTATCTCCGTGTGCGCGCATCCACCATTATATGTGGACCTCTGTGCTTGTAATTACACTGTTGCCCCATCGTACGGCTGTGCTCGTGGTTACTCAAGACCGCATGCATGAATACATCCATATTTAATCATGGCACTCGCTGCATGGATTCACATACAGTACATTTATGGCGCTCCATGCCTTCACCACACATGACAAATTCTCCTGCTAAAGACTGTTTACGGTAGCTTGCTTAATGCCCAGGGAGAATGAGTGATGTCTGACAGCTGACGGGGGATTTCAGGACCACAGTTCTTTGTGTCTAATTATTCATCAGGAGAGAAAACGCTGACAGAAGCCTCTGTTGCCCTGCTGCAAATTGACAAACGCTCAAGCAAGAAAAGGAACTTGTAAAGATGCCTAATGGAAATAAAGTGCCTGTTTAAACAATTTTTTTTCCTGTTCCCAGATGCATTTCGTATCACTTTCTTTCCAACACATTTGTTAATCAGCTTTGTTTTGCTGTTACTAAACGGCCTTGAAACAAAGTAGTGTAAGATATTAAGACTTGGTTTTTAGAAAATATATCTTAAATTATTTTCTTTTTTTATATATATTTATGGGCTTTTTACACCATTATTGTAAGAGGACAGTGGAGAGCTGACAGGAAAGTACTGGGAGGAGAGAGGGGAGCAGGATCGGCAAAGGACCTCGAGACGGGATTCGAACTCGGGTCGGCGTAAGCGCAGTTGCGCTATATGTCGTTGCACTGATCACAAGGCTATGGGTGCCAACTTTCTTAGTCTGTTTTCTCTTGGCAATCTGAAGTGAAGTTATAATCTCTAAAAAATATTTTATGCAGTTTTGTTTCCTGAATTCTTAAATTAATGGTGTTTCATTGTTTAATGTTTTCGTACACCGTTATGATTACAGCGCCGTATGTTTTCATAACAAGCTTGCTTGGGAGTTCAGCCGGCATGGAATTGGACGTAGAATGTGGAATATTGGGTACGAATCCTGTGAAAAACATGAATCCAGATGAAAAAGATAAGAGATTGAAAAACAAGCTAAAACGGCATGCTTGCGATTGCGTTTTTTATGTCACATTTGCTTTTGTTCATACGGTCGGGTAGTTTTAGGTGTAGTGCAGATGGTATGTTATTTTAAAACGTCATGGAGCATTGGAGTTCTAGCACCACTCAATGGACATTACTGACATGTAGAAAAGCAATGTCACGTAAAACGTAATCAAGGTAAAACATTCAATTTTTTGAGATTTTGATTTTACGTCATATTGTCTAGCACTAAGAAATACTGATAAATAGATTTTAGTTTTAGAAATGTTTTTAATTCTCACATCTCATAGTTGATGGGTGCTCTGTATTCGTAGTGTCTAAATGTCTTTTACTGTTCATGTAGGGTAACTTTGGCAGGGTTTACTGTTGACAGGCTCTCTGATGTCTGGTCAGCCATCTTTTCACCTCAGGGAAAATGCAGTGCTGTCTGTCAGATTTCCTCCACGTCCTGTTTTATCTCTGGTATAAAAGGCATAAAAGAAGGGTCATGATATATGGCCTAAATATTTTACATAAGAGAATGTTTTGACCTAAATGCAAATTGCTTAAGTGTTTTTATTTTTTTTCATTTACCAAAAAATACGAAGCGAATGCAAATCTCAGAACAGGATTATTAATTTCCCTCCAGAAAGGCTAAAAGGTTACCTTTGTGTTGCTTACTCTCGGTCTCATGAAAGTAAATCTCAGGCTGCATTTCGTTTCACTATCATATCTAATATTTATGGTTTGGCTAAGTACGAATGGCAATCCACCATCTGTAGTGGAATCAGGGTCTGTGTGGTGTGATGGCACTGGCATAAAAGGATCATTTAAATATGTGCACACTTCCCAGTGAGACGAATCCTGATTGGAAGATTATGTCACTGCATTTGTATGGCATATGCTCATTGGCCACAAACGCACAATAGAATCATCATCAGTTTTGAGTCCTTTTTTCAATAGATTAAATGACCATTCAGTGCCTCGCTTCATAAGATGGACGTGCATATGCTATAAAACTTGTTGGATAAGCCTGCAGATAAGCTGGAATGGGAAAAGTGACCCAGTAACACATATTTTGTCGCTAGCATAATCTTCACCCCATAAAATCTGTTTGTTTCTTTTGGATTTATGTAGATATACTATGAAATCTGAGCTCTCTGATGCAAAAAGAAATATTGATTAATGCATCAACCCAAGCGGTGTACCATGTTCTGTATTTGGTAAGGTGACCGATATTCATTGAAGTTTATTGATCGGACTCTACACTTGAGCCAGTAGTAATATTGCTGTGTCAGTGACAATGCAGGGTAGTGTATTTCTTTTTAATAATATACAAAATTAATCATATTCTTAAAAAAAATAAACACATGGTAATTTAAATTGCAATGTGATTTTAAAGATTGGACTTGTTAGAAGTAGATTTTGTAAAACTCACCATCACAACGCCAGTGTGTTCTGTATTATTATTGTTTCAGAAATGGCTTTGACAGGACATGTTAATTTTTCGCACATTTTTATCATCAGCTCACATATAGCATGTCTTCAACAAACCATACATTAAGGTATCAGTTACGTTCACAAACAGCACCAAAGTGTTCCTAAACATGAGCAAACAGTCAGGTAAAACAAGCGCCACAAAATATTGCACATTCTAGCCGCAAATGGTATTTTGTTCTGCATAATTGTAGATTTTCTCATCTTTAGTGCAACTTCAACAGCTTCGCAGTTCATTCATACACTTTAGTAAGAAATAAAACTCATTCTTTTTACCCTTAAATCAGCACTGAGTGTCTTCTAGTCGAAATGTTGTTTTGTGAAGCTCACAAGTATTGAGAATCATACTCCAGGCTGTTCATAACAGCAGAAATTATGAGTATGCTAGACTAAGAATTGTACTGCACACTGTGTGTGTGGCTCCTGTGGACAACCTCAGGTTACTGTCTCCACAGCTGAGCGTTTGTACTAAACATCTTGTATAAAAAAAACTGTTAATTGAATGGGTTGTTAGACTAAAGTCTAAAAGAATTTCACCCTCTTTTCTGAGGTTAAATGTGCCTGAGGGGGAATCCAGTGTGAGGATTACTAACATTTCTGGTTCTTATATTCCTTTGAACCTTTGAAGCTAACTGGAGGAGTCAGAATGCCTGTAGGGCCTGCCTAAAATATATATTTCAACGCCCACATTTCCCCAGTCCTTCATTTCCTCTCCTTCACACTCTCTCTCATTGTATTTCTCCCCCCAAATTCTCTTAAACCCTCTTTTTTTTTTACCTTCTCCTCTAGCCTGGTCAACAATACCACTAGCTAATCCTGCTGAATTATATTGAATTCTGGTGTTATGCTTTGCATAAGTACCATAGTACAAGCTGTTTCAAATCCAACTGGAAGTCACAAATCCAGCAGTCTGACAGAGGTTCAGAAGATGACAATAGACGCACAGGGTGTAGGAGTCGCTAGGGGCCAGTTTGTCATCATTGTGGGCCAAGACTCCCACTGACAGCCCTCATCTGTGTGTACAAGTAGGTAGAGTGGTGTAGTCTCCTCCAAGGCTTTGCACTTGTTTCAGATGCTCGCAAGCGTGTCAATTACTTTGTCTTTGAAAGACAGGACGGGCAAAAGGAGCAGATTGAATCGGGTCTCTGACTCATAGACTAATTACCCAGAGAAATCTGTTTGCTGCTCCTTCAACCATAGAAGTACTCTGAAACACTGTTGGCTTGAAGCACAGTCTGTCTCAAGGTGTATAAGCTTCCGTTGAGGTAAATGAATAGTTTATCTTGTGTCTGTTCAATGCATATATCTAGTACAGCTTTAGTTTGCATGTATATGTCAGTGGTGTGTGGTGGTGGTGGTGATTACTCACTAAAAACTCCCACAGATCATGTTTTCATGCCATTTTAATGTAAAAAAAAAAGTGGTTATATGTTTACTTACTTTTATAATGTTGTTCCATTATATTGTTTTTTCAGACTGATTTGCATACACATGAACCAATCACAGCTGAGCATAACCATTCATATTCAATCATATCACGATGGAGGCATTGCCTCCTCTCATGTGACTTTTCTCCATCACATTGCAACTGCAAATTTGTTGCATCCTCAGTGGCCTCTGTTGCCTTTGAGCCGCATCTCTCATTGATAATTAATTGCGTTTTTGTCATTGCAAGTCGCCATCAGCGTAAACAGCAGGGTGTTTCCTGTTAAAGAAATAGATGTACATCCTCCTTCATCAGCATGTTGGAACACACAAGTGAAGGTTGTGAATTGTTTTCTTTTGCATAAATGATTTCCTCATCAAAAATCCCTCGCTCTTTGTTTGCACGGCTGTTTTTTCCCATCTTCTGTCCCTTTATGTACTGTGCACCGAGTTGGATCTCTCTTGTGTGTTTTTCCTCTCAGTGCTGCTGGCCGTCCTAAAATCTTTTGATCCTTTTATGCTCAACCACCTCCAGCAGCTTTGCACAAGAAAGCAGACAATACCGAGGTTATAAGTGTCCCTCTGCCCCTCCACAGCACTGCACAAATATCACCCTAATTGAAAGTTTTACTCCCAAACCAACAGTGGCTTGTGAAATCCTGTCTCAAGCATCCACAGAGGACTTGGCAGAGGGCATTAAAGCTGGAAAAGATGAAATGTAGTCTGACCCTAAGACATATGACTATAGAAGTGTGAAGTCCCCTTTTATAGTTCTTTGGAACGACCCACGTAGTTTCATCTTGATTTGAGTGGGAGGTACCATTACAGAGTGCAGGGGGGATTATGCACTAATCGTGTTGTCTCCCTGGATGCACTGTCAAAGAGACGCTGATAGATCGGTAGTTAAAAAGGGGAAGAATATTCGCCTCACAGACCTGTTTATATCTTTTGAAGTAAATTTTTTTTTTTTTGCCCCTGTAAAGCCTCGTTTGGGCATCAGTGGCTTTGCCTCTACGCACCAGAATCACTGCAGATTACTCTGAGTGGAATTTAGGCTTCATATCTCGCTTTGGAGATAAACACTTTTGAGCCAGCATTTGGAGATTGCTCTTCCAAGCGTATGTCAGAGTGACATTTTATTGCACTTTTTTGCAAAAACAAAGGGTATATTCTCCCTGTACAGGCACTGATGTGTGATATCGGCTTTGAGGCAAATGTCAACTGTAAGCAGGCTTTTTATTCCAAACTGTGTTTTCTTCCAGACATTGCTTTGACAGGTTTGTTTTTTGTTTTTTTTTTCATGGTGCGCTGACAGAAACCTACTCAGGCCCATCTCTGACAGGGAAGAATGCATCAACCAGATGACAGCTGGCATATAGATGATGTCATGTTCTGATCAGTGTTTGCGCTGAAATCTTCCATAGGGCTCTTGAAAGGCAATATAATCCCCTTGTATTGCTTCCCCCTCTTTAAGATAATGGCTTAAATGGCACTGTTATGTCACCAATGTTCACAAGGCAAGATAATTTGAAATAACTGTAGTATTTAATTCATATAAAGGTATAAATTAAGTATGATTTTAAAAAAACTCAGAAATCAGAATTTTAGTTTAAATTTAGATTATAAAAGCTTTAAAGGCATAGTTCAGCCAAAAATGAAAAATACCCCATGATTTACTCACCTCAAGCCATCCTAGGTGTATATGACCTTTTTTTTTAATCTTTCAGACAAATGCAATCAGAGTTATATTAAAAAATATCCTGGCTCTTCCAAGCTTTATAATGGCAGTGAATGGGTGTTGAGATTCTGAGGTCCAAGAAAGTGCATTCATCCATCATAAAAAGTACTCCACACCGCTGTGGGGGGTTAATAAAGGCTTTCTGAAGCAAATTGAAAAATATCCATATTTAAAACTTTATAAACTGTAATCTGTAGCTTCCGCAAACTATTGTTTGCAAGTTTACGAGAACATAACATAAGCGTAAGCTTTGGTGAGAAACGCCGATCCGGTGCAGAGTCACAAATTATTAGTACAAAAGAAAAATGTCAGAGGATTTCAATATAAGCCAAGAGGAAACTGGTTTTCCTTAGCTGTAAACAAAACTTGGTTCTCACTAGACTAGCATATTCTCACCGGAGCTGTTTTTCTTACATAGACACATCGTTTTGCTTCAGAAGTGCTTTGTGTGAAGCACTTTTTATGATGGATGAATGCACTTTATTGGATGCACAAAATCTCAACACCAATTCACCGCCAAAGCTCGGAAGAGCCAGGGCGTTTTTTTTTTTTTTTTTAATATTCGTCTAAAAGAATAAAGTCTCATACACCTAAGATGGCTTGAGGGTGAGCGAATCATAGTGTAACTTTAATTTTTGGGTAAACTATCCCTCTAAGCCGTTTTATCTTTATCTCCTTTCATCTGCTTTTTCAGATGATGAGTAATACTGTTTATTAATTTATTTACTACTACTACTACTACTCATATTTTTGTGAAAGGTTAATACTTGGTTTCATGTAATTGAGAAGTGACAGGGAAGCACATTTTTGAGTAGAGCCTGAGTAGAGTGACAGTTTGACAGTTTCCCTTTTTTGACAGTTTTTCCCTTGATAAATGTTTTAACAGATGGGACCTAGAGAAGAAATGTCATTTTTTTTTTTTTTAAGATTTCAAGTAGTAAAAGGTACTGCTAACTGAAGACTGTTCAGACTGGATTGTCACTCCTAAGCGTGACACAGTGGTGAATGAAATCTGTAAAGAAATCTGTAGAATGACTTGAGAAGAAATTACCTTTAGGGTATTTGAAAGACTTGATAGAAGTGGAAAATCCCCAATGGCGGTGTTACCTTATCAATAGTGTGCCCTTGAACAAGACGTTCTAGTGTGATTCGGTGCACTTTCCCTCTTGTAAGCGCTGTGCACGTAAGAGTGAATAATCGATAATTCATGACCAAAAGATGTCTTGTTTTGAGAGTGTATATTCTCTTAAACTCTGCTGGCTGATTTCGCATTAACTGGCTCTGCTATGGTCCTGTAATAAACTCTTTCGATTCCAGAGGTTCAGAGCGAAGTAAAACAAGAATGTAATGTTACTTGATAACTTGATGTTAATGCTGACTAGGGACAGTTATAACGGAGTTACAGCGAAATGTGAAAACGCTGCTCTGAAGTGGTTTGTCTCATCTGGTATAGTGGAGGAAATTTGGAAATGAAGAGCCTGACTTAGGTTTTAACAGCAGTGGTGTAATCGTGTGCTTTTAAAGCAGGTGAAGTCACTTGGTCTATTAAAGGAGAGGCTCATGAGATCAAAGCTTCAAAGCTGCAGGACACTGGATGAAATGACTTAATACTCCTTTTAGATATGAATTTGTATGCTTATGCTCACACTTCTCCAGCTACCTTGATTCCCTCCCTCATCATTTAATATAGGTGCTTAGGAGGGATTATTTATTTATTTTCCTAAGGCTGTCAATTGATTTAAAAATGTATATATTTTTTTAAATTTAAAAAGCAATTAATTGCACATAGCAATATGAGAAATGTCACTATGTAATTAAGATAAAATGGATTTTACTGGCCCACTTTGGTATTTTCTTACTAATATTCCACTTATGGTCTTACAGCAGAAATGTTTCTAGACTTAGGATTTATACAAATATCTTTTCATTAATCCCAGCTCATATAGGCAAGAATGACAGCCAGAGATCATTATACTGATAATTTTGCTTGTTCAATTAATTTTTCTGAGCCGGAGGAGATGCAAACACAGAATGTAATAGTCAGCTGCCCGTGTGCACTTTTTTCCCCACCCGCTAGTGTTTATATCATTAGTGGCGGTTTTAAAAATGCAATTTCTAAATCAGCATAATTAAGATGGTCATTTAGCAGGCAGAACTGAATAAATGTTTGCGCGGAAAATTCTAGACTTCTTGCTAATGCTCATTAACGAGACCAGTGGGGCGCAGGAACGTGTTGCGTGAAACGGTACTTTTAGTACAATTCCCAAGCAGGAGGGTAGATATCCCCCCCCCTTAGTAGGTTAAAGCTAAAAAGATTTCACCTTGTTTAGCTTTACCAAGATGCAGTTATGTTTATTTGATGGAGAATTTCTTTCAGCAGGATTACAGAAGGGATCAGTGTTAGTTTTGTTGTTGCACACTTGGCCATTCATTCATTCACTGCTATTATAATCAGTGGGTCAGCCAGAGCCATGGAGTAATGAAAGAGAACAGCAGTTTCGTTTTCTCCGTTCTTCTCCTCCCTCCTCTCTTTAGAACGTACACAGATATGATTAAAAAGGCGGTAGATCTGGCTTCCTCACAGCAGCAGAATCTGGCTTTCAGTCCCGTTTTAGAATTTCTAATGGTGCTTTTAAGAATGGAGATACAAAATAGGACCTGAAACTAACAATTTTTTTTTTTTTCAAAGGGTCGTGAAAGGAAGTGCTGAATACCGTAGAAAATGTTAAGTTTATTGCCAGCCTCTGAAGAACAAGCTGAATGTACTGTTATATAATATTTTTAGTTTTCAAAGTTTTTTTTTCAACAGTAGTGAACAATACATTATATGGGTCAAAATGATCGATTATTATTATTATTATTATTATTATTATTTTTTTTTTTTTTTATGCCAAAAAACATTAGGATATTAAATAAAGATCATGTTCCATGAAGATATTTTGTACATTTTTTACTGTAAATATATCAAAATTAAATTTTTAAGCTTCATTCGCACAGTTGTGTCTTTCGCCAGATATTGTCCTATCCTAACAAATCATACATCAATGGCAAGGGTCAATGACTGATTCTGGTTATGATTGGCTTAGTGGTGCAGGGTCACATTTGTGTAATGTAAAATATTTACATTAAACAAATATCAAAATAAAATGGATGAAACTATATAAAACTATGCCAGAATATGTAACATCTGCAGTTTTGAGTGTACTAAATATAGGGTTATTCTATGTAAAATTGACCAATGAAACCAAATTTCTGAAATTTCTCCAAATCATTTTTTCTGTAAAAAGACAAAAAAACAAAAATAATGACAAAATCCAAAATGTGACCCTGTCACAAAGCCAGTCATAAAAGTAAATTTTTCAAAACTGAGATTTATACATCATCTGAAGCTTTTGTTTGGATATGGTAATATTTGGTCGGGATACAACTATTTGAATATCTGGAATCTGAGGGTGCAAAAAAATCAAAATATTGAGGAAGTTGCCTTTAAAGTTGTCCAAATAAAGTTCTTAATGTATATTGCTAATCAAAGTTTTCATATATTTACAGTAGGAATTTTACAAAATATCTTCATGGAACATGATCTTTACTTAATTTCCTAATGATTTTTGCCATAAAAGAAAAACCAATGATTTTGACCCATACAATATATTTTTGGCTATTGCTACAAATATACCCCAGCGACTTAAGACTGGTTTTGTGGTCCAGGGTCACAAATATGAAATGTCACAGATGTATATTTACTGAGCAAACCACTATTTTGTAGAGGGGGTCAACATGACAATTTTCACCTGAAATTTGGAGCCAATTGACTGGGGTGTAAAAATGACTTTGGAAAGCTGGCATCATCGTTCTTTTGAGAAGTCTTTTAGTAAAATCTATTGACTTCAGCAATCTTTGTTTCATTATATACCAATGGCGACAGTTCAAAAATGGCAAAAAGCACTTCTTGTGCTTTCTGATTCAAGTTTGCGTACTTGTAACTCAAGAAATATTAAGTATATCTTAATATTCTTTTAGATTCTGTTTCTTTTGGTATCTTCATTTTAAAGGCCCTCGATGGTTCAATCCTAGAGATATGGAGATCTTAATTTGACTTCATGAGTAAACTGGACAACTGTACACTTTCAGAGGTCAAAAAGCAAAAGAGGGTCATTTTGCTGATACTTTTTTCTTTTAAAGCAAAATAACTGAAGAACAAATAATGTTGAAACCATTTTGTCCTCCTTCTACAAAACAGTGGATTACTCTGTAAATACACATCTGTGACATTTGATATTTTGTCTTTTGTCACTATATATGTTTGTTTTTCTGCTGAAAAAATATTAAGCCAGAGACCTCTGGTTGAGTTGACAATCTTTGTGGATGTAGCCTCTGATTCTTTTGCTTTAAGTTTTAGTCATAAAGTAAAATCTAATGATCTGAAGTCCTCAGTTACTGTATTATAGGGACAATATTAAATGCTTATGCTGATTATTCATTGAGCCAAAAAGTAATAATCACTGCATACAATCAGTTAGCAGCAAATAACATTTTCAATTTTGTTCATAGGAGTGATGAATTATGCGTAGATGATTTATTTTCTACCATTAAACTGTTCGTGATTGCCTTCTGGCCATGAGAGAGAGGGAGCCTCTCAGTGTTTACAGAGTATTTAACTTCATTACAAAGCGTGTAACATCACCTCATGGGCTGTGAGTCCGAAATTAAGCACTCATTACGGACTCAGTGGTTTTTAATGGAGGGTTTACAGACCCCATGCAAAGCTGGTTGATTTTATAGAGTTACGGTCCGGACCAGTCATCTCACTGCACATGGGAGCGGATGGACGATGTCTTGGATGCGTGAGTTTGAGCTTGTGGATGCAACCAAGCTCGTTGAAGTAAATTGCAACTGGAGTGAATGAATAAATGACCCAATTTCAATTTTTAGGATAACACTTTAAACAGTTTTCATGTTAGCTGGGTGTAAAAGACAAGCATGTAAAACTGCTTTCGTCAGGCGTGGTTAAAGTGATTTCCGTCTAGGTAGGCACTCTCTAAATGTGTCTCAGAGTCGGATTTGCACTTCAGTTCAATTTCGTATCTGTCATATCTGAATATTATGGGTTCTTCTCCGCTTTGCTGAGTATGTATCAGAGAGCGAGAGGAGATATGGGGAGTCGTTTGCCAATTTTTGTCACTTGTGGGAGGGATGGTTTGGGTTTTACTATTACATGGTAATTCAATGAAACAGCAGTGACTTTGGAAAATTATATAGTGATGAATTACCCTTAACTTAATCTTTTCACTGCAGGTGTATAGGAGTTTAAATATTTGTCTCTCTTTAAAGGTGTTTCTACAGAGAGTTATTGGCAGAACAATTACATTGAGAGTCTATCAAGGGTTCTATCTACACTCTTTGTCAGTGGTTTTACTTGCATTTATAGATAAGAATTTTAATTATAACTTCAGGAGATCATTTAAAGTTTGAAAGTTTGAGTTTTAGAGCTTTAGGTTGTGCTCAGTGTTAGTTTTGCCGCCAGCGTTATTGCATTAAACATTAGGCATTTAACATACAACATTTTAACAAAAGTTCCTGCCAAGGACAAATATAAATTTAAACTTAAAATGGAGCAGAAACCAAGTATACTCAAAGACAAATGTATATAAAAAGATGTTTTACAATATAACATTTTGATGTCGAATTATAAATGCATTTAAATGATCATCCAATGAAATTGTTGGAGATGCACACAAATGTCAAAAAGGAAGCTCAAACAAACCTATCACTGTACTTGTTTTATATTTTATCAAAGAAGGTGCTTTTTGAGATACAGAGAGTGCTTTTTTTAAAAGATGGAAACCCCAGGAGAAGCCTTTCTGTTTGCAAACATTTTTTTTAAACTGGTAATGGTTTTATTTAGAATCAGCTGCTGTTATCATAAGTACGTATTTCTATGTTTAGAAATGTAGTTAACTGTTAACTTCCCTGTTGGTGCTTGCCTGGAAGTGAGTGCACATACTACAACAAATGTAGTCCTTGTGTGGGTGATGCAAGTTTGCGTCTGGCTTGCTACGTTTCATGATCCTGTTGCTTTCATCTTTTTCCTGTCATTACCTGGCCTCCTACTACTCTATTCCTCACAATAAAAAGTGGTCAAAAACGTCAAAAGGAAATGCATTCCCAGACATATCCAACTCAAATCCATTTAGTTTTTTAATCTGAATGGCACAAACCACCATGAAATCCAATGTTCACAAACCCTGATCTAAACATCCATGCGAGGTTTGAAATTTGGTTGTCGTCATCTGAGTTTTAGATTTCAACAAGCATTTCGTCATTCGTAATACAAGGTGTGCAGATCTGACGTACAGTGGCATGCAAAAGTTTGTGAACCCCTTGCAGAAGCTGTGAAAATGTGGATAATTTTAACAAAATAAGAGCGAGAATACAAAATGCATGTTGTTGTTGTTGTGTTTTTTTTTTAGTACTGTCCTGAGTAAGATATTTTACATAAAAGATGTTTACATATAGTCCACAAGACAAAAAAATAGCTGAAATTATTAAAATAACCCCCTTCAAATGTTTGGAAACCCTTTGTTCTTGGATGGTCTCCGACTGTTTTTTGTTTTGTGATTGTTGTTGAAGAGTCCCTTGTTTGTTCTGAGCTGAGCACTGTTCTACAGAAAAATCCTTCATGTCCTGGAGATTCTTTGGTTGTCCAGCATCTTTTGGATATTTGAACCCTTTCCAGCAGTGACTGTATGATTTTGAGATCCAGCTTTTCACACTGAGGACAAATACAACTATTAAAAATGGTTCAAACATTCACAGATTCTCCAGAAGGAAACATGATGCATTAAACAGGGCATCAGATGCTCATTTTCCACAAGTTGATATGATTCTTTAGGGTCTTAATGAAAAGTCTATAATATACTTTGGTTAAAAATTCTCAATGGTAGTGTGAAACAATACCCTTTTTACCTTGTCACAATGAGTTCTGCAAAAATCAAACCATTCTGAGGGGTTGTTCCTTTAAATGCAAATGAGCTCTGCTCGCTCCGCCCCTCTCTTCTCTCTGTGGAGTGACGAGCCTGTTTACTTTAGCTGCGTTTAGCCGCGAAACTTGCTAACTAGCATGTTATTAGGAAAGGTGATTGCAGAGATTCATAAAAAAAAAACCTTATACTTACTTGTGCTGTAGGTGAAGCTGGATCACAAGTTATTTGGGCGAACATAGACACATTTATGTAAATCGGGAGGCGCATTTCCTTCACAAACGATGACGACCACTATGTTCATTATTACATCCAGTAACACAACACCTTAATCGCTCAATCTGAGATATTCTTGTCTAACTTACATCTCTGCTTCGACATCGAAACAATGGAGGTCGGACTGTTACAGCTGATGTAAGGCGGGTCAGAGGTGAGACATTCATGTCAATCAACTATCGTGGGAGCGGCCTCTGTTGGTGTGATGCTACACCGACAGGCATCTGAGAATGGCTCGATTTGAAAAAGGGGGTATTATTTTTACAGATAAATTAAAAATCACTGCATGGATTTTTTTCATTATAGGGCAGATGTGTACATACACTGCCAACACACATTAATGTTCAAACAACATGTAAAAATGAACTTTGCATCCGATGACCTCTTTAAGAACTGGGGGGTGAAAACTTTTTGAATTTGAAGATCAAGGTAAATTGTACTTAATTTATCTTCTGGGAAACATGCAAGTATCTTCTGTTGCTTATGAAGGGCATTACTAAATGGAAAAAAATGATATTTCAACAAAATAAGAAAATTTTGGACATCTTCATCCCGTTCAAAAGTTTTCACCCCTGGCTCTTAATGCGTTGTGTTTCCTTTTGGAGCATCAGTGAGTGTTTGAACCCTTTTTAAAAGTTGTGTTTGAGTCCCACAGTTGTCCTCAGTGTGAAAAGATGGATCTCAAAATCATAGTCACTGTTGGAAAGGGCTCAAATATGCAAAAGATGCTGGAAAAGTTGAAGAATCTGCAGGACCTGTTCAGAACGAACAAGGAACTTATGAACAGCCATCCAGGTAATCACACATAGTATTAAGAACCAAGGGTTCCCAAACTTTTGAAGGTTTTTTTTTTTTAATAATTTAAATTAAATTTAATAATTAGTCTTGTGGACTATATGTAAACATAGTTTATGTAACACATCTTACTCAGGACAGTACTAAATAAAAATAATATGCATTTTGCATGATCTTTTATTCTGTTAAAATGTACATTTTCAGAGATTCTGCAAGGGGTTCCCAAACTTTTGCATGCCACTGTAGTTTAGATACAGTGTATGTCTGAATGCTAATATTTTGTCACCTACAATTTCTCATGAGCCTTATTTACATTATACATTATACATTATCCTTATAGATTCTGTATTCAGATGTCATGATGGATGTGAGCTGAAGTAAAATTTCGTTTTTTTTTGTCTGTTTTTCCACACTGATAAATATAGAGAGTCTCTTGCCATCATGCTACTGTAACTCTTACATTATTACTATAGCAGCCAATGTGGATCCACTGTTGACTTCATTGAATAAACGGATCAGATTTCATCACTTATTGTAGAAAGTTCATATTTGACAGCTAAATGAAAGTAAGTTGATTGAATGATTAAACTGGCAATGTTCATTTGCTAGTGCTGAGGTGGTGTGCAATGACTGGTGAATTACATATCCTTCTCTTTATATATGAACTTTCACTTAATCAGACATAACACTCCATGAAATCCACTTTGCAATGCACCCAATGTTTAATGTGGTCCACTTTGTGAACTTTGAAATATATTCTACAGTTTTATAGTAACAGATATAGACTGCAAAATCATCATGCAGACAGGGGGTCACGGAGGTTGATAAAGCAATCAATCACTTCCACAATAGAGCACGAGGCTTGGGATTAATGAAGCCTTCTATGCCATTTGTAATTCCTTTGCTCAATATTCTGCGGCCTCGGTAATGGATTCCAATTTGCTCTTTTTGTCACACAGAATAATTTACATCCCGCAATGCAGTGTTGCAATCTGGAGCACATGTACCACTCTGGATGGCTCTCATTAGGGCTAATAATCACACCCATGACTGTCCAACTGGTGCATAAAATCCTCTCTGGCGATGACAACATCTTGATGTGCCATGCATTGGAAATGTATTGTGTCGTCAGCGATTTGAGCGCTTTATTCTTCCGAACCCGTAGGTTCTAAAATGATGGATGAAAGCCCTCGAAATAGCAGTTATGTGCAGATAGCAGCTGTAGTGCAGAGACGACTTTGAGATAAGTTAAATGAAATTTATGAAGTCCTCAGAGAAATCATGCACGATGATGTCTATGATAGAGCTGTCATGATCACAAAATTTTCTTGAGTACTAAAGTACTAAACTTACTAATTACTAAGTAGTAATTGCAAACACAATTTAGGTCGGCAATAATTGTGACAATTTTAAGCTATATAGTTGTTATATGTTGCTTGGTGTGTTGATCATAAACTTTAGCATGGATGTAGGATCACTGCAGTGCTATTACCTGGAGTTAAAATCATTGTCGTGAACCAGCCAGGATGAAAATGTGTTTTTTTTTTTTTTCGACTTATGGGTTATGACAAGTGCTTGTCAAAGATAGTTCATCTAAGGATATCATTCGGGGTCATAGCCTGCCGCCCTCACAGAGCTGATTGCTCATGTCTCTTTTTGTAACTTCCGATCTGTTTTAATTAGCTTGTTTCAAAGACCTGTTTTAAAGCCTCTGATCTTTTGCGTTCAGACACATCAGAGGCTATAGTCTTAATCTTTCCCAATACACCATTTTTTAGCATGATCCTCAGAGGACTGTTTTGAGCTTTTTAAGTTGATTTCCATCCACCGCACCTTGTTTTAATTTCCTCTTTATATGTAAGATAGATTGTGATGTGGCTACCTCTACCCATGTATATCACATGATTTTATTCATTTGTATTATACATGCATTTTCTTTTTCTTTGTGAGTCCCTATCTGATTTTATTGAAGATGAATAAATATTAGCACTGTTAATTTTTGTGCGCATTGCATATTTAGTGTTCAGCATTTTATGTGAATCATATAAGTCAGTGCATGTTCCTTTCAAGATTCAATGGAAGCCTGTTTCCGCCACTGAATAAAAAATTAAAAAACGTTAATTGCAACTTATCTCACAATTCTGGCTTTTTTCTCAGAATTGCGTGATTTAAACTCACAGTTGCTTCTCATAGTTGCTGGTTTGTATCTAAATTATGACTTAACAAGCAATTGAGTGTTATAAAGTAAGAATTGTGAGATGTTATTAGAATTTCTTGGAATTTTTTTAAATCTCACAATTCTGAGAACTCGCAACTGTGAGAAATAAGGTCAGAATTGAGAGTGTATGTCTCAGAATTCTGAATTTTCTTCTCAGAAATGTGAATTTATATGTGACCCTGGACCACAAAACCAGTCTTAAGTCACTGGGGTATATTTGTAGCAATACCCATAAATACATTGTATGGCTCAAAATTACTATTTTTTTCTTTTATGGCAAAAATCATTAGGAAATTAAGTAAAGATCATGTTCAATGAAGATATTTTGTAAAAATTTCTATTGTAAAAATATCAAAACTTATTTTTTTGATAAGTAATATACATTAAGAAGTTTATTTGGACAACTTTAAAGGTGATTTTCTCAGTATTTAGATTTTTTTTGCACCCTCAGATTCCAGATTTTCAAATATTTGTGTATCAGCCAAATACTGTCTTATCCTAACAAACCATACATCAATGGAAAGCTTGCTTATTCAGCTTTCAGATGATGTTTAAAACTCAATTTTGAAAAAGTGACGCTTATGACTGGTTTTGTGATCCAGGGTCAAATATGTAATTACTTCTCAGAATTGCTTGTTTGTATCTCAGTTCTGACTCAACTCGCAATTGAGTGTTATAAAGTCAGAATTCTGAGATGTTATTAGAATTTCTTAGAATTTCTTAAATCTCACAATTCTGAGGACTCGCAACTGTGAGAAATAAAGTCAGAATTGAGAGTTTATGTCTCAGAATTCTGAGTTTTCTTCTCAGAAATGTGAGTTTATATGTAATTGCTTCTCAGAATTGCTTGTTTGTATCTCAGTTCTGACTTAACTTGCAATTGCGTGTTATAATGTCAGAATTGTGAGAAACTGACTTGCGGGGGGAAAAAGTCAGGATTGCGAGATGTTATTAGAATTTCTTAGAATTGCAAATTTAAATCTCATAATTCTGACTTTTTTTTTCAGAATTAAGAGATATAAAACTTGCAACTGTAAGAAATAGTCAGAATTGGGAGTTTGTCAGAATTTTTTTCTCAGAATTGTTTAAATCTCAGAATTCTGAGGATAAAGGTCAGAACTGTGTGTTTATATCTTGCATTTCTGATTTTATTTGTTGCAATTTTAAGTTTAGGCCTTCCAACTCTGAAAAATAATGGGCTTCCATAAGATTGACAACATATTGGTCTGTAGCTTAATATTAACAAAAGCTGTTCCTGTATTGGCTTCAGGCATTAGAAAATGGAACAAACTTCAGTATTTTTTGGAAGTGGATATGGCAAAGACTGTAATGTTTTGTGGTAGTAGTTAATTTCACTCTTTTCTTTTGATCTTTTAAATAAAATTATGTAAATTCTCTTATCCCTACAATTGATTAAAAAAAATATCAGTGAAATTCATATTAACACTCATGCAAGCTAACTTTGAATCCCACACCGAGCAACTTCCATCCTGTTAAATTTCTTGCTGTTGTGTAAATTATCAAATTGTAATGAATTATTTAAGTGGTGGAGCTCAACCAAAGCATATTTTGACAAATACTACACACAAAATAAATACAACACAAGCATATTCGGTTTTTTGAAAGTTACAGACCTGAACAGTACCTGCATAATAGGATTCCCATCTGCACATTTAAGTCCCTGAAGTGTAAATGATTCATGTGTAAATTAATCATTTGACGGTTATTAATCTCTGAACATATTTTCAGGAACGTGGAAGACAGAAAGATTAATTTATTCTCCGACCACAGTAAAAAGGGCAAAAGGGCTTCCTTTGCTGCTTTGAAATATTGTGCTACACACTGGGAAACTGTGAAACATTGCCAGCTTTGTGCTCTGTCTGAATGTGGCACAGATTTCAGACAGGAAATGCAGACGCTGGCTCAGTCCTCTCTTGACAGCTCTATCTTTCCGGCAGAGGGAAAGGACCGGGAATACCTGCTCGCTGGATAACAGCGCTTTCTGAGTGTCACCGAGCCCAATCTGTGCACCCGCAGCTCTCTAAACCAACAGCTTGAGCTGGATGTCATCTGTGCGCTGAACTGGGTCAGAACAAGTCTAGTGCAGAACTTTGTGTTTTCCGCCATTTCCAGGGGCGTACATCAGCCCCTGCACGATGAATTATGCAGAAGGTCATTTCAGATGAGAAGTCATTCTCCTTTCAGGGGGCAGTCTGTTTGTGGAAAACGGTTTGGCGGATTGCTACCGTAGATCTGCTACGTCGGAGCTAACCAGCATAAAACACCACAGAGTTCATGTTTTTAAACTAGTTTTTCAGTACAGCTGTTTTACACCTTAATTTTGAAAATACTCAAAGTCATTTTAAACAGATAAACTTATTGAACTCTTTATGTGCATTCATTCAGCTATTCCAAAGGACTGGTCATGGAAATTTCGTGTGTAAATGACCAAATTGTTCAAAATAATCAAATTGTAATTTATTAATTCATGTGTAAATTATCAAATTACAATTCATTCATTCATGTGTACATGATCAAATTGTAATTCATTCCAGTGTAAATTCGTAATTCATTCATTCATGTGTAAATTATCATTGTAATTCATTCATTCATTCCTGTGTAAATTTGTAATTCATGTATAATCATTGTAATTCATTCATTGATTTTTTTTTTCATGTGTAAATGACCAAATTTTTGTAAATGATCGAATATTCATTCATTCATGTGTAAATGATCAAATTGTATTTCATTCATCCATTCATTCATTCATTAAATGAATGATCAAATTATAATTAATTTCTTCATTAATTCATTATTTCATGTCTAAATGATAAAATTGTAGTGTCTTCATTTGTTCGTTCATTCATTCATGTGTAAATTGTCATTGTAATTCATTCATTCCTGTGTACATTTGTAATTCATGTGTAAATGATCTAATTGTAATTCATTCATTCGTTATCAAATTATAATTCATCTCTTCACTAATTCATTCTTTTATGTGTAAATGTTTGAATTGTTGCAAATGATCAAACTGCAGTGTCTTCATTCATGTGTAAATTATCAATTTATAGTTCATTTGTTCATGTTTAAATGATCTAATTGTAATTCATTCATTCCTTCATTCATTCATATGTAAATGATCAAATTATTCATTCCTTCATTCTTTCATTCCTGTGTTAATTCGAATTGTCATTTATTCATTCATGTGTAAATGATCAAATTGTAATTCATTCATTCATTCATGTGTAAATGGTCAAATTGCCAAATTTCCTTCCTTCATTCCTTCCTTCCTTCATTCATTCATTCATTCATCTTGTGTAAATGATCAAATTATAATTGATCAATTTGTAATTCATTCATGTGAAAATTGTCAAATTATAATTCATTCATTCATTCATTCATTCATTCATTTTTAAGTGTCAAAATATACAGTATTACTGTTCTCAGACTTTATTGCTGATTTTATATACATTACATAGATACATTGTTAAAAAAGCATGTTATTGGATGCTTTGTTTTCTTAATTCAGCATAAATTGATTGGGGAAAGCCATTACATTTTTATTACCAAGATGGCTGCTGACTAAACTGACTGGCATTAAAGAGGCTCATTTCAGTCTATATTTCATTTCTTTTGAGCACGAGAGTGAGCAGTAATCATTCCTTTATATAAATGTCTCTAGAGGCTGACCCTCAGCTACTTTGCCATCCGTTGCATGTTTCCGGATAATGAGAAAACGGTCAGGTTAGTGACCCCACTGGAGCTGTTATAATAAGGAATATAATGATAATGTGATAGCAGGATGATCTGCCTTACTCCACAGACAGGGAAAATGACACAAACCGGTTAGTTCCAAGATGACGCTTGTGTAGAATGAAGGGACACCGAAAAAAAAAAAAAATCAAGCTTTTCTGTAAAACACTAGAATGATGAGTCACCTTTGCACAACTCTGGTATCATCATTTTCAAACTGTGGAGACATTTTTTCCAGTCTTTTGTGTGTTGTATGCAGCTGTCATGCTTGATGTATGGTGTTTTTGCGAGTCAACCAGTGAAGTGAAGTGTGCCGCATAACTGTATGGACCAGATCAGCAGGAAAGCAATGGGTCTGGCTGTGCAAAAACCAGAACGTTTTCTTTCACCTCTGTTTGAAAGGCAAAGCAAGCAGTGAGCCAAAGCATAATCTTGCATGTTTGTTTTGGGATTGAAAATAAGGCCTGTGATTTTTCTGTAAACAGAAATTTCCCATATGGGATTAATAAAGAGTTCGTCCATCCATCCGTATCACAAGAACGTTTGGAAGGATTGATTGACAGATGCGTATTTGTCAACCCCCAGACATCATCTTCACTTCTCCACTCTCTCCCCGTCTGACTCAGTTTGTATTTTTTGAAGTTAAGTGCTATTTCGCTCCACTCTGACTGCAGTCTTGATACAAAATAATGATCTTAAACTACACAGACAATGAACAGTTTCGGCCCTCAGGATACACCTTCATCCGGCACTCTTGAGCGCGCTCGGCATCCCATTTAATTTTCGATCTGCATCATTGCGGACAGGTTGCAATAATCATGATGTCTCGTCTCACATTATTGTGCCAGCACTCACCAATTATTCTCATCCCCCGACCCCCTCTTTTCTCTGCCATCGAGTAGGAAATAGCATCTTTGAGGTGTTCATTATTTTTAAAATATTTCAGGGGGGCAATTCAGAAAGCTTGAGTGTAGCATCAGACAGTCAAATCTCTAGTGACTCTCTCGACTTTATAAAATCCACACGTACAAAGGCAGCTCAACTAGTTGAGCCGCCCTCACGACCTCAGATAATGTCACTCATGCTAATTGTTGCCAAATGTATTTGCATCCTGCTTGTCGGCGCCTGAGATTTTTTCACAGCCGTTTTGCAACAAGGCAGTCTCAATATGCTTATATATTGCCAACTTCTGAAGATATTATCATTTATGGCTCTTGTAGCAGTTCTGCATTTCTTTTATAGCTCTTTCCCTCTTTCCACTGGTGGGACTGCACTGTTGAATGGGAGAGAAAAAACTAAGGTGGAAGAATGAGGTTGCTAATTACTATTCATTTTAATTACTGCCTTTTTAAAGGGAAGATTAGAGTAGAATGAGTTGGAATAGTAACAGGAGCTTCCTGTGAGAGAGGGAAAGCTGATAAGGAGTCACATGACTGCAGCAGAGTAGAGACATGCAGATTTTTTTGGAGGAACTGTTATTATTTCTTCATTCGTTTATGATGATAAAAGGATATTATGCAATATGTAGCAGAGCCATAAATGATAAACCTCAGAGATAAAAGAAATGTGGTGAATTGGAGCCTGCAGTTGTCAGATTCTGAGGTAAAGTTTTATACTTGCAGTATATTAATATAATAGTCTAAATAAGCTTAGAAATAATGATCTCAAACTTTTGGACCCGGCTGTACATTTGTTTGTGGCTGACGCCGTTTCAGTTATTTATGAAGGAAGTGCTTCCTCAGTGTCTTAGTGGTTAATTACACATTGAGATTTTCTCCGATTTCAGAGGCTCAGCACAACACCTGTTGGCAGATCGCTCTGCTTGGGGAAAAAATCAGACAGGAAATGCACAAGCAAAGGCGAGGTGTGTCATTTCCTGTCTTCACTGACTCGCCAGCTATCAGGCTTCAGCTTCTACCCCATGAGTCAAAGCTGCAAATCTCTGCAGATTCCCTTTCGTTTGAGTGCGACTCAAAAATCTTGAGAAGATTATGTTTAAACCTCCGTAAGGAGCAAAAGAGAGCAGTAGGAATTTCAGGTGAAAAAGTTCGCTAAGCCACGTATTTAAATTCCCTGTGACAGTGTGCACGTTGGACTGAATATAGACACACTCTTATGCTGTAATGCCAGTATGTAGGCCTGCACGAATCTGTACTGCCAGAATTCAACAGAAAGCTCTGCAGATTTCCATTGAATTTGAACACCGGTATTCGTTTATCAATATAATATGCCATTTCATACCTCATTTTACTCTATAATGTGATGTACCTCTGGATATTTACCAAGAAAAGTGAGTGGGAATGGGTTGTATTGTTAAAAAAAACCTACATTCCATACTAAACGGAACTAGATTATGGCTTTTGGTCAGCCATGTGACATCTGTAGCAAAGTAAAAAAGAGCAAGTACATTTTGTAATATTCTGAAGATTTTTTTATTTGGAATAACTTGAAATAAGAATATTAAACTTAAAGAGCAAATCATATCTGGTGTTTTAAAGTGTCCTATGTTATGTTGGAGTCCCCTCAACAGGTTTAAATGCATCTAAGGCCAGAAAACGTAATTTTCTCAGAATATACATTTATATATAGTCATTTCTCAATGATTTTGAAATGATTCTTTGAGGCAGTTCTGAGCTTATGGTCTGTAAACCCCTTCTTTCCATAAGCCTACTCTGTGTTGATTGGTCAGCTGGCCAAGTCTGTTGTGATTGGTACAGAGAGGAGTACTTAAGCAAGTTAACTAGCACTACCATCTGTGTTGCCAAGTCTGCGGGTTGTTTTTGATGTCCATGGGTTGAAGCAACCGCAATAACGTCATATTTAGCCACTGGAATGCAGATTTACCAGGGGAAGCCTAACAAAAAAACATGTATTTTCAATGCTATCTCACAACCAATTTGTACATATTTTATGAGGCGGCGAATTCGTACAACCTCACTCATACAAATTTGTACGATTTTAGTGATGGGTAGATTTAGGGGCGGGGTTAGCTGTAGGTCATTTGTACAAATTTATACATATTGTGTGACTCATAAAATAGGTACATTTTCACTAAAATCGTATGAATTTGTACAAGTTAGCCACATCGTAAAATATGTACGAACTGGGTGGATTTTGTTGTGAAACCCTGGCAACCCTGGCTACCATTGACAAAGCATGCACCTTTACATAAAACAATAATATAGTGCTCCAGTCCGTTCTTAAAATAATAACATAAAAACATTTTGATTAACACTTATGCATTGACGTTTGGCTAAATTAATAACACTTTTCATTAAGCAAGCCGTCTGTTTGTTTACCCATGACAAAGTCACACATTTTTTCCTCTGCAGTTCGTGTAGATTTGGAGAAAAAGTTGGCTGATTCTATGTGAAGGTGCCAATATAAGCTCAATTCCCTGCAGCTGTTCTAAAGTAGTATATTTCTAAATATAAATCTAAGTTCACTGATCCAGGTTGTGTGACCAGCATCGTTCCTTAATGACTGAATGTGTGTGAGATACACTGCTACCTCCTTGCTCCTCTGCTATAGATCTGAGGCACAAAAAATCGTTACGAATGCTATGGGCTGTGTGAATGCTGTAGCTATTCATGTTCTTCAGGGAAAAGCCAAGCCAGGATCAGCTCGTCAGCTGTGAAATGATTGGATGTTTTCATTGCATTGAATAAGGTGAGATGAGGCATGGAAATCCCATTGTAAATTGACTCTCTGTAGGTAAATTCCCCTGATTGGTTTTAGATGAAGCAGCAGAGAATAAATCGAGTCGATGCCCCTGGACGTGATGAATCGGGCGGCAATGTTTTAATAGACTGTCACCTTTTCATCTTGAAGGCCATATTTCACTAACCCGACAGCCAGCTGGAAGATTGAATGCCGTGTTTTACTCAAGAAAGATTGTAGCTGTTTTAGCAGCTGATGTTGTGTCTCTATAAGTGAAAGATTTATAAATTACACTGTTTAGAGAAGAACAGATGTGTGTTTGGATTCTGCCGTGACTGAGTACACCTTAATGGAGATACTGCTAAGTGCATACATGGGCTGTATGTTAACATTAAAGGTAAATTTGTTTGTTTCACTAGCTTGTTGGCCTTAATTGCGTTTATGCACAAAAGGTGAAGGTGGCCTGCTAAGGCAAAGTTGAATCATTTCAATTTGCTTTGCCTGGGATCAGCCAGACTTAAATGATTTAAAGCCCTCTCATGCGTTCTGTTGTTTTCCTCGTACTGCGTCTCATGTCAAGTTGAAGGTTATTTATTCGGAGTGTTATTTTAGAGAGTTCAGAAGCTCCCCATTAGGCCGTTAACATGGGGAAATGGCGTGCAGCATGTGGGGCTATTTTTGCCGTCGATGACAAATTGCTTTCTGCCGTTCTTTGACTGACATCATCATCACTTTAAGCCGCCAGGCAATTTGTGTTTGTCAGCCTGAGCTTCGTTTGCGTTGTACCCGCTGTTTTCGCCTTGCTTTAGTCTGACCCCCTAACGCATTATGGGTTGTTTGTCGTGGCCAGAGATACAGTGGGCAGTGAATATTTCCTCACTCCCACTGTCAGAATGGACAAGTCCAACAGCTGCATGTCGGGCACAGCATCAATTTCGCATGCAGAAGTTAAGTTTCCTTTCTATCCTCCCACTCTTACTGTTCCAGCTGGGCGGCTGGCGCCTGCTAAGGGAATACCAATACTTTCTGAATCAGCGGTGCCTTCTAGATAAAGAACCAAGGGGGGGAATAACGTAATGGTGTGTCTCTTATTTTACTCACTCTCTCTCTTCACCATCTGTTTATTTTCAAAGCTTTCCTCCAGTGATGCGGAAATGGAGTTTGCCGGATAGGGGAGGGAGAAGGACATCCCTGCTCCGGGCCCTTGTCTAGAGAAGTGTCTTGGGACAGTCACTGCAGTCAGACTGTTCTGTGTCTCTGCTTGTCTCTGCTTGGCTTTGCACAAAATCTCAAATGTGCACCGGAGCAGAATGTCTGAGTTGATTTGGCAGAGACTCTAGTTGGACTGATACCTTGACCCGACTGATGTATTAAATATTTTATTTTGACCACTTTCTGTTTTATAGAAAGGGCACAGTTAGGGAGGAGACGGGAAACAATAGAGAGTAAGATCAGGAAATGACATACTCGGTTTAAATTGGTACCTCATATCTGTGGTTGTGTATCAGAAACAAGGGCAATTGGTTATATTTTTAATTTTCTCATTTTTCTTTTTCAGCTGGTTAACGTGTAAATGAATTTGACGAATTTTGTGCAAAAATGGACATGAGGCTATATCTTTGCAACACTGATTTGGGCAAAACTTGGTATATGATATACCAAGCATGACCTGAGGGCACATGAATAGTTTTGGCACAGCGCCACCTACTGGTCAAAAGATTAAAAAATTGACATTTTTGTTTAAAATTTCTGAACTGTTTGACCAAAAATCATAAGAGTGATCTCGTTGGATTTGGAGTGGCATGCATACATCAAACGATGGTGTGGACCATTTCAAGTTTTGTAGTAAAAATGCTGTATTTTTCAAACACTTTAGCGTATTGTTATGAGTCTTATAGAATTGCTCATGGGAAAGCTATTAAATTTGGCACACAGATAGAGGAGAGTCTCATCATTAATCACAGCAAATTTGGTCTCTCTAACTCGAACTCTTTAGCGCCACCAACAGGACAGAAATGACATTTCTGTGGTCAAGATTTTTTGCAATTTTGAATTTTCTGGAAAAATCTACTTTTTTGAACTCGTCCTAGTTTGTCCAATTTTCACCAAAATTGGCTCAGATCATCTTCAGAGCATTCTGAAAAAGTTATTAAAAGCTTTTTGATATACCAAGCAAGTTCATAAAGTGGTAACGAATTTGACGAAGTTTGTGCAAAAATGGTCACGAGGCTATATCTCTGCAACACTTTAATGGATTCTGACCAAACTTGGTATGTGTTATAACAAGTATGACCTGAGGGGACATGAACGGCACAGTGCCACCTACTGCTCAGAGGTATAAAAATATGACATTTTTGTTTAGAATTTCTGAGCAGTTTTGACCAAATATCATTTTAGATTTGGAGCAGCAAACCGAATCAGACAATAACAAATTTTCCTATGTCAGCCATTTTGAGAGTGGACCATTTCGAATTAAGTAGTAAAATGCTAGATTTTTCAGAAGCTTTTGCGTATTGTCATTAATCTTATAGAATCGCTGGCAGGAAAGTTATGCAATTTGGCACACGGATGGAGTACAGTCTCATCATTAACCACAGCAAATTTGGAGTCTCTAACTCCAGCTCCCTAGTGCCAGGCCAAATTTCCACTCATGGTTCTGCTAATAACTTTTGAACCGTAAGGTTCAGAGCAATTTTGAATTTTCCGAAAAATCTACTTTTTTGAATTTGTCCTAGAGGGAAAATTGGCTCAGATCATCTTCAGAGCATTCTGGCAAAACGTTATCAAAAGCTTTTTGATATACTAGACCGTTTTCGTAAAGTACGTTAACGAATTTGATGAAGTTGATGCAAAAATGGACATGAGGCTATTTCTCGGCAATGCTTTAGCAGATTCTGACCAAACTTGGTATGTGTTATAACAAGCATGACACTTAACAACAATAACAATAGTTTTGGCACAGCGCCACCTACTGGTTCAACCCAAACTTCAACCCTAATCCAACACACCTAAACCAGCTAATCATAGTGTTCAGGGCTATTTAATTACAGGATTGGAACTTAAGACTGCAGAATAGTAGCTCTCCAGAAGCAGGGTTGGAGAACCCTGGTCTTTACTGAGTAATTAAAGACAGCTCCTTAGCTCTTCATTTTACCTCTGTTGTGCTTGGTCCCTTAATTGCTGCTCGCAGCTATATTTCTAAGTCTGTCTGCCGATGTTTGTTGGTGTATCATTCATTGTGTTGTTCTGCATTCTGTTTGGAACTTAATTTTAAATTCAGGAATTGAATCGGAATCTGCGAGGCATTCTAAATGTAATTCTGAATAGCCCAGCAAGTTCTTCTTGACCTCGAATGCTCAGACTCATCTTCATGCTCTTCATCTATTGAGATGTTCTAACCATCGTTTCAGGGTTGAGTGATTAGATTAAGGTACCATATTACTACTCTTGTCTTGTTAGAATGTAAAAATCGTGTTATTATTAAAACAGTCACACGCAACGTAGTCGTTTCCTGAATTCAAATAGAGTAGACACGGCACGACTTTACAGATGAGCCGCAAAAGCGTAATTAAGCATCAAAGACCTCCTCTGACCTTAATGAACATGATGTGGAATTGAGGGGTTATTTGCATCTTGTTCTGATCAAGCACAGGTGACAGAACCGAATGAGGGCCATGATTTGAATTGATGCTACGACGGAGTTTGACCATGCGTCCGCAGTCACGGGTGACAAGGTTGGCAGCTTAATTATGCTTAATGACGAGGAGTGCCTCTCCAGGCTCACTTTGCCACCAACTACATCACATAAACCAGTGTAAGCTGAGTTTTTAATTTACAGCGGCAGAGAACAAATCGCCTCGGGGGTGATGGATTGACGTGCAGATGGGACTTATCATTCATAATTGTCCTTGCTTGGGTGAACGGTAGCCTGCTGGAACAAGTAATGCCCAACCAAAGGGTACTTGGAAAGATTTTCTTTGTTGTAAACCACAATTTAAATAATCTCAACAGATTAAAATAGTTTATCCGTAATACCCCAAGACATTTAAGTTACTTCTTAACTAAATAAAACATACGTTTTGCCCATTTCGGTGAGTCTGGATGACACTTGTAGCAGAACATACTGTATACTTTTTTATTAGCTCTCTTAAATTAGAGGCCCATACATCTTCATGAAGTAAGGTTGGCTTGTCTACAGGGGAAATCATTAGCTCAGGAGGTCAGTGTTAAGTTTTTTTCCTTAGTTATCAAAGTCAAGAGTGTTTTAAATTAATCCTGACTTTGCCTAAGAGACAATGAGAATCTAAACTAACTTCTCCTGCATGCACCAGTAGCTCAGTACCAACCATAGCCGTCTTGCTACGTGAGAACAAAATGATCTGATATAATATTCCTCTATCTCAGTGGCTCCTGTGGGTGCTGCAGAGTCAATCACAGCTATGACTATCCCATAACTGGGCTTCCCAAAACACCATAAAACTACCCATTTCATTTCCCATTTTGACCTTTTTGAAATGATCTTACTGGGTTCAACCCATTTTCAATCATGAATTTGCTTTGCCCTGCAACCACCTGTGTGTGTAGGTGTGTGTGTTAGTGTGTGTTAGAGATCTTTTCTGACATATTAAACCCACTGGAGGGAAAACCACTTAGTCATGTACTCACTACTGCTCAAACTTAACTACAGTGTCTATACTACTGAATGACTCTTTATGTGTATATGAATTACACAAGTTGTAAGTCATTAAAAGGGACAGTTCACCCAAAAATGAAAAATTCTGTCACTAATTACCCACCCTCATGTCGTTCGAAACCCTTAAGACCTTCGTTCATCTTCGGAGCACAAATTAACATATTTTTGATGCAATCTGAGAGCTTATTTTATTTTTGGGTGAACTATTCCTTTAAGTGGCTAAGGAAAGAATTAATAAAAAACCCTCTGACCCCTGAGCGGAAATTCTAGTCTAATGCTTAGCCAAGGTTATTTATTGGTCTTTTTTTTTGCTGGTATGGGTAGTCACAGTGACCTTTTCCATGCTTCATTTGCTGGTCTGAGTGGACAGGGGCACCTGCAGTGTTGCTGCAATGTAGCAAGTGTGATGGGTTTCCACTCTGCGCTTCCTGCTTTTATTTATGAGTACAGGGCTTTGCAGCCCCTAATGCAGTGCACCTCGGTGGACATAACACACGGTGCTATAAACTGCAGTCAGGGCTTAAGCTTTATAACTCCATGTGAAAATGAGACAAAAGCACAGGTGTTTGGTTGAAATTCACCATCAGTAAATCTGCCAAAACATAAAGACAGCACCTGCTAATGACTGTCAGCATGTGAATCTACAATAAGGTATTGAATTGTGGGATCGGCTGCTGCAGTGTGATGTAAAGCTACGCTCGCAGCTGTGAACTCACCACGTGATGTGCAATCAGCCTGGCAGATTGACACACTATTTCATCAAGTATTTAAGGTACTGCGGCTGGCTTTTGAATGTAAACCAAACTTCCGTTTGAGAAAATGTGGCGGTCACTTTTGTCTATGTAGCACTTTATACAATACAGATCATTTTAAACATACAAAAAAGAGGTTTTAATGCATAAAAGTTTAGTTTAGTCTAGAATGTGTACTGTTTAATTACATTTTTTCCTGAGCAGAAAAATAATGACTATCATACATTTTTGCCATGATTTACACAAGACACCCACTGGAATGGCATTCAGTGTAACAGTAGTTTGTATACCAGAAATCTTGTCAGGCATATTTAGAACAAGAATCATTAGATGACATTAAAAGACTCACTTCAGGATCACAGTGTGGCCTTCAAAATCTTTTTAATTGTAATTTTACATTTTTGCTAATCATTACCACTATCCTTTAAACAACTATGTTTTACCCATTTGTCAGCAAGACCATCAAAAAAGATTATTTATTATTATTATTTAATAGTAATAATAATCATAAAATTTTGTACAGTTTAAAATTACATTATACAATTTTTTTCATTATATTTATTTTATATATTTTTCATATATTTTTTTTATTTTTCATTTTTTTTTTTTTTTCATTTTACATTTTAATGTTCCACTTCAAATCAAATTTTTACTAATCATTACCACTATCCTTCAAACCACTAGGTGTTATCCATCTGTCAGCAAGACAATAAAAGTATTTTTAAAAATATATTATTTAATAGTAATGATAATACAATTTAGTATGTAGTATGAACTTTTAGTGCAGTATCAAATTTCTTATAAAATTTATTTTTTACATATTAATCTAACACTTTAATTTTTTACTAATTATTTCCACTGTCCTTCAAATCACTAGGTTTTACCCATCTGTCAGCAAGACAATAAAAAATATTTAAAAAATATATTATTTAATAGTAATAATAATACAATTGAAGTATGAAATTTTAGTGCAGTATAATTTTTTTTTTGCATATTAATGTTACACTTTTAATTTTACACTAATTATTACCACAATCCTTCAAATCACTAGGTTTTACCCATTTGTCAGCAAGACAATAAAATAAATATTTTAGTACAGTATAAAATTTAGTATATTTTATTTATACATATTAATGTTATGCATTAATTTTTTTAGTAATCATTGCCAGTATCCTTCAAACCACTAGGTTTTACTCATCTGTCAGCAAGACAGTAAAATAAGTATTTAAAATTATTATATAATAGTAAAAATTGTATGTAGTATGAAATTTTAGTGCACTATAAAATGTATTATAAAATTAGTTTTTTTTTTACAAATTAATGTTAGACTAATTGTTTACTAATTATTACTATCCTTCAAATCACTTCAAATTATCCATTTGTCAGCAAGACAATAAAATAAAAATGTTAAATTATTATTATTTAAATGTAATATAATAATAATAATAATAATAATAATAACATTTATTATGAAGTATGACATTTTAGTACAGTATAAAATGTAGTATAACATCTTATTTGTTACATATTAATGTTATGCTTTAATTTTTTACTAATCATTGGCAATATCCTTCAGACCACTAGGTTTTACTCATCTGTCAGCAAGACAATAATATTTAAAATTATTGCTATTTAATAGTAATAATAATAAAACAATTTAGTATATAGTATGAAATTTTAGTCCAGTATAAAACATAAATAATTTTTAAAATATTTTTTATTGTATTTTATTTATAACGAACGCTATTGGAAACATTTAAATTGGAATTGACGGAATTCACTACAGCTATATTGTATATTATATGTAATGTATATTATTAATCAATAATCATACTATAATATGTGATAAAATATAATATAATAGTGAGTGTAAAATGTCTGTATCTTAAATTATTTATTTTCTTTTCTTTAGACCATGTCTTATGTAAATGCCACCTGCAAAAAAAGGAATCTGATCAGATTAGACTGATTAGTCAACTAGTTTAGGCAACCCAAATTGAATTCCACCTGATTTAATATCAGTAATTTAATAATTTATTCTGAGTTTAGTTCAATCCATGTGGAATTAAACCTGATTCATCTGATTGATCACTCATCTCACACTTAACTGGCGGTTTATGTTCAGGATGCGTCTCACAAGGAGTTCATCGGGTCATGGAGGCAATCTTGCCTGAGAGGACAGCCGTGGCTTGTCTTTATTAGAGTATTGATTACGCGGTGGCACTTTATCTAGCCGTGTGGGGCACTAATCAGCCTGGAGACACGCATCATTTCAAAGTAATGTACGGCAGACATTGATTTCTGCCCCCTTGATTTCCCACCTCTTCACAGGATGTGAAAGCAATTGAAAAACTGACTCCATCACCTGCCATTGCACCACACCTGTTGTATAGCAATTTTAATGTCCTGATGAATGCTAAAATGAAATAGCCATGAACTGACATGGCATGATTTTGCATGTGACACCAAGGTCAGCGTCGCACCATAACCCAATGTCTATCTCTAGGTGCTGTCCACTTGTTGTTGAGAGGTACCTCAGATTGCTATTTCACATAAGATAGTAATGTTCACTCTCCACACGCTCCACAATGTGCCCTCCATCTCCATTATACCTCTGGCCAGAGACACAGGCCACATATATATGGCTAATGAGTACTTCTGTGGCGCAGACAGTGTTAAGTAATGCTCTATCCACTTTATTTTCATCCTCGGAGATGCTTGCGTGGTAATTAACCCTGTTGGACTACTTTGGATTCACAAACAGCACAATCATTTATGTCCAGCACCTCTCCTTTTCCACTTCCTGTGCAGTGATGAGGTTTAATCAGCATCCAGAGTGTATCTCTTCTAGTGGTGTTTTGGTGACGGCACTGATCAGGAAGTTAAAAGAGACACAGAGACCGTGAGTTAATCTCTCTGTTGTGGTGGTAGATCTATATGTGAAGAAGAAGCTGTGAAGAATGACTGGTGACAGATCTTTTCTTCTCAATCCTGACCTAGATATATAGGATAATGGAAATGGCAAATGTAGACTACGGCTGGTTGATATGTAGATTATTCAAAATATATTTGTGAAGATTTTGTGGTTGACAGAATTAAGCAGCATTGTGAGCATCACAATTATTTTTGGGGAATTCTTTTATTTAGACAAAAAGATCCATTAATCCATTATCCATTCATTTCTAACAAAACTCACAATTCTGAGAAATGTTGCAGTTCTCAGAAATAAAGTAAGAATTGCAAGATATATACTCACAATTGTGACATTTAATATCTCGCAATTGTCAGTTTGAGAAAAAATGTCAGGATTGCAAAAAAAAAAAGTCAGAATTGCATGTTTTTATCTTGCAATTCTGATTTTATTTCTTGTAATTGTGAGTTTATGTCATGCAATTTTGAGAAAAAAGTCAGAATTGTGACTTTATTTCACAATTCTGACTTTATAACTCGCAGTTGCAAGTTTATATCACAGAATTCTAACTTTATAACTCGCAATTGCGTTTATATCATGCTATTCTGAGAAAAAGTCAGAATTGCGAGGTTGTAACATGCAATTCTGAGAAAAAAAAAGTCAGAATTGTGACTTTATCTAGCAATTCTGACTTTATAACTTGCAATTGCGAATTTGTATCATGCAATCCTGAGAAAAAAGTCAGAATTGTAAGTTTATAATGCAATTCTGAGAAAAAAGTCAGGCTATCTTGCGATTCTGACTTTATATCTCACAAATGCAAATTTGTATCACGTAATTCTGAGAAAAAAAGTCAGAATTCTGAAGTCGCAATTCTGACTTGTAACTCACATGTGTGAGTTAATATCCTGAATTCTGACTTTATAACTCACAATTGCAAGTTTGTATTATGCAATTCGGGGAAAAAGTCTAATTTACAACTTTAAATCATGCAGTTCTGAGAAAAAAGTCAGACTATCTTGCGATTCTGACTTTATTATCTCGCAAATGCAAATTTGTGTCACGCAATTCTGAGAAAAAAAGTCAGAATCCTGACTTTATCTCGCAATTCTGACTTGTAACTCACATGTGCGAGTTTATATCCTGAATTCTGACTTTATAACTCGCAATTTTGAGTTATAAAATACTAAAAATACTAAAATGTGTTTGAAATACATTTTTTCTGCACTAAATATACTACAAATACATTTACTTATCTATGTGCTTAATAAAAATACCCTGCAACTTTGTACTTTTGGTATACTGAACTGGTATGCTTAAAAGTCTACATTGGAACAACTAATTTTGTGCTTAATGCACTTTAATTTTGCAGAAGTAGTGCTGAAATACAACTAAAGAAACACTTAATTTGGTTGTGCTAAAGTGGAACTTATGCAAGTATACTTCAGGTACTCTTATAAAAATCTTGCGTTTAAAGACTTGATATTATACAGAGATCATACAATCCTTAGACAGTGATTTTAAAACGCGTAATATTTTTAACGTTTTTAAGAGTAAATGCATACGTGTCAAGATATATAAAGGCTGACATTATTTTTCTTTTCTAATACAGAAAGCAAATATTATCTTTTTCTTTTCTGCACAGTGTGTCTAGTTAGATCTTCAAGGGTTTTGAGTGTTAGCTTAGCTGAGCCATGTGCTCTTCAGGGTGTGTTTTTGAACAATGCTGTGTGTCTGTTAAGATAGAGTGGGGAAATGGCACTGCCATATAATGTGTGTGTGTGTGTGTGAGCGTGTGTAAGTGTTCTCACTAGGGATGCTCTCTGTGTTGTCTAGTAGTCTGCCACTCTGTTCTCCCGCTGGATCCTGGCTGGCAACTTTCCACTGAATTCATGTTCCTCGGCACAGGGGGTTGTTCCGCTCTACAACACACAAACACACACATGCCCCTCTCGCTTACTGTGGCTATAATGCGAGTCCTTTTTTGATTCGACTAGGAATAATGTCCTTACTTTGAGGGAGCTATGCTATGCCATAACTCAAGATTGTTTATGGCTGTTACAGTGAAGTATGATAGATTTGTGATGTTGACAAGGGATTTCAATATAAACCAAGATACTAGTCTTGCAAATAACATTTAGGACCTTTTTACACTTAGTTGATTGCATCTTGATTGATCGGGCTCTTGAGTTTCGGCGTTCCTTTTACACGAGGAGCCATAAATTTCATAGCAAAACTGATATAAATCTGATTTACCTTTCCAGTGCTGTATGTAAATATAACAGTTTACTTCTGTCCATATGGTAATCAGTGTTTGTTTTATGGTTTTTAACTTTAGTTAATGCTCTAGTTTTTTAACTAAGTATTTGTTTTAATATTTTATGGGTTCCAAAGTGATATAGTTTAAAATTGTGTTAAATTTCTTAGCACAGATTGTTTTTGCCATTTAGTGACATCGTGAATTGTGGATTGTGGTGTTCCCAAAATTGATTGTATGCTTTGTTACCAATGAAGTAGATGTTGTTGTGATTTAATTTATTATTTTGTGACTCTTGTTCTTTGGGAATTTAAGCAACGCTCTGGTTTCTTTTTTAATATGTGTTAATCTAGTTATTCTAGTCAGGTAATTTTAAGCAGCTATTATTGCTTTCTGCTCAGGATTTCATTCACAGGTGACAAAATACCCAAGGTGCACCCTCACTGTATGGAGGAAAGTGAAATATTGTACATGACATTGTGACAAGTTGTGAATTCCCCGCTCGGTGAATGACGGAGTTAATTTATTCCTTCCCTGCCTATTTAAATTACCATCATTGAAACTCACAAACCCTTTGACAGAAGACTGACCGTGAGGGCATTCCTAATGGCACCTTGCACATTTTTTTTATTTCTGAATGTGATGTTGAGCAGTAGCAGTAGTGTGCTCGATGCAGAGTGTTCATGAAGGACTCTTCGGGAGTCTGAGGATTTGGTCCACTTCATGTCAATGGGTTGACAGACTGTGCCTAAAAATGAAAGTGAAAAGCTTGCATGATAAAAATGATGAGTAAGGTCATGTGTCTTTCATGATGCCATCATTTTGTAGTCAGTACTACTACAATATCGCAATTCTTGTTACCAATTCTAATACCACAGGCAAAATGCACTGTTTTTTAATACTTATTTGTTTTGAGAGACTCTTAAATCTTAAAAAGTCGTAAATCAGAGCAGAAAGTCTAAAATTGAATAAAGTCATGAGATTAAATGCTGCATGCACTGAAAAAAAGAAAAATAATATGAATATAAATCCTCAGTATTTTTGTCTTGTTTTCCAATACAAATATCCTTAAATCAAGATAGATTTACTTGAGATGGAAAATGAAGATATGAAATCTTGTTTTCTGAGAAATTGAACCAAATGAAGTGCTCGTTTAGAACAAGAAGAAATATCTGTCAATGAGAAATGAAAACTTAGAGATTTAGTAGACTTTTCTAAGCCCACTGGCAGATAATTGTTCTTTTTTTTAATCATAAAGTCTTCATTTTGATCAATTTCATAGAAAACCAGGCTTATGTCATTTTGCTTAATTTATGAATCTTTAGATATTTACAGGGGAAAACATTTTTTTTTATGTAAAATGATTGAAAAGTAATGAAGCTCGGTTGAAAGATGTATATATCTTATACATTTTTACTCGGTCTTTAAAATCTTAAATATACCATCATAAAACTTGCAGAAACCCTGTTTAATGTAATTGATGTAACACATTCAGTTTGATCAAAGCTGTGTGAATAGTGTAAGCAAGCATTCAAGTCTTCTTTTGGTTATTCAAGTAAACAGTCAAGTAAAAAGCATCAAATTTCAAGCTGTTTAATAGAAGAAAGACAAAAATACTGATGAAAAAACAGTGTTTTTGCAGTATGATACAAGCTTTTTTTGTATGTAAAATAAGTAAAAAGTAATGATTTATTTTGGAAAGTATATATTTATAAACTTTTTTACTTGGTCTTAAATAGGTCTTTTAAAAAACGTCTTAAATTTACCTTCATAAAAGCTGCAGAAACCCTGTTTAAAGTAAATATTAATATACATATTAACAAATTTCAACAACAAATTTCAAGTTGTAGAATAAAGAAATGATCAGGTATCAAGAAACAAGACATTTGCACTGAAAAACAAGACAAAAATACTTGATGAAGAACCACTTTTTTGGAGTATGATACAGTAAAAGCTTTTTTGTATGCAAAATGAGTAAAAATCTTAAATTATAGCTTCATAAAACCTTCAGAAGCCCTGTTTAATGTAAATAATAATATACAGTGTGCTTAGTATAAGCAAGCATTAAAGTTTTCTTTTGATTATTTAAGTAAACAGTAAGAAAAGGCAACAAATTTCAAGTTGTAGTATAAAGAAATGATCCAGTATCAAGTGTAGTCAAGTAAACATCTTCATACTGAAGAAAAGTACAGTAGAACAATTTGATTATTTAAACTGAAATGTCACATGTGTTTTTCCAGTCTTGAAGGACTAACACTTCAGTGTTTTGCATTTGATGGAGAGCACTGCAGCAGACTCCAGTCCTTATCTTACTGAGAGAACCTAAAAATAGCAGTTATATATGGTGTTTGTAAGCAGGACAAACCAACGCAACAATACCCTGCATGGTCGACCACTCCTTCACCACCTTTTCCTCACCAGGTGCCCCTTTTTTACTCTGAGGGAGCAATTAACTAGGATTCAGTGAGTCTCAGCGGCCCGCTTCAGCGGTTCTCGCTGGTCACATGGTACCTTTATTCCTCAAAGTCCCTTTAAAGCTTTATATTTGAAGACTGTGAGCAGTGGGAATATCTTGTATAAAACTATACAACTCGTGCATTTTGTGTAATTGAAACTCATGATTGGTGTACATTCAAAGGGGCTGCTGTACTGACACAATGAGTGACAATGCTAGCGGTGCCTCAGGTGTTTTTTCTTTTCGCATTGCTTAGTGTCAGCTAGGCACGTGGGGCTTGTTAGCATACCCTGTTGAGGCTCTAGGCGTGAGAGATTCCCTTCCCTTCAAGTCCTTTCCAATGAAAGAAAGAAGCAAGCTGCTAATTGGCTTGGGGAAAACTGTGTTTTTATCATAGCAGTTTTAGTGCTAGCAAGGAAAGGAGAGCACTAGCGTGAACAGCAAAGCCTCCCCACATCAACAGCCAATTGGGATTATTGAACACAGCTGGGGATGCGGGACACTTGTGCGGCCCGACAATCTCATCCCAATTTTCGCTGAAAATTACTTGCTCTTTCTCAGTCTATGCTCATGTGGAGCATGTGTGTTTATCTCCAGCACAAAGCTTAGCCTGATGTAGCCGGCGAAATGAAAAGAGCATCAGAGGGACTTGAATCGGTTTGTTGTTGAGGATCACGAGGAGCGCTCCTGCCATAATTATGTGTGTGATTACTTGACAAAGCTCCGTAATTAAAGCCTGCTAGCACGGTGTGCAAATTGATTGCCGCAGATACTTTTTGGGAGCCGAGTGAACCAAATGATCAATGAGCGTTCAGATGTGTCGTTGCAGGTGATGAAAGAAGCTTTCTCAGTCCATTACTGGTGTCATTGCAAAGGTGACAGCAATGCCATTTGCTTTGCCGGAGTGGAGTGGTAAAAATGAGTTTATTATTAGGGCCATTTATTTTGGTGAATGTTTAGTTTTTGGCAAGCTACCTTGAAGTGATTTATTTAGTCAAAGTGCTGACCAGTGCACAGACCAATGCTGACTATAAGATTATTTGCAGAAAAAGATTCATGGTTTGAAATTTCAAATGCATTTTTTAAAGTGACCTTATTTATAAAATGCATCAGAACTGAATCATATATTGTGAAACGTATATTATGCAGATATGAAGGTAAATTCAGTTAAATTCAAATAGGGCTGCACCATGTCATTGATTCAACGTGACTAATAAGCACACAACTACGACAATATATGGTTTAGCTGAGTTCTTATTATAATTTTCTTTATAATACAGTATATAATAGAATACTGTGAAATATGTTGTTCCTTATTCTGTGTAAGAAAGCCACATCGTCTCACAGAAGGATTTATTTCAAACACTCGACTGACGTTTTAAAGTGAATAAAAGCATGTTATTAAAGGTGGTATGCTTTCAGATGTAGCACCATTTACTACACAGCGCCGTAGTTCATTGAGAAGCTACGCAAACAGCTGTCATTATCATGAACAATTTCAAAATCGCGTGATTAAATCGTCTGCGATAATGAACGTAATATACCGTAGCTTGTCAGTGAACTACGGCTCTGTGTAGTAAATGCTGCTCCATCTGAAAGCACCTGTTGAAAATTTAGTACTGATTAAACAACCGGCATTACTAAAAAAAAAAAAATGCACATGACAGTCGCCTTTGATTAATCGGGCAGCCCTAAATTCAAACTACTTAAGCTATGTTCACACTGCAAGTTTTAGTGTTCAATTCCGATTTTTGCACAGATCTGATTTTTCACATTCGTGTTTGAAATGTGGCCGATATCATGGTTAATGGTTCTGAACTGACCCGTGTGCGAAAAAGAACAATATGAACAGGGTTGCCAGGTTTTCACAACAAAATCCACCCAATTGCTTCCCAAAACTAGCCCAATCGCATTCTGGTGGGTAAATATCGCACTAGTGGGATTGCTTCAACCAGTGGAGTTGAAAAACAACCTGCGGCAGCAGTGAAAAAGTAGCCTAATTTTGTGGTAAAACTGTGGATTTGGCAACACTTGCACAGCGCTCTGTCATACGGAAGTAAACACGGACAACATAAAGTAAGCGATTATGCGTTTGCGTTGTGTGATCTGCCACAGAAGCCATTGAAATTACACACAGGCAATATGAGAAGTAAAGACAAGGATGTGAAATAAAAGAGCAGAACCGTGACGACTATTGATCTAAAGTGACGTAAAAATCCAATATCACACTGCGTTCACTTTGCAAAAACATCTGACCTGTATCGGATTTAGTACCACATATGGAAGTGGCACAAATCGAAATTGAAATGATCACATTCCGTGTAGTTTGTGCTATTCACACTGTCATGAGAAAAACAGATCTGAGTCCACATTTCCTTGCAGTGTGAACATAGCCATATTTCTGCATATATCAGTGTTTTAGAGATTTATGTGGCTGATTTGAAAATGGCTGATGTAACTCAGTGAACTACCTGTTTGTCTCACTTAATGCAGCTTAATGCAAGATGCTTAATGCAGGATGCTTCAGTACTTGCACTGAGAAAACAACAGGGAGCATGTGTATGGCTGTAAGGGTGGTACTCAGAACATCCCCAAGATGGTTTTATCACGCAAACCTTTTTCTCAGTGAGCACTTCTGCAGTCGTGGCTGCCCTTATCACTTTGCATGCTGTGTGCTTTAGTCGTTGGATATTCACTATGTATGCAGAGCACCCTCTGAAGCTGCGAGGTGTATGGAACACATATAACATTGTATTGTTGTCTTTTCTGCAGTCAAAGGGTAAATGCTAAAGAAACATGACCGCTCTGGGCTCTCTGGCCAATTACCACATCGATGTGATGACTAGATAATTGGGAGGAAATCTGAGCGATCACTCAGTCTGTTGTGGTCTGAGCCACAGCTTTCAGCTGCTTTCCGTTGAATGCATCGACTGGATTTTAAGTTGTTCTTCCAGAATGTTCCACAGAGCCTGAAGGCTACCACCTAGTTGCTGCATTCAACACTTTTAATAACATTATCTCTATAAAGCTCCTGTAATTAACTCTTGATTCAACTTGATTTGAAGTTATAAAGGTGCTTACCTTCCATTAAAAAACTGTGAACATTTTTATAGCCTCCACCATAATATAACTGTCTGTCAAATTCAAACTCAGCCAGAAAAAAACAAATAATAAGCATTTTGAATTTAATTTGCCTGCAGACATCTCAGTTGGAATGTGTCTAACCTAATATGATAACATCCATGTACCTGTTGTATTCGCTGTTGGTGTTTTTTACTTTGCACTGTCTGAGGATCAGAAAAAGCTGAATTTAACCCGGAGCACAATATCACGTGACTTGAGTCTTAAGTCTAAGATCAGCAGTCCATTTACATGGAAAACCATCCCTCAGTTTGTAGTGTGCTTTAAGAAACTTAATAAATTATGTTGTGACCTTTTTGGTTTTGTATTTTCTGTCTGACTGTCAGCTAGATCAAAAGATATTCTAGTCTGGAGTTACACAATAAAATCTTTGTTCATATGAGAATTGGTAGAGAATGATGTGTTGTTCGATGGAAAACCTGAGTGAATATTCTTGTGTGGATTAATCAGAAAGCATTTCCCCTTTGATGTACTGTAGTTCAGATGGAAGGGCTTGTGAAGTGCATTTTGGTGAAAAAATTGAAAGCCTCAGCACACCGGCTGCTCACATTCTGTGCAGGTCCATCGATTTTTAAGTTTTGAAGTTTTGAATTGCAGCTTGTTCTTTTAACACAGGAAAAAACAGCTTTATTTTATTTTATTTTTTATACAGGCCAGGATACTGTCCGAAAAGTCAATATGAATTATTTACATTTTTTGTAAATGTAATTTATTTCTTATCAGATCAATTAAAAACGTATTACTCCCAGAAGTTGCGTGGAACCAGCCAACCAGGCCGAGAAGTTCTTTTTTTGTGCTGTACACCCTGGATTTCTTTGACTTTTTTTTTAAAAGAACAGTCTACCTTCTGTAAAGTTTCTTTATGTTTGTGATTCTGAGGAGGGAAAAAAAATGCTGACTTTAGGTAACCCTTAGTTTGTAATGCGTGTTCTGTGGCTGCCTAGCCTTTCCCATTAACTAATGGTGGACAACTCTATAAGAAAAACCTAAAAATAGTCTTTTCCCTTCATTAATGTACAAGTTTAAGGTCAGTCAAGGGCTCCCACTGTGTGGGAGGCTTTCACGGCCATTGTAAACCTAAGTGCTAGCCGCTGTCCTTATATGGGCAAGTGGTTCTTTGACATTTTTAGTGCACATTTGTGGTTTGCAAGTGATGAACGTACCTTTGTCTGACGTAAACAGTAGTTTGTACTTGGCGCAGTAATCTGATTGCCATCCAGATCACTGGGTTTCATGACATAAAGCTTTCATTAAAAGCCCAAACTAACACACCTGATTCAATAAATCGGTGCAACTGTTGAATCAGGTGTGTTATGGGTCTGAAAATGAATGTATTTTGGCACTGGCCTTCGTTAGTGAGGTTTAGAAGCCAGTGGTGCTTTAGTTTGTTAGCCATCAGAGCCAAACATGTCTGTGTTATTTTCAAACAACATTTGTAAAAAGAGCAAATTAGCTTTTAGTGTTCCCTAACGGATTTTGTGCAACTGTGGGGGGTGGATTTAATATTTTCAAATTAAATGCATCATTCCGGTGCTTTTTAAGAGCAAAATTGAGTGCTCAAAGCTTTGTCAGAGACCATACTGAACAAGGTCTTTTGTTACAAAGCTTTGATTTGTACCTGAACTTAACAGTAGAATCAAACTTTTTTTAGTTGAGATCACACCAGATCACAAGCTACTTGCATGAAAAACATAGCGTGACAGACAATGCACTTATTTAATTAAGCCTGTCACTAAGCCATTTTGCGATATTCAATTTTAGTTTGACTAAGAGATGCTTTGCCAAAGCAATGCCGCATAACAAAATGTAAGAGAAGTGTAAAAATATCATTTTTCGGATCATTATTAGACTGTAGCGGTACAGATTAGACTGTGGTAGGTTTCCACAGTCTTTTTTTAATGACTAACTGAAGTCTGAGAAATCTAATCTTTTTACGATATGAAATTCTGTAATGTGTGATATATATTTTTTCCCTCCACAGAACTCGTATTCTCATTTATTTTTGGCTTTTGTCAAATACCGTAAGTACTGCCATGTGCACCTTCATTATGAATTTTGATCAGCTTTTTGGGTAAAATAACAGTTTGTGGTTCAAATACAGCTGGCAACCCATTGATATTTTAAAATATGCTCAGGACAGCAACTTTAGCAGCTCTCAATCATTCTGTTCATTATTTCCTCATACAGTCTGTTAAACTAATAACATGCACATTTCATTTTAATATTAGGTTTTGTGATCCTTTTTCACACATACAAAGAATACAAAATCACAGACATTCTGTACAATATAAAGTAAGTCTCTTTTATCCACCCTCACCTGCTTTGATTAATCATGTTCATATGCTGGGTCTGAAGATTGCGCTTGTTGCTTTATCGATTGAAAGGCAAGCTTTACTTTATCCTTTTCTGTGGGCTTATTTTCTGCTTTCGCATTTGTATGCACTGCTGCTTTTCATACCATTTTTTTCTGTCTGCTTCTCAACTTATTTTGAGTGACAATTTTATCATTGCAAAGCTGTAATCAATTCTGGATTTCATAAAATGCTTTTTTCCAGTCATAAACAGCGGAACTTTCTAGAAGAAAAAGATATTTTAGTCCAAAGCAGTTTGTGTGCGCGTGACGAGCGCTTTGGGTGCATTCAGTGTTCTGCTCGGGAATGATATGCTCCTATAGAATAAAGTGTTTTTTGGTGCTCATATCTTTGTTGATTTTTAGCTCTGGATGTCAGCTGAACCTGCTGTGTTGAAGTACAAGATCTGAATTGCATCAATGCATACGAAAATCTTATAACGTGAAGCATAACGCTATTTTTGTGTTTGGAAGTCATTGGCGTCATTAAGCTCTTCAAACCTTTTTTCTGTATTAGAGTGTATATAGTAATTAGCGCTAACACTTCCTTTGGCGCTCGTAGCGTATGCTAATGGCGCAGCTCTGGGCTATGGATGAGATTTTCAAGTGACTAAATGGCACAGACGAATCCTCCGTACGCTCCATTTTTGCAACTGCCGCACTCTGTACAAGAGGCAGTCGATGAGAAGGTCGCGAATAAAGGTTGATGAGAGACAGAGCGATGGATTCAGTAGGAGACAGAGAGCAAAATGGATTCTCAAAGTCGTATCAACAAACCTGAGATTAACATACTGTTAATGAAGTATGTTACGAAAAGGAAATTGGGGCCATGGAGTGTATGCAAATCCATCTGGCAGAGTCACTCTCCTCAGCATGTTTGGAAAACTGTTCTGAGGATTCGCTTTCCAGCGTGGCGCACCCAAAGGTATAAAGTTGTTGTTAAAATCAAAAGAATGTTGTCCTTGACCCTTTTGAATTAATTTCTCACTTCTTTAGCATTTAACTTTGACATTTTGAGGCTTTATTCCCGAACTAAACTGTCACGGTGGGCTTCATAAATATTGAATACTTGAACTTTTGTTTAGTCCACAGGGACAAGATTTAACTAGCCTCTCTCTTTAATAGGACATTCCATTAGGACTATGTCAGATAGACCTGCATACTAAGAATGGATGTTGTGGTCATTGGCCATGTTTACTCCATTTTTAAGACCGTGTTTCAAGTTAAATATAGTTCATCTTTTTAAAACATGTCACGGTACCCTAGTTGCCAAAACCCAGTGAGATATGTCCTCTGTGTCCTAGACTGAAAACAGCCAGTGTTTACATTGTATAAAGTTCTATTTCATCCGAATCATGTAATTACAATGCGATTGACTTAGTCTATAAAACTTGCACATTAATCAGGCTCAGTATTGCGCACTTAATCTGGGAGACTTTATCTGTCAGAATGCATGGTACCGCCTAAAGTAATGCTATAATCAGTACCAGAAAGTATTTTAAATAGTGTGAAATTTATTGAAATCAAACAAGTCACACAATGTGTTTTCATTGTTGATGAGCATTATGCCCATCCCTACTGTACACTGCACCTGTGTCTTGCTCCAGTTCTCTGGCGCCTTCCCGTAAGGTAGTGTTGATCCGTGTTCCTGTGCCATGTCTTAAGCTGATGTCGCCCGCAGTACAAACAGCTTTTTGAAATAATTACCCACACTGCTGGGTAGGAGGATTCACGCCACCTCCTTCAGCCATTCATTCAGCTTGGACGCCTCTCTCTTTTGGCTTTAGGAAAACCCAGCTCCTACTGAATTATTGTTGCTGAAAGAGCCTGTGGGTTTTCCAGGCAAAGCTTTTATGTACGATTTCAAAAGTCATGGCATTGAATATGGGATTTTTCATGCAATTGTTGTTCTTTTGCCTGTATCTCAGCTCTACGGAACGTGTGTGTGCTGACTTACTAACTACTTTTAGTTTAGTAACTTTTTGCAACTCTTCTCGATAAGTTATTCCGGATCTTCAGCAGCACCTAGTATTAGGGTAATGTGGTTTGCATGTAAAAGAAAGCCTTTAATTGAGCCCTATGATCTGTGGAGAATCCACAAAGCTTTTCAGTGAGGAAATACCCAATTCATCCTCATCCGCACCCATGAGGCAGGAAATGAACAGCTTGGCGAGAAAAGTGAGATTGAATAAGAGAAAAAATAAATGGGGGATGGGGGACTGCAGTGCTGGCACTTTTCACAAAAAGACACCCAACTGTTCCCTGCCAATACTATTCAAGGCCGAATCAGCCTTAGTTACAAGAAAACCCTTAAGGCACTTTTGTTTGGCTCAGTGTCAGTGCCTAACAAACCTTAAATGTATCTGTTGGGAAACTGTCTATAAAGTTTGTTATCCCCACCATACCCTGACTCTGCAACAAGGCAGCAATAATGAGTTTTCAAGCTTGCCAGGCTTTTGCACAAAAAAGATAAGGGTTGAGTTTTGTTCTATTTGAAAGACGTGTCCTGAGCCACTATGACCTACGTTAGTCTGCAGTGGGACAGATAGCTTCTCTTCAGTGCTGTGCTCATCAGAGGTGAAAATTGCCAAGTCTGTGAAGCCAACGCCACTGGGCCTAGATCAGCTGTTCCTCCACCTGGCAGGATTGTGGAGGAATGGAACCTGTACATAAGGCAATGAGAGGGTTCAAAAGTGTACATGTTCAAGTTGCCCTCCACAGGGATCCTGTCCATGATGTGTCAGAGATCTCGGATGTCAAAGAAAAGTGGGTCAAGGGCGATATGGAAATTCTTGCTGACAGATGGAAGCCTGCGAACTTAGTGTAAGGTCTTGAGTACATTTTAAAGAATAAAGTGCTCTGTGAGCTTGTTGTGGAGATGTAGTGTTGTCATTGTCAAGGTTCTTGCAGGTAAACTTCAATGACTTTAAATATGTAGCACTTTCAGTTTCTTTCAGGCAGCGACAACCCCAGTAGATCACAATGATCCTTTTTAAAGTGGTGCTGGTGCTTATGCTGGAACTAAGAAATAATAATATATTGGTAAGTGTTGTGCAGTTAAAAAGCTTACTCCACTAACGTTAGTGTCTGTGTTTTTTTTTTTTTTTTTTTTTTAGCGTCCTTGTTAGTGCGGCCTCCTCCCATTCCAGCAACCAGGGTTTGAGTCCCACTCAAAACAAGAAAGAGGTAGGGCAGTTAGGACCGGAGGGGTTACATTGGTGCTGTGACCCAGATGAAAGTGAGGTTTTGGGGGGGTTAAGTGTAATTTACGCCAGCCGGTAAGAGCTGTTCAGGATGGTAGTGAGGTTTAGAGGGTAACGGAGGCCAACAGGTAAGAGCTTCACAGTAAAAACCTTACTCCCCTGATCTCAAGAGGCACATTAGCGATTGACACTAGAGGCTGCGGTCTTTAGCGTCCTTGTTTGTGAGCCTACCTCCTATGCCTCCGATCCGGGTTCTAGTCCCTCTCGGAACAAGAATGAGGCAGGCAGCCAGGACCCAGAGGGGTTACTTTGGTGGCGTGACCCGGATGGGAGTGAGGTTTGGGGGGTAGTGGGTATAACGGAGCCAGCTGGTTACCGTTGCACAGGTAAAAGCCTCCTTCCCTGATCTCAAGAGGTGCACTTGCAACTGCTTCTAGAGGTTGCAGTCTTTAGTGTTCTTGTTAGTGTGCCTGCCTCCCATGCTGGCAACCCGGGTTCGAGTCCCACTCGTAACATGAACGATGCAGGGCGGTTAGGACCAGAGGGTTTACATTAGTGACATGACCCGGAGAGCTGCACAGGTAAAAACCTCACTCTCCTGATTTCAAGCAGCACACTAGTGACTGGTTAGAATGTCATTGTTAGCGTCTCCACCTTCCATGCTGGTGACCCGGGTTCAAGTTCCACTCAGAACAAGAAGGAAGCAGCGCGGTTAAAACTAGAGGAGTTACATTGGTGCCGTGACCCGGATGGGAGTGAGATTTGGGGGGTGTGGGTGCAACAGAAGCCAGCTGGTAAGAGCTCCACAGGTAAAAACCTCACTCCCCTGATCCCAAGAGGCGTACTAGGAACTGAGTACGGCCGCCTCTCAAGCCAGCAACCCTGGTTCGAGTCCCACTCAGAACAAAAACTAGGCAGTTAGGTCCAGAAGGGTTATTTTCGCTCCCCTGAACTGTTGCAGATCAGGCTTGTGGTGTGAGAAAAGTGCATAAGAGTTTCAAAGAACCAAAGTATGTTTTAAGAGTGTGTTTGCCTATATACTTCACATCTTGCATTCAAACGCAAAGAAGAGCAGAGATCACAAAGCAAATGCACCAATCTGAAGGCGGTTTTGAGGTGTAGTTACACAACGCTGAAATGTCACCATCAACACAGTCCCTCTGAGCTCCTGCATTGACTGTCGGATTTGCGCTAGCTTTCTGCTTCACACACTTGGCATGACGAATCACTACTTGGGAGAGAGATGATACGCATAGCCCACACAGTAGGTTACACAACCAGCTAAGAAGTTGTGATGGGAGAGATCCGTGCACGGCATGACTTTTCTTCCTTTTGGATTGAGTTTGCTCTAAGCCCTGAGTATATCCCGATGCCCTGCTCTTGAGGGGGGCCATCTCTGTCAAACTACGATAAAGAGTTCACTCATCGCCTTCTTTGAGAAACAGGTAATCTCAACATTATGCTCATGCTTACATGAGACTGTATGTAGAGCTGCAAGCTTCATGCCATTGTCACAGAATTACATAGGCAATTCCTTTCAATGCTTAACTCTGACGCTGTGTTTGTATGTACTGTATTGTAAGTAAATGCAATATCAGCTAGAAAAAGCATCTCCTTAGCATCTCTCCGACCCCAAACAGAACATGAGGGTTAATCATCAGGACATTGCAGCATTGTTTGGTTGCTTGTTTGCTCATTCCTTCATGTTTACCATAATTGGCATCCTAATTTATTTTTGCAGAATGCATATAAATGATAAAGTGAGCAAAACCCAAGGGCTCTTTTGTTTGGCCGGCTCCTAAATGCATTTTTAAAACTCACTCTCGCAGCACAACAAGAATTATCTCGTTGCGTGCCAACCTTCCTGCTTCCTAGGCTGATTTGCTTGCTTCCTTTGCACACTGTCACATCTTTGCAGACGCCTGGTCTCTAAGCTTGATTGACGGGAGTGCCACGGCTGAACCTGCGCCACCAGGTTTGAGCAGACGTTCCCTCTTCACCTCTGTCTACCAATCCAGGTCCACATTCATTTCATCTGCCGCTACACACCCATTTGACACTCAGAATTCAGACCAGGGGACCTGAGTGCTACACTGCGGGGCATGGGTGACCGATAGCGCTGAATGCTAATGAGAAGGCCTTATTAGCACAGAGACATAGCCAGTTCTCTCAGGGCGGGTGAAGACCGGGGACAGACACTTTTCTTCAGAACAGAGTGGGAAGAAGCTGCTGGATGGGCGCCTTTCTCAGTGGGCATGTTATCACGGCGAGTCCAGATCAGCATTAATGCACTTATCAGGGATCCACAGAGAAAACAGTCCAACACGGCTCGCACTTCAAAAGGAGCTCAGGTGGGTATATGACTGTTTGATCGCCGCAGGAGGTTGGTGACATCATCCCAGCTCCCTTATGAACAATGTCCTGGCCAAGTGCAAAAAGTTAAGCTAAATAAATATTCTTCAAAGGGGAGACTGAAACATTTTCTGAGTGGATTCAGCAGCTTTTCAAAGTCTATATAAATGCTAATAAATTGTTAGCACAGCAGACTAGAGTGGGGAAGAAATTGGTGCACTGTCTGGCAGTTGTGCTGTTTTAGCATTAATTGTGTTACTATTGTCACTGATGAACCATGGGTGTATTTGTGAAAGAACTGTCGTTTTTTTCTTTTTCTTTTTTTTTTTTACAAGAATTGTCAGTCATATTGACTGCATTTCACTGGGGAGGTTGTCGTGTTTGTTTTGTTCGCTGGTTGTTGGCTTGTTTGCATTTTCATCAAAACCAAATTTTCTGCTTCAAGTGCTATTGATTTGCATGCAAATACTGTATGCACATGCCACATAAGTTTTTGACAGCATTGATGATGTTGCACAGTGTATGTTTGCATTTGAAGCTGACAGAAAAGGATTTACTGTATTAAATTGAGTTAGTGCCATTTGTCTGTTGGCCTGTTCACTGTGAGACTATTCAGATTTGTACAAGCCTGAATTAGATTGTCATTTTCATGGAATGTAGAATGGTGGAGAAGAGAAACGGTTGGTTTAGGATTGATTTTTGCTCCTGTTAATGAGGTGGAACCTGTCATGCTATAACATTAGGCACTACAATAGAATTACGCACTACAATTTTAAGTACCTTACTTACTAGCACAATTACCGTAAATGTATTTACAATGAGCATTTATGCTATAGTTAGACACCTGCAAAATGATACCATCAATTGTGCTTAAGCCTAGTTAAATGAGGATATGACAGCCACACACTGCATTACCAGACTCAAATCAACTGAATGAAATGAGAAGGATTTAAAATAATTGCTCCATATGGGAGAAAAAGAAATCAACCAAACAGCATAGCTAATTGGAATATGCGAAACAGTTTCAAAATGTTTCTCTTGCATGGATTCTTTAAAAAAAAAATATGAAGAGACAGTATGTAAAATAATTTATTACAGCGTTTATGATATTATAATCTGCTTATGATGCAACAGTCAAAAGTTATTTCATATTTACACTAATTAATTAACATAATTGTGAATGTCTTATTATAGATAATCGGGGAAAAGTCCATGCAGAGTTCTTGGAAGGGCATAAACTTCATTTTTTCCCCTTCCATCTGTTATGTTTTCTTTCTTTCTTTTTTTATGATTGTCTGTTAATGCCCACACACATTGTCTCCTTCTAAATCATCAGCTTCCTATTCAGCATCCTTTCATGAGTGCAGGCACAGAGTGACTAAGCCCTTATCGAAAGTTGCTTCACATTGGCCAGCTGTTCCCAGCCTCTCCCGCCCCATTGGCATTTCGAAGAAACAAGATGATTATTATTTGTTTTTTTTTTGTGAAAGAGAGAAAATGAGTTTGGATTATCTGCAAATCCTCCAGACTAATTTACAGCTCCAAGCAAGACTTTGTTTCTTCTGTCTGTCTTCAGTGAGAGTTTGACTATTGGGAGAGTCTGTGATTGCTCTATCAGTTAACCTGTCTAAACTAAGCCTTTCAAAGACTGTCACTATCCTGGCTTCTGCTGCACTCTTCTCACCCCATTGCATGCTACAACTGTGACCCGTTGAGGATGCCAGAGGCTTCCTGACACCATGGCAAATGTTCAACACGAGCACAGTCAATCTCAATCTCTCTCTACTGTATGTAGCGTGTCTTTTAAATATAGCAGAGTTGTTGCAGAGAATGTTTGCTGGCTAATACTGTGTTAGGCTGATATCCAATGTGAACTGGATGTAAAAACACCACTTCTAAAGCAAAACCTGTTGAGAGCCACTGGTTTAAATGATTCCACCCTGTTTGAATGATGTTCCTATTCATTTTCAATGTCATAACTTCTCTTAGCATCTTAACTCATCTCACAGCACTGCTTGGCCCATCAGGAGAAAGCAACAGTGATGTGAACATGCTGTTTATTGCCACCATATTTCATTTGCATTGCTCGCACAGGATGCTAATGCAGGTCTTAGAGTGATGATTTCCTAATTGTGTTAAAATTGTGCATGCTGGGAAGCTTCGTCTTATTTTTTACTCTGCCTCCATATCTCTGTAAACCAAATTGAATCCAACATAAAAGTGAAACTTTGAGGTTGTTTACAACGTTAGCTGCAGTTTTTTTCCATTAGGCGAGAGTATAACTCGTCAAGCATGAATTTTACTGCCTGTCGGGCCACAATGGTCATTTGCGTCCATCCTGTGTCAGGATAAATTTGCACAAGGGATCAGGTGGGACGGCCTTTTTTGCCAGCTTTTTGTCTCGACTGATGAATGTCTTTGGACGACGACACTGGCGGATATCGCAACACTTTCCCATCACGCTGACATTTATTGCCGGCACAAATTATCGATCAACTTGACATCCCTCGCACACAGCGACTCGAAAGGAAATGACATTTTCCGTTGTTACTTAGTCAATATGTTTTACACCTATGTCACAGAAAACCAAAGGGTAATGAACACAAATTACTATTGAGTGTCGGCGCGAAATAGAGGACGGCATGTTGAGGTGATGAATGTCTCTTCTACAGACAGAGTTGGAGGGAAAAACCGATGTGTTTATGCACGAAATCTTCAATGGCTGTTGTAGCACCCCTGAGAAAGGGAGCAAAAAGCACTACTGAACAAATTCAACCAAGCTCAACCAAGGGCCTCCGCAATACCCCAGCGAGTTATTGACGCCTTTTCCAGATTGAATCACAGCGCATGCCACAACATTTCATTTCACGCATCTTATGTGCGCAGACAGGAACCTGGCACATCTAAACCCGAAAACGGAGTGTAAAATGGAGGAAAATGCCGCTCATCTTCTTAATCGCACTCCTTTAAATCATCATTTACTTCCTGAAATTGCTCCTGTGGTTAGATATGCTGCACGCAGGTTAATCGTGTGGTCAGAAAAATGCTTGTACTTAAATCACAGTGAGCATTTCACTTAAAAACAGAGTCGACATAATATTTACTTCCTCCTTTGATACCTGACTCAGAACATCTGACCCAGCTCTCTTATGTGGTGCTAAAGTGTGTCTTGTTTTGGTAAACTAGGCTCTCTGTTTCTCTCCCTTTCTCTTTGCTGCTCTGCTGGATACCCTGAGCAGCTGTTCCCTCTGCAGTAATCAGATAGCGGGAAGCTGGTGTAGAGCGAGGCGCAATTAAATGCTAAACACCGTGGAACTAGCACAGGAAGTGAAGGAGGTCTTGATTGCAGTTCATTGATCCTTTTGAATGACATCTCTCAGTGATATTGTCCCGTGTCAGGCTTTGAGTAATTTTTAGTCTTCATTGCACGCTATGTTCGACCGTATGTTTGATTACCACAGAAAATATGGCAACTTTCCTCAACTTTCGGAAAAAAATGACATTTTCCTGATGTCACCGTTACAGAGGAGACTAGTCCACAAATTACTTCTAACATACTTTTACATCATGATGTATTTTCTGCATCTTGGATGTTGTTACCTAATCAACTTTATCTAACTTCTTTATAGAAAACTATAAATGAATGTTGCCTTATGGCAACTCCTTACGACTTTGTAATTGCACTAATGCGTTTTCTCATCTGGGATGTGTTTTTTTTAAATAGATAGTGGCATAAATTATAATTACTGCATTTATTAATTTAATTGGAAGTGTTTATCGTAATTGCTTTTATGATAAACAACGCAATTATGATTGGTATTTCTTAATCAAGCAAAGATTAACTCTGCAATGCTTTATAGAAAGGACAAGAAGTGTCCACAGTTAGCTGTCCCAAGCTAACTCTGTCCATATATTATGTTTTAAAGAAATAGCTCACCCAAAAATGAATCCTAGGTGCCATCATAGGTGTATGTGACTTTCCTCTTTCAGGTGAATACGATTGGAGGTATATTAAAAAATGTCCTGGCTCTTCCAAGCTTTATAATGGCTGTTGAGATTTTGAAGTGCAATAAAGTGCATCCATCCATCATAAAAAGTGCTCCACACAGCTCAGGGGGGTTAATAAAGGCCTTCTGAAGTAAATGCATTTGTATAAGAAAAATATCCATATTTAAAACTTTATAAATCGCAATCGCTAGCATCCACTAACTGTTGCACACAAAAACAAAACACTGGTCACAAATTAGAAAGACAAAACAAGGATTTATCAAGAAAAATGTCGATACAAGCCAAGAGGAGGCTGGTTTTCTTTTGCTTGAAACCAAATTTGTTTCTCGCGAGACTAGTATATTCTCACCTACACCTACGTCATCTGCTGGAACGCTACTCTCTCGTGAACGTGTGTACGACATTTAGTGGAAGCTATAGATTATGGTTTATAAAGTTTTAAATATGGATATTATTCCTACACAAACACATCAGTTCTGCTCAGAAAGCCTTTATTAACCCTCCGGAGCTGTGTGGAGTACTTTTTATGATGGATGGACACACTTTATTGGACTCCAAAATCTCAACACCTGTTTACTACTATTATAAAGCTTGGAAGAGCCTAGACATTTTTTATACAACTCTGATTGTATTCGTCTGAAAGAAGAAAATTCATATACACCCATGATGGCTTGTGTAAATCATGGGGTAATTTTCTTTTTGGGTGAACTATTTCTTTAATACATGAGGGTCAGTACTTCAGTCTTAGAAAAACATAGAAATAGAAACACTGTTGTAGCTGCAAATGGTTAGGACAAAATCTGTTTATAATGGAACGCATAACTTTGGATCTGTTTGGGCCACAGAATAAATAAGTCAATTATTTTATGTGTCCAGTGATATTGTGCAACCAGTGCTGCTTATTGTACACATCGCAATGCTAAAGAAAAGATCTGTTGTAACCTTGTACTGAACCCAGAACATTCTGTTTATTATTATTGAAGATAGTCTTTTTCTCCAGCGTTTTCTTGTGTTGGTGGCATTTTGTAGAATGCCACAAGATTTCCGTTGACTTTCTGGAATGATTTAGATTTTAAAGTAAGAGGCTCTGTTTGCCTCTCAAAGTGTTTGCACAAACAGTAAATGTGAAAAGGCTGGAAGCAGCTTGTTTACATGGCTCAGTGAGTTCAGCAGTAAGGTCCTGGTTTAACGCAGGCTGGTGCACTACAACACTGACATCATTCCCGCTCGAAGGGTTATTTTCGTGCAGTCCCAAGATGTTGGAAGTGGCCAGAGAGTCAGGTTTCAATTCTTGTGAGTGGAGAGTGGAGCGCATGGCCTCTTCATGACGTGACTGGGTTCTGCCAGCGTGACCTCACTTATTGGAGGCGTTTCCTTGTCAACAGGGAAGAGGATCCCCTTGTTATTTACTGGCTGTCTAGTCCGTGGCGCCCAGCCTGGGCTCATTTACTCCCTCTTAAGAACGTTGTGGCTTATAATATGATACAGTCAGCTAAGTGGGTTATTTGATATGTTAAGCAGTTTCTGGTAAAACGTTCTGGTCATAATTGAAATTAAGATCATTAATAGTCAGGTGAGTTTGTAGGTTGAGAACATATGCTTATTCCAAATTCATCCGTACTTGCTGCCAGAAATGGGCAAGGAAAATCTGCAACCATCTAAGGTAGATTTACAGCGTTTCCAAAGTTTTATGTTAAGCATTAAAATTTAATGGAATGTTGCGACTTTACACTTAGATGATTCATCTGTGTTTTTCGGAAGTTCCTGCAACAAACATCTGGTGAAGCTGGATTATATTGGTTTGGTCTGTTTTAATGTCGGAGGCAGTGCGAGGATGAGCAGAAGGCTTCAGCTTGTGTCTGGCAGGCTGTGTGGAACACACAGTATGTTATCGGGCCTGGGGCGACGGATGGTGTCTGTAGCCTCGATTTATGCGCTGTGGCTCTGTAAGACGACAGCTGTTAAACACGCTGACAGGTAGCATAAAAAGATGCTATTTATTTGTGCCCGGAAAGCATCTTCCTTACATTTCAAGTGTCGCCTCTACCTTACTTCTCTGTTTCACCTCACATTCACCCTCACAGCGTGATGCTACGCACTTGCTATACCTGGTCAACACAGACAGAAATTCTGAATGTCTTTGCCACATGGTCGTCACCTTTTGAAACGCATGGGAAAGAAGAAATAAGACAGATGAGTCAGAAATTGAACATCATGATGATTTTTGAAAGACAGCGGGACAAAAGAGCCCCGAATGATCTGTTCATTGCCGCTCTGCATTGTGGCTGTTGATTTGCAGAAGGAGGGGATTGAAACTGTGGCTGATAATAGCTTCCTGTCATTTCCAAGCCATCATAAACACATTCGCCTCATTCATTCATTGGAAATTAGGCCAGCCATGGCTGGAAACAATGTGATATTCTTCATGGTGTAAAATGGATTCTGGTGTTTTGCATGCACAGAGATACTTGATTTTTGAAAGCACAGGTGTGTGTATGTATGTATGCATACATGCATGCGTTCTTGCACCATGACAAGGACTCTCAGCTTCAATTTTCTGTTCATGGTTGCACTGCAGACCTTCAGGGACCTGACCCGAAACGTTGCATTGCAAAAGGAGCATTCATGAGGATGCCTGTCCATGGAAAGTCATGTGCTTATTGCAGCTGGAGATTTAAGGAAATTTAAATCCCCAAAAGAGATCAGAGTGGTGCTTCCAGTTAAGCTGCAAATGTGCGATAAAATATTAAGACTGCTTCTTAATTGTCATCATGAATGCCCAGTCTCCCTCAAATGTGTCCAGTGCATTACACAATATAAAAGACTGTCTCTTACAGAAATGCTACAATTAAAGCTGTGACTGGGATAACTAATACTCATATTGTACTGTGTGTTTTATTTGATTTTAGAGATGTTTACTTTGTTTGAGAAAAATGAAGGGGTTACAGGTGTACTGGAAAATCTTGAAATATTGTAAATATGTGATTTTCGAAGCCTGCAAAAAAAGGAATATATGCACGTTTATTACATTGGAGGCACCAGGAAATATCAAGCCGAACTTTTCATTTTTTCACAGAAAATTGTATGAGATTAAGCAATAATTAAAGGGATAGTTCACCCCAAAATGAATATTCTGTTATTAATTACTCACTCTCATTTCGTTCCAAACCCATAAGACCTTTCATCTTTAGAACACAAATTAAGATATTTTTGATGAAATTTGAGAGCTTTCTGACTCTGCATAGACAGCAACGCAACAAAAAGTATTCTCATAGCTTCATAACAATATGGTTGAAGCACTGATGTCACATGGACTATTTTAACAATGTCCTTACTACCTTTCTGGGCCTTGAAATGTCAGTTGCATTGTTTATGCAGGGTCAGAAAGCTCTTGAATTTCATCAAAAATATCTTAATTTGTATTCCGAAGATGAACAAAGGTCTTACGAGTGTGGAACGACATGAAGGTGAGTAATTAAAGACAGAATTTTCATTTTTGGGTGAACTGTCCCTCTAGGGCTCTTAATAAATTGTTTTTTAAAAACCCTTTCTTTAATCACAAGTGGTTGGAAAACTCATGAATTAATTGGTCTAAAGGAGTAGGAACCCTGTGTATAACTAAAAATTGATTTTGTTAGTCATGTCAATTATTTCATGCTCTTTGTGGTCTACCCATCGATCCCTTATCTGCTAGAACGTCTGCATCCTGCAAGGCAGACCTTTGACACTACGAAGAGACGCTTTATAAAATCCACACAAGAATAAATGAAACAAAACATAAATGAAAGCAGCCTGATATTTCCTCAAGTTAATTCCTCCTGTTGGAGGGTGAGTTTGTTATACGCTGGTCACAGCAGACTGCTTCTTCTCGGGTCTCTTCTATCCTGTGTCCTCTACTTGGCTGCTCCCGTCCTGCCACTCTGTCCCTCCAAGGTGTACCACCTGTCCTCCCCCATCTCTCTCATCCTCCTCCACCTTCTAGCTCTCCAGGGAGCCGTCTACGGTTGGCGTAGACTTGGCAGCCCATGTCCAGCCAGGCATCTGTCTTTGTCACCCTGCGACTTCAGGAGGTGTGAGACGAGAGAGACGTCAGACAGAATTTTAGTAGGTGGACTTCCAGACATTAAGCCCACATCCTGATTAGCTCACTGTGAATTAGCCTGGCTAAACTACCCAAGAGATCCAACAAGTGCAGGGTGTTAAACATCGATATTCTGAGAGGAAACTGTGGTAATTGCAGGTCAGTGTCAGTTGGTGTCGGTTTCAGGGACAAGATAGTCAAGATATAGATGATTTCATTCTGCAGTCCAGCTTGGATGCATTTACAGTTCTGTTTCACACTCAAACATTTCTTGGTTTCTCTGTACCCTTTCTCTCAGTTTCAGTCAATGTCATCATGCTTAATTTTTGGGGGGAATGAAACTGAGGCTGTGAGGGATAGAAATACAGTGTGTTTAATTATTTGTACTATTGTATAGCAGTGTGCCAGTTTTTGAAACTGACGAAACATCTCCAATAGTCCTTAAAGTTTGGGTTTTTTAAAAAAGAATGTGGTCTAGGACCTTAAAGTCTATCCCTCACAACTATTTCATTGATGTAAAATTCAACGTAGCATCTACTGACTAAGGCCTATTTGTTGATGTGTGAGACAATTTCGTTCGGGTTTGTAAAGCAGTTTTTGATTTATTAGTACAATACGGTTTGTGGTTTACAAGTACCGTTGTACTGTGTGCTACCAACAGACTGCTACATAAGGAATACAATTACATGCTTGAGTTTACATGCTTGATGAATCAGACAGCCATTTTAGGCAAAAAGAAAAACGAGCTGTAAAGCAATTCATGTCATTGAAAGATCTAGATAGTTCTTATTCATACAGGCAAGGCCAGGTGTTTAACTTTAAAAATACTGCGTAAAAAAACTAGCACAAATACTAACACTAGCTGACATCTGTGAATGTTTTTTTTCCTTCGGGATTACAACATGTAGACAATATGCAAATACTTGTGTTTTCTAGCAGTCAAAGTGAAAGAATGCCATTCATTGAGTTGTAAATACTATCTTTCCAAGCAAGAACAGTAGTGACCGTGAAATTGCTTTCACCATCCATTCCATTTTCTTTTTCAAAGTGTCTGCTGTGTTTCTGAGCAGTATATGCCTGGTTGAGGATACAAAAGCAAAGAGCGCACTTGATTCTATAAAGTTAGGGCATGTTTTTCAGTTTGCGTTTGTTCCCCTGCTAAAAATGAGCTTTTCTATGCTATCAGCTTTATGCAAGGATTCTTGATTTGGTGCTGCGGATCAAGCGGTGGCTACAGGTAGGTATAGGCTGGCAAGCGCACAGGGATTCCTGCCACATGGTGGGCACGGGTATAATTCCTTCTATTAAAAGCAAGGAAATTGCTTCTTTCTTTAAATCCACCACCCCCCTTCATCTCTACCTTTTTCTGACATTTTTCTCCCTCTCCCGCCTTCGCTCCTTTGCAGACTAAGCTCTTTCCACGCCCAGAGATAACGTGGAGCTCGTGTGGGAGCGATAGTGGTGTGTGTGTGTGCGAAGATGAGATTTGGCTTGAAGCAAGCAGATTTTTCTTTCTTAGGTTCAACCAAGTCCAATGAACTGGTAGCTTAGACAGGTGTTTTTGTTAAAAAAATAGCAACTTTGAAATTATAAGCTCTGCGTTGGGAAAATGGACCAGCGAGATGTTGGTGGAAACAATTTTGCCATTGAAATGGTTCCATCAGTTTTAATTTCCCTGCCTTGCAGGCCAGTAGTGTTGATCAAAGCTGAAAAAGTCAAAGTCTGGACTATTTTGAGCATGCAGTAGCTTCTCCCCAGAGCCTGGAGTCGGGAGAATGTTCCAGAATCCCCCAGAGACAGGTTGTGTGTATGACTTGTATACTGCCACCTGCAGATAGGTGGGTAGCTTTGGAGTGAGTTTCTTAAGATCTCCTTAACTGTCAAACACACGTAACTGGATAAATTAGTTGAGCTCCAGGAGTGGCGGTTAACATTTTAAGTTCAGGTACGAGTTAGGCAGGTTATGTGGTTTAATTCGATTCCTTCTGGGAGGATTTAAACGCTGACTGTGATTTCAAGGAGTTTTTAAATATTTTAAGTCCTAGAATTAATCATACACTGCGCTATAATGACATAACCAGAGCTAACATTTGACAAGACAAGATAAAGTATTTGCAAAAAAACCTGGTAGAAAGGCTTACTGGTTGGTGGTTGTAATTGCTTTTTTCCTCTCTAGAATTGTGGAATGATTATTCAATTCTGAATTGTAAGTAAGCAAGCAAATAATTCTACAATTATGTTGCCTTCATCATTTACAGCCAATATATACCCAGTCTTCCTACCACTGGCAGCTGTGATTATGAATTTTGCATTCCTGTATCCCTGAATCAAAGAAAGGCATCAGAACGCACGGTGTAATAGAGCAGATGTGGGGGTTGGACACAGTGGCAGGGAGGGAAATTATTTTGAGTGAGATTTAAAATCGGACATGTGCATCTACCACTGAAACATGTTCTGACCCTCATAGCAGCAGACAGCAATTAGGTGAATATAAAGCACAACAGACACATTGAGTGAAGCAGAAAGAGCATATTGGAAAGTGACCAAAACAACTGTGGTCCTTAGAGAACCAGACGTATTGATCTTTGTAAATGGGCAGGCAGGCAGGCAGTAGAGCCTGAGTAATGTGTAATTTGACTATCTATGCAGATAATGCTTTCATTCGGAGCTCAAGGGACGGAGAATTTTATGAGAGACAAATGATTAAAGCAGCATCTCCACTGTTTCCTTTGGTGAAACATCTTTGCTGGATTTGCGGGAAGGCTTTTGCTGTAGTTTATTATTTATTTTTACGAATGACCAGTATCATATTGCAGTGGGGCAGCCGTGGCCTAATGGTTAGGGAGTTGGGCTTGTAACCGAAAGGTTGCGGGTTCGAGTCCCAGGTCCGGCAGGGATTGAAGGTGGTGGGAGTGAATATCCAGCGCGCTCTCCACCCTCAATACCACGACTGAGGTGAGTCCCTTGAGCAAGGCACCGATCCCCCAACTGCTCCCCGGGCGCCGCAGCGATAGCAATATGGCTGCCCACTGCTCCGGGTGTGTGTTCACGGTGTGTGTGTGTTTGATCACTTCTCACTACTGTGTGTGTGCACTTGGATGGGTTAAATGCAGAGCACAAATTCTGAGTATGGGTCACCATATTTGGCCACATGTCACGTCCTTTCCTTTCCTTTCCTTAAATCAGTGTGATTTTGTATGATCTGTGATCTCTCTCTGGTATTAATTAAAAAAATTAAATGAAATGTTTATTAACATCTGTTAATATGAAAACATAATACTAAACTTTGACAAATATAACAGCTTACTACCGAACATACAGTTGCTACCGAAATGGTGTATGTTTTGGTTCATAGACTGATTTTAACTACATCCCTACATTTATAATCAGGAAATATTAATGTGTCCCTCTCTCTCATAGCTACTCATAGGTGTGAGTAGATAGGCCCTGTCCTTTTGAGGTAAATGTGTTCAAAAGTTTGAAAATCTGTGTGTAACTTTCAGGAACGTCACTACCAAACACCTTTTTGCAATTAAGCACACTGTTTTTTTTTTTTTTTGGATTTTATGTATCACATTTATATGTGTACCACTGTTCAGAACTGTGCTAGCTAACCATGTGCTGATTAGCATCTAAAAGTATCTAAAATTGTCACTATCAAAACAGTCACAACTGAAACATTTGGTGAAGTTTTAGTAGTGACATTGTTTTTGGGTATTGTTCCATAAAATTTTTTATGTGTGTACAACTGTTTAGAACTGTGCTAGCTAACCATGTGCTGATTAGCATCTTTGATCTGGGCTCAAAAGTATCTAAAATTGTCACTACCGAAACAGTCACGACCGAAACATTTGGTGAAGTTTCAGTAATGACATTGTTTTTTGGGGTGGTGTTCCATAAAATTTAGTTTTTATTCGTGTACAACTGTTTAGAACTGTGCTAGCTTAACATGTGCTGATTAGCATCTTTGATCTGGGCTCAAAAGTATCTAAAATTGAAATATTTGGTGAAGTTTCAGTAGTGACATCATTGTTTTGGGGTGTTATTCTTTAAAATATAGTTTATTTGTGTGTACGACTCTTCAGAACTGTGCTAGAAATGTGCTGATTAGCATCCTGTATCTAAAAGTATCTAAAATTGTCACTACCGAACCAGTCATGACCGAAACATGTCACCATTTCAGTATTTGGTGGAAAAAAACAAAATTTTAGTATAGTTATGCAAATTTTTAATACTTTAGTATGTTTTAGTAGTGTTTTAGTATGCTATTTAAAACTCTGTGATGTGGTTGCTACCAAAACATTATTGTCACTACTGAAAATGTGCAGTCACGAACGAGAAACAGGATGTTTTGTCAAAAATAAAGTGTACTGAATGATCAACTAAGATGTTATGATTGTGTTTGATTTCATGTATATTCAAACTAATGAATCCTTAACTCTTAAATCATTATGACCAACTTTTAGCCTAAAAAAGACTCAAAACCCTGGTGAAAAAACAGCATATGCTGGTTAGATATGTCTTGATGCTGGTTTAAGCTGGTCCTTAGCTGGTTTATGCTGGTCATGTTGCTGGTCAAGGACCAGCATCAACTAGCAAAGGACCAGAATAAACCAGCAAAGGACCAGCTTAAACCAGCAAAGGACCATCTTAAACCAGCACCAAAACATACCTAACCAGCATCCCAGCATCGAAATATGCCTACCAGCATATGCTGTTTTTTTTCACCAGGGAATACAACAAATCTCACAAATTACACTTGAAATATTGTTAAAATTGTAATTGTTATTGATTTACTTCTGAAAACTTTGCAATAAAAGAGCCAAAAATATATTTACAAGGAGGATGTAAGCAAAATCTTAACAGGTCAATATATCCCTTCTTATTAAATTATATATTACTGTGTTTCAGTAGTGACAAATTTGGGGAGAGGACAAATATTCCTAAACTTTCTGAAAATGCAATATTAGAATTAACTGCACAGTTACTAGAATTGTGTACCTTGGATATTATACAGTTTGCATACATACAAAATTTGTAGGAAAAAGACAAAGTGTTTTGAACTTTAAGTGAGACTGTGTGTAATATTTAATTTAAATTAAGAAAAGAAAAATAAATGGAGTAAACAAGTCGGTAGAACTTAACTTTCACATAATTTAAATTTTACAAGATTATTTTGAAGCATTCAGGGGTTACGTGACCAGATCAAAGGGTCAGTGGTCACTGAGAATAAACCAACATCCTTCCGGTTACCAGCCTTGAGCTCTGACCACTAAACTTGAGCATTCTCACATTAATATCCCTCCCTCCCTCCCATTCCTGACACTTGAAGTACATTACATGGCATAAAGCCCAGACTTAAACGCCAACTGAACACCTCTGGGATGAATTTAAATGCAGGGATGAGCCAGAGCTCATCACCCATCATCAGCGCCTGACCTCACTGATGCTTTTGCGTCTAAATGGAGACAAATCCCTGCAGCTAGTGGAAACCTAATGGGAAACCTTCCGAATCCTCTATATGAAACCCAAGTAGTACATATGCAGCACATATAGATGTGATGTTTCAGGTAGACATATAGTGCATATTTGCATGCCCTGCATTGCAGTGAAGATGTCACATGTTCCCCTCTGACACCTTTTGATGTTTCAGTCACGAAAATGACTCTCTTGAGCTGCTCCAAGCTGTTTTGGCTTTCGCCAGGGGCGATTCTAGCATATGGTAGACCGGTTTTCACGTGTCCTCCTACCGTGTAAGCCCTCTCACTCTATCAGTCTCTCTCTCATTCCTGTTCTTGTCCACTCCTCCATCTCTCAGGGGTACTGAGGCGTAAAGGGATGTACTGCAGTTGGCAGCCCTGCTTCTGTTCTCTGAGCTCTCACTAGATGGCATTCTTCATCCACGACTGTGAAGAGGGAAACTATTAATCCCACTGATAGAGCTTACAGCATGGCACAGATAAAGATGTACGTCTTTTTGCAATAAAGCAAATTAGTCTGATATTGAAAGGCCTTGTAAGTTATATTTTAACTAGGTACTATCAACTATATAGTAAAATCTACTGGCCCGACTGCGTCAGAAGTAATAAAAAACCTTGCTGTTGAACCTTGTGTATCCCACACAATGTCTGCCTTGGTTGCAGCCCTTCTCTGTTTACAGTATAAATGATTTAGTTTCTATGATCTTCTGTGTGCGGGTCTCCAGTTGAAATAAATTATCTTCTCGTTTCTGGCTGTGTTACAGAAGATTGGTTGCAATAATGAAATACTTGCTCTATAATCGGATGTTGTCATGAAATAATTGGTCTGCAGTTTTAACAGCGTCTCAAGTGTACGTTTACATCCCGTCTCGTTATTCACCCCGAACCGAAGCCTCTTCTTGACAAAGTAGTCACTTTCCCAAAATATTCTCATAGATTAGCTGTCATCTGTTGTGTGACGTGTGACATTGGATTACAGCGCAGGCCATTAGGGCCGCCGTGTGTGTGTGTTCACACTCTGGCAGATACTGGTGGTCATTACGTCTTCCTCTTGACACTGTGATTACTCTGCAGGGTCTCCATTAAGCCGCTGTCAGCTACTCACCCACTAGTCTCCGTGTTTCATTTAGCCCCTCGGTTTCTGTCAAGTAGGTCACCTTTGTTTCCTCTCATGTCTTTTAAAACAGGAAACGGCAAATGGGGCTCAACAATGAAATTTTTTGGGGTTTTTTTGTTTTTTTTAACTGCAGTTGGACTCCAGTTCCAGTAGTAGGACACCACCACAAAAATAGTGTATATATATATATATGTGTGTGTGTGTGTGTGTGTGTGTGTGTGTATATATGTGTATATATATATATATATATATATATAATTAATTTTATTTATTTAGATTTATAAATTATTACGTTATATACTGTATAAAATACTATATATAACATTATAATACATTTTAAAGCTGGAACTCATTAGTTTATGTACACGGTTGATGGGAAAACAATAGTATACATTGCAAAACATTGCCTTGCAAGATCAAAACATTGTGATCGGAATATTAATGCACTTCGCTGAACGAGATTTATTGTGGTTATATTACTATTTATGCTTCCACTGTTGGTGGAAGCTTTCAGAGTCATCAGTCATGTTGTAGTATGCTATGATGGCCACTAGATGACACCGTATGTCATCTACAGCTCTGCTTGAAGTTCTGTTGGGACGCTCCCAAAATCCTGCTGAAGAATAAGGTCGATGTTTGATTTGCAGTGTAATTTCACACATAGGAAAACAATAAATACATCTGGGTGAATAATTTAAGATCTGTTTCAGGAAGGCTTTGTTGTACTGGTGGGTTTCTCCTCTGGGATGTACAAGACATGAATGTCTGTATTCTGTGCTGGTAATGTTTCTGTCTGATGTTAGTATTTCCATATACTGAGATTCGAGGAGTAAACAAAAAGGATGCATAAACACTCCAAAGCTTCCTAAATAATTGTATGTGTGTTAAAATACAGAACTATCTATTGTGTTCTATACGGAAGTAGAAATGTATTTATTTACTTACTTAGATCGTAAATTAAATTAATTTGCTTAAATTAAGTTGCAGGAATTGGGATAGGTCATGTTGTGACCAAATCTTTTGCCTTTCCTTAGTGAAGCTATGCTTTTTTTCCTGCATTTATTTTGTCTGTTCTTGTCTTTATTGTGTGCAGGCCTTTTTGCAACTTCTTGCATATTTGGATTGTTGTGGTTTATGCACCTAGAATTTGTGAACATTTTCAGATGATGTCTTGCAATTCCAAGTTTATATCTCACAATTCTGACTTTTTTCTCTCAAATGCAAATTTGTATCTCATAATTTCGGACTTTTTTCTCACAATTCCAAGTTTGACTTGCAAACGTTTTTCTCTCAAATGCGAGTCTGTATCTCGTAATTCTGACTTTTTTCTCGCAATTCCAAGTTTATATCTCGCAATTCTGACTTTTTTCTCTCAATGCGAGTTTGTACCGTACAATTCTGACTTTTTTCTCACAATTCCACGTTTGTCTTGCAAAATTGTTTGTCTTGCAAAATTGCAAAATTGTTTCTCAAAATTGTTTGATTTTTTTTTTTTTACATGCAAATGTGAGTTTGTGTCTCATAATTCTGACTTTCTCGCAATTTTGAGTTTATATCTGGCAATTCTGACATTTTTTTTCTCGCGAATGTGTGTTTGCATCATAATTCAGACTTTTTTCTTGCAAATGCAAATTTATATTTCAGAATTCTGACTTTTTTTCTTGCAAATGCGAGTTTGTGTCTCATAATTCTGACTTTTTTCTTGCATTTCTGAGTTTATATCTCACAATCCTGACTTTTTTTTTTTTGTAGGTGCACATTTGTGTCTCATAATTCTGACTCTTTTCTCACAATTTCCAAGTTTATATCTCATAATACTGACTTTTTCTCGCAAATGTGAGTTTGTATCTCATAATTCTGACTTTTTCACGGAACTCCAGGTTTACATCTCACAATTCAGAATTGTGACAAAAACCCGCAATTGCAAGTTATAAGTCAAATTCTGTTATGTTCTCAGAATTGCGAGATATTAACTCAGTTCTTAGAAAAAAGTCACAGTTTGTGAGATATAAACTTGAAATTGTGAGAAACGTAATATATTTTTAATTTTATACCTTACAGTTCTGAGGAAAAAAGTCAAATGCGAGTTTGTTTTATGAAATTCTCAGAAAAACAAATTCAGACTTATGAGATAAGAAGTCGCAATTACCTTTTTTATTCTTAATTCAGTGGTGGAAACTGGCTTCCATAATTTGATTATTGGCCATATGAATACAGTTTTTGCCTTACTGCTGTCAGCCAGATTTTTATGTTGGTGCTCTGTTGGTGATCTTTGTTGTCTATGGTCAAATACGTCTCTTGCCCCTTGTTGCAGAATGACGAGATGTCAGTGTTCCTGCAAGATCAGGTTAGTGCATCAGTATAGATCCCTCTGTGTGCTGATCTGACATGGGAACCAGAGACAGTTTGAATGAAGGTGACATTTTAGTGAATGTCAGAGAAGATCAAAAGCGGATTTGCTGAAACGATGTCATGTTGGACTTGATATATGTCTATTATTTTTTTCCTAAATGTCACCTGGAATCCTTGTAATAAACAGTACACGTCCCGTTATGCCTCTGTGTGGAAGCCACAGCCATGAAGTAAATTCACAACAGCTTGATTGATCCTGATGTTTAAAACTGAGAGAAACTGTTTTACGACATGCTGTATTTCTTTATGACATCAATCAATCCATCTGCCCTGATTAAGAGGGCGTTTATAGATTAGTGTTTGTTCAGAGCGTGCATACAGTGCCGCTGCATACCCGTGTTCTCGTTTCAAGATGATGAATGGCCTCCTCTGTGTGTGTTCGCTGCTGTGTGAGACAGCTTTACCAGTGCCGCACGGCCGGGACACCTGATTTACAAAGCGACCCGTGTTACACCAACACGCAGTAGATCGATGGCGGAGAGTGCCGCAGCTTGTACACGCAAGTAACCCCTGTCATGCATAAAAACCACAACATACGTTCGTAAATTACCTACAACTGCATGATGCTACATGTACAGTATAAGAATGATATAAGGATGAGGTGGTTCTTTGTGTGGGATCTATTTGACCCAGCACAGTTGATTTTAGCTCTTGTGACAGAGAATCAAAGAATCCACTTCTCTTTGCCGCAGAAGCTTGTGATTAGTGAAGCAGTGCTGCATTTAAAGGGACAGTTCACCCAAAAATGACAGTTGTCATCATTTTATACACCCTGTGTTTGTTGTTTTATACGTGTATGCTTTTATTCATGGAACTCAAGATGGGGGGAAAAAAACTTTATGCAGCACTTACTGTATGTAAAAAGTGAGGAAAAAAAGTCTGTTGTTCTATCGTTTTGTCTATATATCTATCATCTATATCATTCTGTTGTTCTATCTATCTATCTATCTATCTATCGTTGTACCTATTGTTCTGTTGTTCTATTGTTCTATAGTTCGCTCTGTCGCTCGATCTACCTATTGTTCTTTCGATAGTTCTATCTATTGTTCATCTGTTTGTTCAAAGTATCATTCGTTTTATCATTTGTTCTATCGTTCACGCTATCGTTCTGTCGTTCGTATTATCTATCGTTTGTTCAATGTATCAATCATTCTATAATTCGTTCTAATGTTCTATCGTTCTATTGTTCTATCGCTCTATATATCGTTCTGTCATTCTATAATTTGCTCGTTCTCTATCGTTCTATCTGTCGTTTGTTTGTTAAATGTATAGTTTGTTCTATCATTCTGTCATTCGTTCTATCGTTCTATCTATTGTTTGTTCATTCTGTCTGTCGTTCTTTTGTTTGTTTAATGTATTGTTTGTTCTACCATTCTATCGCTTGCTCTATTGATCTGTCGTTCTGTCGTTTGTTAGTTCCACCTATCGTTTGTTTGTTTAATGTATCATTCATTCTATCATTCTATTGTTCGTTCTGTCTATCATTCTGTCTATCGTTTCATCATTTGCTCTATCAATCTATCTTTCTATCGTTTGTTTGTTTAATGTATCGTTCATTCTATCATTTTATCGTTCGTTCTATCATTTGTTCATTTGTTCTGTCTATCGTTTGTTCAGTGTGACGTTCATTCTGTCATTCGTTCTATCATAGTTTTATTCAATGTATTGTTTGTTACTATTATTCTATCTGTTTAATGTATCGTTCATTCTATCGTTTGTTCTACTGTATGTTTATTCAATGTATTGTTTGTTCTATTCTATTGTCTGTTCTGTCATTCTGTTGTTCGTTCTATTGTTCTGTTGTTCTGTGCTTCTATTGTTTATTTTGTCTTTTTTATTTGTTCAATGTATCGTTCATTGTATCATTCTATCGTTTGCTCTATCACTATGCCTATCTATCGTTTGTTCTATCATTTGTTCATTCTGTCTATCTATTTATCTATCTATCTATCTATCGCTCTATAGTTCTATTGTTCTGTCGTTCTATCTGTTTTAAAATAAAATAAATTGTATATTTCAATAGGATTTTATTTCAGGGGTTATGTTTCAGTGTGGTTGCAAGACCATTTTTGTAGCTGAATAGATGTTTACTTCTGCTGAAGTGGAGATTATTGAATAAATATTGTTTTTTTAAAAAAAAGGAGCTAAAGGAAAAACTAAAGACAGAGGGGGTGTTGTTGCTCCCTTGGTCCCTGATAAACTGATAGTAATTCAAAAGGACTATGGGAGCGCTTTGATTTTTATCTCTGGTAAAAAGAAAAGCTCACTTTATGCTGCCAGCAGGAGATAAGTGTTGGAAAGGCAGTCAAGATATGGTATGTGCGGTTCAGTAAGACGTTGCTTTACTTTGTGAAGTGTTCTTGGGTATACGCAGGGAGTTTGTGCACCACCGAGCTACTGTTCGGCTTTCATTGAAAATTACATTAGAAAAACTCAAAGTGCTGAACTCAGCTTTCAGATGAATGCAATATAAGACCTTGTCAAAATACTCGGAGGTTCATTCAAAGTGTTTTATTCCGTTTCATATCCCTAAATATAGAAACTCAGCCGGGTGGCTGAGAAGCATGGCGCTATTAACTCAGACAGTCCATCATTTAATAACCAAAATAGATTCGTTAATTATTCATTACAAATATTTCTTTGCGAGCATGTGAGGCAAAAATATTCCAGCTAATGCATTGCGGCACAGTTTTTGCCGCCTTAATCAATAAAAATTGATCTTATTTTATCCCTGGGTAAAATAGACATGGACGTGATCAAATTTGTCTGAATTTAATCAAGTTTAAATTCAGTTCAGCTTGTGTTGGAGTGACAGAATTGGATGTTTATTATTCTGTGTTGACAGCATGAATGCCGGAAGGTCGTTTAATAAACTTTTGCATGCTACGACAGTCCTCTGGACTTTTCGCTATGTTGATGCCCCTGCTTTCCAGTCCAGGTGTATGAGGGGTGTTTATTTATATGATGGTTTGATTTGCAGGCATGAAATGCACAGTGATTGAGGTATACATGGGAGGAAATATATGGGTGGTCTTCGGTTCTTCATGCAGGCAGCAGCAAGCCCAAGCCTCAGTGAAGTAGCTAATGCGATTAGAGCAGCACAGTTTTTTTTTTCCCAAGCCGAGATCATATTCTGCTCCACTGCTTTCAGGGAGAAACACACTTAGAAAACTCTTTGGACTTGGTCTCATATCCATTACAACTATTCTCTGTCTTCAATGTCAGTATTTTACCAGGCTAACGTTTCAAACGGCGACTGAAAGATCTTTTTCGCTAGATCTTTTGTGACAACTCATTGTCAAAATCCAGCTCATCAGCGTAAACGCTGCATAGTTTGCACAAGTGCCAGTGGGAATAAATTGTCTCGTTCGGTTTGAAAATTAGCCTCGAACGTCTTTCGTTTCGCAGGTTTAGCTGCTGCTTTTCATGGGCAATTAATTCTGAAGCTGATCCGTCCTCACTGTCTGGCTCTATTCTGATCACTCACTCACTCACCTGTGGTAATAGGACCGTGCACGATGGAGACCGCACTTCAGGTTCGTCCTGGCGGGTGTCTATATCAGAGCAGCCAACTGGATGAAAAGCTCTCCATATGAAAGGCTGGATCCGCAGCGCCTGCTGTCAGCATGCTCGTTGTTGTAATTGAAATAAATTAGACCTGTCTGAGGTGTAAGATCCATTGAATATGCGTAATGTAAACAAAACCACAGTTCCATATGAATAGAGACGCCTCCCATGTCTTTTTTATTAATGGAATGAAATTCATTGAGCATTTATGACTTTTTGTCTGTGAGCTGTATTTAGTTTTTTTTTTTTTTAATGCAATATCCCGAAAGTCATATACAAATATGAAAGCGAAAGTGAAAAACAGGCTGTTGAAACAAATTATTTCAGATTGCTTTTAACTTTTCTGTAATAAAGCATGTTTTTGCCTTCTTAGATAATAAAAATTGATCTTATTTTATCCCTGGTTAAAATAGACATGGACATGATCAAATTTAACTGAATTTAAGTGAGTTAGCTAGGTTTTTTTATTTTTAGAAATTATTCTTTTTTTCTATTTAATTTTTTTAATGCAATGTCCCGAAATTCATATAAAAATATGAAAGTGAAAGTAAAAAGCAGGCTATTGAAACAAATGATTTCAGATTGCTTTTAACTTTCCTGTAGTAAAGCATGAACTTGGCACAATAGTTTTTGTTTCTCAATAAAATACATTATCTTGTTAAGTATGTGAGGGAAAAATATTCTAGCTAATGCACTGTGGTTATGTTTTTGGCTTCTTAGTTAATAAAAATTTATCTTATTTTATCCCAGGTTAAAAACGACATGGACGTGATCAAATTTAGCTGAATTTAATTAAGTTAGCTAGGTTTTTTATTTTTGGAAAATATTCCATGTCTATTTAGTTTTTTTTTTTTTTTGTGCAGTATCCCAAAATTCATTTAAAATTATGAAAGTGCAAAACAAGCTATTGAAAACAAATTATTTCAGATTGCTTTTAACTTTCCTGTAGTAAATTACCTTCTTAGTTAATAAAAATTTTATCTTATTTTATCCCTGGTTAAAACAGACATGGATGTGATAAAATTTTGCTGAATTTAATTAAGTTAGCTAGAATTTTTTTATTTTTGGAAATTATTCCATGTTTCTATTTAGTTTTTTTTTTAATGCAGTATCCTGAAATTCATATAAAAATGTGAAAGTGAAAGTAAAAAACAGGCTATTGAAACATTATTTTAGATGCTTAACTTTCCTGTAGTAAAGCATGAACTTTGCACAATGGTTTTTGTTTCCCTATGAAATACATTATCTTGTCGAGTATGTGAGGTAAAAATATTCTAGCTTTTGCTGAATTAAATCAAGTTTAAATTTAGATCAGCTTGTGATTGAATGACAAAATAGTTTTTTGTCTGTCAGATGTTAGCTAGCTTTCTTCTTTTTGAAAATTATTGTGTTTCCATTTAGTATTTTTAATGCAATATCCTGAAATTCATATAAAAAAAAGTGTTAAAAACTGGCTATTTCACTGAACTTCACACTGTAGTTTTTGTTTCCCTGTGAAATATTTTGTCGATAACTGCCAAAATCTAAAATCTATGAGCATATGGATCTTTTAGAAAATTGGAATCACTCAAAAGCGGGAGGAAAAGCTTCGTTTTAGTGCATATTTCTTATCCTATCAATGAAAAATATTAAAAGCACATATCAAGTACACCGAATATGTCTCATTCAGATCCGGCAGCTTATACGATTGCAGGGTTCGAGTGGATACGTCAGGCATTTGACGTAGCACCCGAAGTCGCCCTCTAATGAGCCAGCCGTTTCCTGCCAGTTGCTGTCACTAGAATGAGCGATTTGAAAGGTGAATGCTAATTTGAGCCTCCTTTCTGAATCAGAGCGATGTGCAAATGGCCCTGAGGTATTTTGATCACGTTCCCGTGGCATGCTGGGAGGCCGCGTTACCCGCAAAAACTTCCTCATTAACCAGGAGGCTTGTGTTCGTGGACAGATGGTTTCCACACCATCGTTAATTTATTTCAAGTAAGATGATACCTCAAGAACCCTGAGGCATTATCGCACGGCATGATGGATGAGTGCGCCGCTCTGTGCCATAAGCAGTTATCATATTTATTGATTTAAATTTTTTTTTGCTGTTTCAAATGAAATTGCACATGGTTTAATTTAGTTTCATCTTATGCAACCTGTAACTAATTATTCTTCATGGTACTTAAAGTAGCAGCGCTTCGAAAATTCATTACACTACGGTGCTATCTTTAATATATTAACTTACAGTGCTGTTTTTCATTTTAGCACAGATGGGACTCTTAGCTATGTCTAGATTGTGTTGTCTGCAAATATTACTAGATGATACATCAGCTGTTTTTGCATCATCAGATTAGTCATTGTATTTGCTTTAAATATTGCGTAAACATAAGATGCTCAGGTATCATTTTGTTATGGATTGAAGGAGGCCAAGGCTAGATATCACAAGGTCAACATCTCAGTAACAGTGTTTGTTATTCAGAAAGGATGCATTCAGTTTATCAAAAGTGACAGTAAAGACAGTTATGTTGAAGATTTCTGTTTAAAAGAAATGCTGTTCTTCTGAATTTTCTGAAAATGTTTCCTGTAATCTCACATTTCTGATTTTTTTTCGCAGATGAGAGTTTACAAGTTGCAATTCTGAAAAAAAAAAAGTCTGAATTGTGAGATGTAAACTCGCATTTGTGAGAAAAAAAGTCATAACTGTGAGATAAACAGTCAAAATTCTGAGAAAAAAAGTAAATTGTGAGATGTAAACCTGCATTTGCAAGGAAAAAGTCAGAATTGTGAGATTACAAGTCGCAATTCTGAGAAAAAAAGTCAGAGTTGCGAGATGTAAATTCGCAATTGCAAGAAAAAAGTCTGTATTTTGAGATAAACTGGCAATTCTGAGAAAAATGTCCAAGTTGTGAGATGTAAACTCGGATTTGTGAGGAAAAAAGTCAGAATTGTGAGATAAAAAGTCAAAATTCGGAGGAAAAAAGTAAATTGTGAGATGTAAACCTGCATTTGCAAGGAAAAGTCAGAATTGTGAGATCACAAGTCGCAATTCTGAGAAAAAGGTCAGAACTGTGAGATGTAAACTTGCATTTGCGAGGAAAAAAGTCATTTGTGAGAAAAGTTATTCGTGAGATAAAAAGTTGCAATTCTCAACTGCAAGATGTAAAGTCGCATTTGTGGGGAAAAAAAAATCAGAATTGTGAGATAAAGTCACAATTGCCTTTTTTATTTTTAATTTCGTAGTGGGAACAGAATTGAGTTATAAAGTCATAATTGTTACATATAAACTCGTAGTTGTAGGAAAATAGGCATTTTTCTCCCCCTCAAAATTGGACTTCAGAACTCAACAATTGCAAGTTCATATCGTAATTCTAAGGAAGTAAGTCTAAACTGCAAGATGTAAATTTGCATTTGCAAGAAAAAAGTCAGAATTGTGACATTAAAAGTTGCAATTCTAAGAAAAAAATCTGAATTGTGAGGTGTAAACTCACATTTGCAAGGAAAAAAGTCAGAATTGTGAGTTGTAAACTCACATTTATGAGGAAAAAAGTCAGAATTGTGAGATAAAAAGCCACAATTACCTTTTTTAAATTCATTTTTAATTCTGTGGCACGAATGGGCTTCCATAGGAATTTTGTATTTTTTTTGAAAAATTTACATTTCAAAATGCTACCTTTTTTTTTTTTTTTAAACTGGTTTGATCAAATAAATGCAGCCTTAGTGAGCATAAGAGACTTCTTTCAAAAACTTTAAAAGCCCTGAAGTTTGGAACAGTATTGTAAATATTCATAATATAGCTATTTATCAACTCTTGGGTAAACAATTATATATTGAAGGTACAAATCTTTACAATTGGGGCATGTTGTCAAAAAAGAACAATATGAGTTAACAGAGCAAGCTTTTTTTCTGGACAATAATAGTTACAATGTTTAATAGTGTTTTAGGCAAGTCTTTAAGTATTTATCTATACATAACCTGACTTTTAATATAAATCTGATTAATAATTAGTGGTTAAAAAAATGTGACAAGCATTATGTTCTTTGCCTTTTTTATGGGACATATAATGTCCTTTTTTTTCTTTCAAAAAAAGTGAGTGAGACATGCTGCTATTATTATAGCAAGTTATTCTTGCATTACAGCCTTGATGTTTTATCGGACTAGTATATCTCATAGTATAAAGTTGAATGAGGGCAAAAAACACGCCATCGTAGTCACTTTAATATTCGCCCTCTCTATGACTCATTGGAGTAGAACGTTTATAAATAATAAGCTTCATCGTCTTGTATGCGCTAAGAGTAGACATCTGTAGGTTTGAAAGCATCCGAAGCTACCATCGACATCAATTTTGCACAGATGAATATCCAGAGAAGCTTTGACCTTTCTCGACCTCTGAAATTTAGAAGTGTTGGTGCTGGCTGACGTCAGAGAGGTGGTTTGTGGGAGAAAAACCTGGTGACTGTCTCCACTTTTCTTTAGAGAATTTCACAGTGCTGCTGTACTGGACAGGTGCTGACAGCAAAGTCATGTTTTATCCAGATGTACTGCGCTTCTGTCACAACGTGTTAGTGCGCTTTGGACCATATTGCGGCACATAAACCTCAAAATCTATCTTTGTCCTTTTTACCTTCATGTGGGATTGGAAGCTGCTGTAAATTCATATGTTTCAGTTTTAGTGTTTTTTGTCATTTGTTTTATGATCCATGGACCTGAGCTTTGGAAACGGTTGCATACTTTTTCAACCAGCTGGTGTGTTTTCAATAAGACATGCTGAGTGAGAGGCTAATTATGGACGCGGAAATTGAATGAATACTGTTACCTCATGATCTATCCTCATGAGAAAGTCTCTCACAGTGACTTGACTTTCTAAGTCTGTGGGCCTTGGGAGAATAAAAAAAGCCACTGAGTAGCATTGAGTGGTGTACAGAGACGGTTCTCAGCAATGCTATCATTTTATTGCCTCTATAATGGAGGAGAGAGCAATCAAGTGCGGAGGAAATAGCTTCAGTCATCAAGCATTTTGTTCGCTACCTCTGTTGGCACTTGGAAATGACTGGGCTGATTTTTACAAATGGTGGCCATTTTTGTTTGGCTGCTTGTGTGCATGCATTTTTCTTCAGGGAGAGAGTTTATTGTGATGTGAGGGTTGAAATATGTACTGCATTTATAAACACTTCAGACGTTTCTCAAATAGATCACTGGCAATTACAATATGAGGTAGGTACACTTGCCAGCCAGGTGTATTGAATTTATAACAGTATGCTTTTGAGCGGTAATATTTCAAATTGCTTCTGATTAACTTTGGTCTGTTATTATTCTAGCATGACATTGAGAAATGAGTATTATTACAAAATTGGATTGTCTTTAATACAAGAAGTGTCTTGTTTGGTGTATTTAGGTCTTGTCTGAGACTTTAAATCATTCTTTTGGATCAGCAATGTTCTCAAATGAGTATTTTGACCTCAAAACTTTTCCTGTACATGCTTATGCTGTGAAAAACATTAGCAGTGAATTGTAACCTCCATCTGCGGTAACTGCATGTGTCCAGTCAGCAATTTTTTATCACAGTGATTAATGCAGCGTTCTACTTCAGATGAATTTCTTTGCTGTGGATCAACGTTTGATCCACTCAAACTGCTATTGAATAAATTGCAAATCAAGAAAATATCTTTGAATATTGAGGAGTTTAATAGAAATGGTGATGAAATGCGACCCTGGACCACACAATCAGTCTTAAGTAGCATGGGTATATTTGTAGAAACAGCCAAAAATACATTGTATTTGTCAAAATTATTGATTTTTCTTTTATGCCAAAAATCATTAGGAAATTAAGTAAAGATCATGTTCCATGAAGATATTTTGTAAATTTCCTACTGTAAATATATCAAAGCTTAATTTCTGATTAGTAATATGCATTACTAAGAAGTTCATTTGGACAACTTTAAAGGTGATTTAATGACTTAATATTTACATTTTTTTGCACCCTCAGATTCCAGATTTTCAAAAATATTGTCCTATCCTAACAATCATACATCAATGGAAAGCTTATTTATTCAGCTTTCAGATGATGTATAAATGTTATTTAAGAAAACTGACCCTTATGACTGGTTTTGTGGTCCAGGGTCACAAATATTGTTAGTCTTCATGCTGAGACAGATCCTTACCCTCTTCAGTACTTAACTGGAAAGCAATTCCAGCTGCAGTGTTGAACCCATTTCCCACTGAGAGTCTAATTTCCAGAACGAATGACAAATGCATGAGAAGACAGGATAATGCAGATTTACCAATAAACACCAATAACTTGGAGGTATCTGTAAGTGTTCTCTAGCTCTTTTTCAAATGTCTCATTTAGGTTTTTATACTGTGCTTCAGAGTACAATTAATTTATATAACTATGCTTAAAGACTGTCCTTCTACTCCGATATATATATATATATATATATATATATATATAAATGCAGATTCATATAATATTGTGCAAAATGCCACTTTTGTGTTAATAAATTTTGGCAAAAAATGTTTTACTTCAGTTAGTGTGCTGCAAAAATCACGCTTCATTTTGCAGCCCACTGTTAATTTTTCGTTCGCCAGCTCCAGAGGCAGAGAGCTTTTGTGATGGAGAGGGGATCTGAGTGCATGTTCCTCTGTGATTACCCCTTTCTCAGAGGAAGTGGTATTTTCAGGAGAAAGAGAGTGGGAGAGATAGAGGAGAATAGAAATCTTGTTTATTACGCTTCAAAGCTCTTTCGCTTCTCCGTCTAAGCAGAAATAAAGGATTTCTGTTAAACGGTACCTTTGTGTTCCCCAGTTTTGTTGGATATCATCGCAGGACTTGCGTTATGTGTGCTGCTGAACACAGATATGCAGAAGCATGTATTTAAAAATTTAATTAAGTTTAATTTAGGTTATTAGGTGTAACGTTTAGAATTCATAAACATAAGCTATTTGATATGACAAAGAACATTTAGATACCTTCATTGAAGAACATTTTTATTATTTTCACAGGTGACAAAACAGCAGCCTTGATTGATCTTCTTACATAACACTTTTTAATAACTTCAATTAGTCATGGCATATGTTATATAGAGAAATATGAATGTGTTTCAGACTTTTAGAACTGTTATATTTAAAATGTAATTGATAAATTATCTGACTTGAGCATTAAATTGTAATGTTTTTGATGGCCTTTTTTAGTTGAAGTTGTCTGTATGCTGTAATATTTACAGACTTTGCTCATGAATATTAATCGTAAGTGTTGTTTACTCAGTGCACGCTAATCAGCTGGTTATTTAATGATTCCTACTATGATGAAGGGATGCCTCATAAATATTTATTACGTTTCTTGACTGGATAGTATCCAGAGGTTACCGCGAAATGCATATATTCATAAACTGTACGTTAATTTTGCATCTTGGCATAAATACATTTGTGTGTGGTGTCAATTTTTTGCTGCTTTAAAGATGTTTTATTTCATGTTGTATAGGCTAGTCTTATAAATCATACTTTTTAAAACATTATTTTCTCCAAATTTCAATTTAACCTCTAGGTAATAATGTTAAAATATGTGTATTTTGAGTTGGTTCTGTGTAAATAAACAAATCATCCAGAGTAAAACAAAAAAATGTATGGTTTTAATCATAATCATAAATGCAAGAATGGCACTGCACACTGGCCTTCGCGTCTTGTTTTGTGGTTTCAGATTATTGGGTATCATATAATGGGTAAAGGAGAGGAGCAAAAGTGGTTATATTGGCATTTAAATCATTAAGAAATGAGACAGGCTGTGCATACAAACAAGTGTATCTGGAAAATATAAAAGCTTAGTGAGAGTGGAAATGGAATGTGTATTGACCAGGTTGAGAATAGAAAAGTAACTTTAAATTTATGGATGGAGGGATTTCCTTCCATCTGAGGGGAAAGCACTCTAGGATCTATTAAAACCCAACCTGCGTATCGTTTTCCATTTGAACCAATTTCTAGGCCATATGTCACTGTAGGCCTCCAGTTCTGTATTTAACAATCTTGGGAAAGCAACTGTATTTACCTTCTGCAGGACTGCATGAAACTGCTATCAGAGGTCTATTAGTACAGCCTAATGAGCATTACCATCTCTCATTAAGCACAACTATTTCTAATGTACTTTTCAGAAGAGCTAGAAGTGTTTGTTTATTCATTATCGCTTACGCCATGTCTGAGACAGTTTAATAGAGTGATTAAATGTGACGATTGCAAAGGCTGGAATACTGAATGAGGCAGTGGCATGTGGTTGAATTCTAAAATGAGGCAAAGTCCTCTCTCAGGGTTTGGGTTTTTAGTCCAATGTAATTCATGTTCCACTTCCATTTGAGGTTTACACAGTTTTTGGGTTCCATTTACATTACACTTTTAACACTGTCAGCCAATTTGATATGGTTTATGTTAATATACTATTTATTAGAACTAAGTCACATTACAGTTTATGCATTTTTAAATGCATTTCACATTGCTTCCAAACTAAGTGCTTTAAACTGTGTACAGCTGTGTTTTTACAGCTTACCGTTATTTGTTTGCTTATCCAGGGAATAAAATTTAAGAGATAGTTCACCCAAAAATAAAATTCTGTCATTAATTACTCGCCCTCATGTCGTTCCAAACTCGTAAGACCTTCGTTCATATTTGGAACACAAATTAAGATATTTGGTGAAATCTGAAAGCTTTCTGACAGTGCATAGACAGCAATGCAACTGAAACGTTCAAGGCCCAGAAAGTTAGTAAGGAAATCATTAAAATACTCCATGTGGCATCAGTGGTTCAACTGTAATTTTATAAAGTTGCAAAAATACTTTTTGTGCACAAAGAAAATAAAAATAACTATTCTACATTTCTCTTCCGTGTCAGTCTTTGACACTCATTCAGAATCATGACAGATGCATGGGCATAAGGTTAGTTTTGTTTTCTTTGTGCACCAAAATGTATTCTTGTAGCTTCATAAAATTAAGGTTGAACCGCTAATGTCACATGGACTATTTTAACACTGTCCTTACTACCTTTCTGGGCCTTGAACTTGTCTATGCAGGGTCAGAAAGCTCTCAGATTTTATTAAAAGTTTCTTAATTTGTGTACCAAAGATGAACAAAGGTTTTACGGGTTTGGAACGACATAAGTGTAAGTAATTACTGATAGAACTATTCCTTTAAAAAAATCTATAAAGTTGCAAAATTTGTATGCATTTATTTTATCATCAAAAATATCTTCTGTACTGCATGACATTAAAAAAAATGCACACAAAAAATGAAGCTAAACCCTTTTTATATATTCCCCATTTTCATCCAAATATTTTGTGATAGCGCTTGTCTACCTTGCCTTAAAGAAGTAAAAAATAAAGAAAGAAAGTTCTTCTTTAGAAAAATCTGACACATTTCTCATGGTTAAACATGGGGCACGAACTGTCGGTACTGCCTGTACAAGCCTGTAAGAAAACAGTTTTTCTTGGCTTTTAGGAGAGATCAGAGATTCAGTGTTGATGTTTGCAATCCACCTGTATGAACTCGAGACACCTGTTTTCAGCAGCTGGAGCACATGTCATGGTGAAATGCAGTAATCCTGTTAAAAGTCATTTGTCACACTGTGTCATATTCGTGCTGTTATTTGCCATGGCACTTATGTGTGCCAGACAAATCATGATCCCAACGATCTCTGTACACTAACCACCGCCGAGTCATAAGGCTCAGCATGTGGCCGAGATGCTCCATATACCAGGTTGCTGAGGCAGAACATGTAATATGATAATATAGACATTGTGTATGTATGTGCATGTGTTTTAAGTCGGTAAGTAGGGCACGTGGGACAGGCAATGATACAGTCTAATGCTAATGCTGGAGTCCTCTGTCTCGCTGCGCGTGTCTGAGATGGAGGCTGGGAGTGCTGGAGGGGGAGGGGGTTTGTAGTAACTGGCTTCCCATGTGGCTCTTCTGTCAGCATGGAGCAGCAGCTGTATGAATGTGCAGAGGATGATCAACACAAAGCCTTGGATAAGGATCAGTAATGTACCAATTTATTGTAAAATAAATGCAAAATGCAAGAAAAAAGTAGGGGAGTATTGGAGTTTTGAAGTATTGGTGATATTGTGTGCATATGTGACCCTGGACCACAAAACCGTAGCATGGATATATTTATAGCAATAGACAACAATACGTTGTATTGGTCAAAAAGACAGATTTTTCTTTTACGCCAAAAATCTTAAGTAAATATCATGTTCCATGAAGATATTTTAGAAATTTACTACCGTAAATATATCAAAACATAGTTTTTGATTAGTAATATGCATTGCTTAGAACTTAATTTGCACCCTCAGATTCCAGATATTCAAACAGTTGTTTCTCACCCAAAAATGCTCCTGTCCTAACAAACCATGCATTGGTGGGAAATTTATTTATTCAGCTTTCAGATGATGTATAAATGAAAAAAGACCCTTATGACTGATTTTGTGGTCCAGATAGGGTGGCCACCTGGCAGTAGATCTGTTGCGGGACAATGCGTGTGAGACAGATACATTTTGTACTGTTATGCTATGTAAATACTGATTGCATCCGTTGTCATATGTGCTGATTTATGTTACTAAGCGAGAGAAAGCGCGTCTTTTTATGAGAATCCACCTGCGAGAGAAGAGATTTGTGCTTGCGCCCCCACATTACAATATACACTCTAGACATTTGTCATGAAAATAACGCCACAGAAACTTGAAGAAATTTGCGTCTGGAAGCTGGATTGTTTTTTTTAAATTGGTTAAAATTAATGGAGAATATCGTGTTTTTCCGTGTGCGCTCAAACATTTCCGTCGGTGGTGCTAGATTACTCGGTGAGGTCTGCAGATTCTTTGCGCGGAAATTATGCTTCAAAAAGAATGAATAAAAAGCTTTCTTTAAAATACAAGAGAACACACTGATGTTTTCTTAACATGATAATTAAAAACCAACAAAATGATGAAATTGCGGGACATTTTCTCAATATGCAACGTGTGGGACAAGGGGTGAAAATGCTGTGCGGTACAACGCAAAGCGGGACAGATGATTACCCTAGGTTCAGGGTCATATATACAGTATATTTATACCACAGTCCTTGAATCTGTTTGGCTGAGAGGAGTGCAATATTGTAGTGATATCAGAACTTCAGTATTTCTCACAGTCACTGTTATGGCGGACACACAAATCGAATATAATTTTAAGTAATGCTGTTTTTGTTACGGAATGTAGTTTTAAGTTTTTTCAGGCGAGAATGTACTTGTTTAGATAATATGTCATATTTGCATATTTCCACTCTCAGCCAGTTGTACACTGTCCACCATTTTCACCACACTCGAGCAGCTGTAGAAATAACAGTGCAGGTGTTTTGTAGCTGCATGTAAAAGTGAACATAAGAGTTTTTGTTTTCTCCGACATGAGAACCACTGAGGACGCAGTGGCTCATTAACATTTAAAGAAATTAACATGCACCGAAATGGGTCACTGTGGACAAAGCTGTTTTTGACAAGGTAAAAAGGGTGTTGTTTTAAACAACCATTGAGGAATTTTAACCAAATTGAAGAATTTTGACCCTGAAGAATCATACTAAATTGTGGAAAATGGGCATCTGATGTTCCCTTTAATGGTAAAGCCATATGACTCTCTAATGCGCAGCTAGCAATTGCTTCTTGAAATTGCAAATACATTCTAAATATATCCCAAACATCCACATAAATATACACATATAAAAACCTGGCTGCTGAAAAGAAAGAAACAAACTGAAGCATTTATCTCTAATGAACGAGCAGAAATGCGTCTTTGAGTACTGATGTGAAACTAATTATTCTCTGACAGGAAAATGAATATGCATATGATTTGCACAACAAAAAAGGGGTGTTCATGTTCATTGAACTGCTTAACTTTCAAAGTTTGATGGTTTGAACAGACATCTCTTTAGATTCAAGCCTCAGGCTACTGACCACATGTGTTTCAGTGCTATTTTGTTTCTGTTACAAAGTGTTTCTGAATGAGCACAGCTAGATCTTCTTATACTTGGAGTCACTCAAACTTCCTTGCTGCCATCTTGGAAGTGGCACTGGATGTCAGGAAGGAGAACACACATAACATTTTGTCTGCCAAAATGTGTCCCAGACCATATAAAAGACCCTGACAATTAATTTTTAATGAGAATCAGTAAGTAATGCGGTATTGAAGTGTTGCTGTGATTTGTCTGAATAATATGTCTTAAGCTTATTGAGGACAGCTGAGACAATACCTGGGGCCTGTTTTTCGCGATCTGCTCGTTTTGCCTATTTTTCCTGTCTCTCCAAATGTCATATTGTTTGTATGTTTTTCTCCCCGATGAACACCAAACATTCTGCCATGGCCACTGGGCAAACAATAAGAGTGGGTTCACTAGAGCATATCTCCTAAAATGGTAAATGTTCCAAGGCAGAGCAGCTTCCCCTGTCCTACGGCTGCCCGTGTTCGTACCTGTGGCCACAGATAAGAGCAAATGCCTGCCAGACTCATTGGCTGTCAAAGAAAACAAATCTTTTCATGTGCGAGCAGCCAGGAACACAATGTTACAATCATCTTGTTTAATACTCTACATTTTAATAGAATAAAATTCTGTGAAACTCACTGAAAACCCTTTGTAAATGTCATGCTGTGGCAGTACCATGGAACTGCTGTTAGTTCTCCAAAACTAAGCACGCATTTAAACATAGAACATTAAAACGTTTTTTGGTCATTGGAAATGGCATGCACAGACTTTTGACTGGCAGTATGCATAGTATCGTGTTCAAAAATCATGCTGGAGACATAATTGGATATTCTCTCCAGTAGTTGGTTTCTTGTTTTGTTTCCCAGCTAGGTTTCACTTCCTCATTGATACACACAAACTGTGCACATCCATGCTTATCTGGTCCTACAGAGTTATACAGCCTCTGTGTGAAGTAACCTAGAGGACATTAGACCCTTCAGGGAGTCATGTGTTACACACTGACCTACAGAGAGGCTCCTCTTCTTATCTCCTGCCAGCGAGGGTCACCTACAAGGTTAAAGATGACTCCGCTGGCCTAGCATGTGCAGGGAGACCTGGAGCGTAACGTTTTACACAAGAAACGCTCACTTACACCTCCAACGGCTTCTGGCTCAGCCTCTATTGGCCTTTTAACAGCTCTGTTTAAACCCAAAAGCCCCTTTGTGCTTTTAGGGCACTTGTCACCTACTGTGACATTTCTAGGCCTCTAATGTTGGAGTGTTTTGTGTCTGAGTGCATTATGGGATAGCTAGCATGTAAACTGCTGCTTACAGCAGTATATTTTGAACTCTGTCATACTGTACAGTATATGATGCTTTCATGGTAGAGGTGGTATGATCTCCCACACACATACAGTACATTATATATTCATGCTTTCGAACATTTTCTTTTCTCCAAAAACACTCTTGTCATACCACTTATCTATATTCTCATAAATATTCATTCCTTGCCACCCAATCGTATCACTTTCCCCACTGTGTGCTGTGAATCACAGCTTATTTACAACTTAAATATCATTAAGATTCCTGTAGGTGGCATTTTTTTTCCACCCACTGAGTAGTTATATGACTTTGCTCTCAGGGTTAATAACACGCTCTGTCATTCTGCAGATATTTTGGCCATTTTCAAGGTGTTGTTTTAAAGGACTCATGGGGTGAACAGAGACAGGGCATTGATTTAAATGGAGATTTTTGGGGCAGAGGTACACTTTTACAGTTTTACAGTTTTCTGAATCATTACATAAAAATATGTAAACAGTTCTAAAACACACGTTTAAGCAAAATCATATGAATCATGTAAGATTCTGATATTTCTCACCCCATGGGCTTTTGAATATGCATTGAAGGCTGACACAGAAGAGATGTTGAATAAAGTTGTTATTTTTGTTTTCTTTGTGCACAAAAACTATTCTCGTTGCTTTATAAAATTAGGGTTGAACCACTGATGTCACATGGACTGTTTTAATAATGTCATTACTACCTTTCTGGGCCTTGAAGGTGGTAGTTGTGTTGCTGTCTATGCAGGGACAAAGAGCTCTCGGATTACATCAAAAATACCATAATTTGTGTTCCAAAGATAAACGAAGGTCTTGCTGTCCAAGACTCTAGTTTATGCCTTTTGTTTGGACTTTTGACCCGTTTGCACCTTTTAATAATTACAAAAACCAGACCGTCAGTGCATACCTGTTTGCTGCATTCAGACCTATTTGCTATTTTCGTTTCTGTCCATTGAAGCAAACCCAGTGTTCTATAAAGCTCTCTGAGTATTATTAAAGGGATGTTCCTTTATGATATTTGTCTAATTTTGTGAAGTGTATTTTTATTTCAGATCTCATGGAACACACATATTCCAATCTCTTTCTTCTCTCTATTTCATTTCCAGCCCCTCAAAAGTCTAGGCCTTGGCCAGACTCAAGTGTCTGAGGTATGATTGCATACTGCTGCAGTAATACGCAGCTCCTGATTTGATCAGTGTACTTGGAACCATAAAAAGAGCAAATTGCTCTTTCTGTGCTGGCGTATCACTTTCCAAGCTGGTTGATTCGAACAGGCTTTATCTCAAATTCACCTTTCTTGTGATTTCCAGAAATTTTATTCATACTAAATGCCATCACTGCTTCTTATCTACCTTAAGCCTTGGACAACCAGATCCACCAATCCTAGATTCTGCAGTTGTGTTTACAGTCTTTTCATAGATTTCACAGCATTTCGTATTCTTTTTGTCCACTGTGTGATTTATTCAAGAGTTTTGACTTCCGTATCTGTAACTGTTAAAATGATGGTGTCTGACTCACGGCGTCCAGCTGACTTTGGCATATTGAAAGCTGGGAGTTTTTGAAGTGTTAGAAATCAGAGCCAGCTGAGTAAGTAAACAAGTGAGCAATTACAAGCTCTAATATATGATCCGTTGGGAACGGTGGCTAAATATTTGGCAGTGTGAACGATCTATGCAGTGTTTCCTCTTTTTTTTTAAGTTGAGGAGGCTTGTACACTAAACAGTTTTGACTTTTATTCTCAGGTCCTGTTAGATATATTTCAGTCAATGTCTAGTTGCCGGTGATAAAGTTTCTCTAATGCAGCCTGATGCAAGTCAACTGAAATGGGTTTCTGTTTCTTGTCCTCGAAGATCTCAAGGTTATCTCAGTGTTCACCAATACAAGGCCTGTGATGTTTCATTGACTGAGTCTGTTATAATGTCCTTGCTGCTGTTTTATAAAGTGAGAACCAGACTTATTTGGAGGTCTTTGGGATTTTGGATGGTTCTGGCTAGAGAGAAACCTTTTTTATTTTCATAGTAGGTGCATTAGTAGCTGACTAGAGATTCTCCATCTAGTGAATGTTATTAGTGTTTCTCTGAGCCTGGCACCATTAAAGTTAACAAGGTTGACTCTCCTTGAAAGTGGCCATTTACTGCCTGGGTTTATGATAAAGGTGGTATAGTATAAAAGATTTTTTTTTTTCTCTCAAAACAACTTAGGGTTCTGTGGAGAATGTTATTCTACATGTACTTTCTTGGGCTAGTCTTCACAGGGTGGGTTTATTTTTAGAAGTCAATTTCTGTTATAAAAGCAAACCTTGAAGTCTGATACAAAATGTTGTACTTTTCTGCTAGTATTTCTCAGAAAAAAAGACTTATTTGTCACATACTGTACACTGTAGACGAGCATATTGCCACACTGCAAGTTGTCACAGCTGAATCTGTCATTAAATAGCCTATTATAGGCTTTTCAGCAAAATTCAGACAGACTTGTCCTGGAAACACTATCATAGTTTGGTATAAAATGGCTATTCTTTAGACTTGCAGATACAGTGTTCACCTCACATCAGTTGGTTCATTACATGCCTTTAAAAGGATTAGGATCAAATTTAATTTGAAAAAAAGCACACACTGACACTATTTGTTATCACAGCTTTTAGCGTGCTGAGAGCTTGTGCATTTGGCAAATATTTTCCTGTGTCCACAGGACTGCCAAGCCAATCATGCGTGCCGTTTTTCACGGTCAGTGCACCTGATCTGAACTTCTTGGAAATCTGCTCAGTTCTATTCCAAAGACGGAAATTATATTTCTGGAACGTCCACCAGCATGCTAAATCTAGAAGATGTCTTGGATGAGTTCCCTGCGGCTTAATTGATTGTAAGAAAAGCTTTGCTCGGCTGTGGTTTATAGAATTGCTTGTTTTGAAAGTGGGATTGGCATCCCAAGTTCAAAGTAAAGAAAGGCATGCTGCTCTAAATATCTGAGATTGTTCCCTTTCATTAACTATCTGTACAGAACTATATACACACACAAATTATGATGCTGAACAGTTCAAGTAAAGTACGCCATATTGTAGTCATCTACTGTATTTTCCATTTCCACAGGAAATTGCATTCAGCACAGATTTTGCAAGTGCATTTGAGCTGTTACCCATCACCCAAGTGAATTATATGAAACAATGGGTGCCATTTATTCTTAAAAGCCCCTCTGTAGCATAATTAGTTTATGATTTAACTAATTATAGGCTGATTTTTTTCTTCAAATGTCCTAGCATGCTCAAATCCAACAAATGCTGTTTTAATAAACACCTAGAGCTGTTAAAACAATGAGCGACTGCAGCTCTTTTGTTCAAAAGATCAGGCAAGGAGAGGAAATGCACGACTGTTTAATTCCTTGGCCAGGGTTCTTATTTTTTAAGATGTTTGTAGAATTGTTTTGTGAGATGACATGCTAATTAAACCCAGAAATGACAATTATGCCATTTTCCTAACCTCATGTCGTTCCAAACCTGTCTGACTTGCATGTTTTTGTCCATCCCTTACGAAAATTAACCATGCTACAAATAAGATGGTTACTATAGTTAAACCATGGTAACCACAAATTAACCATGGTCTTGCTACACTAACCATAGTTTAACCATGGTATTTGTAGTAAAACTATAGTTATACAAATGGTAATCAATGCACCAAAAAAACATGGTTACTACACTTTTACTATAATAAAACCATGGTTTATTTTCGTAAGGCATACAATGAAAGTCAGTCAGGTCCAAAACATCAAACACTTTCTTTGTATAGACTGTTTTTTTTGTGTTTTCCCCATAAGGGGAAGTTGTATGCTGCAGGTTGTTTACTGTACCTGTTTTAAACACTTATTTCATGACGTGTTCACACCGGTTTGTCACTCTCTAGACACCTGCGTATCTGTGTATTTACCTTTAAGTATGTCGTACAATAACATGAACTATCAAGAGATCTATTATGATCGTGAACATATATTTTTAGACCTACCAGCAGCAGAGGTGTTATCTTTCCCTCTTCACACCACAGCAGATGCCTGCAGCACAGTCACTTTATATTCTGGCAAATCATCACATTTACATCTTCACATCTTTTATATCTTCAGAATGAACGTCTTGGGATTGGGGAAAAAAAGCAGATGAAATGTAGCATCGCTATGTGGTTTTAATTTAACATAAAATAAAATCAAGAGACATCTGAGGTGCTTGTAATTTTTCTTACTCCCCAGTGGCGTTTGAGCCGCATCACACTCCATTAGGCAGGTTATGTCGAATCGATATATTGGCGCAACAACCGAAGACAGATCGTGGCGATGGCAAGCTCCTCAGACGGAGGAATGATTGTGTTTACTGCGGCAGATGAAACTAGTGGCCTACAGGGCATCGCGTCGTAAAGACATTCCTCACGATACAAAAACAGTGTGTCACGTGAAGACTTAATGTCTTCGAGATGACAACATCTTTCCCAAGGGAGAGATACTACCGTCTGTGCTGGGTTTATATACAAGTCATGTGATGGTTTTATAGTAGTAGTGTTGTCTGAAAAAAGCAAGGCAGTGTCTAGACGCTCATGTTCTTCTCCTTAGCCATTCAGCCGAGAGACACCAGTAGCAAAAGTAAGATGTTTTTTATTTCGGGGTTTTTGGGGTAAAAATTATTTCATTGATTTGGTTGGTATTGGATGATTAATTATGCATGGTCAGTTGTCAAAAGTGGCAATTTGTTGGCTGACAGTTAACATTTGCTTCCAATCGTAGGTCATTGACACTTTGTCTGAACTGTCGTCGTGGTCCAAACATAGATTTTTGTAAGCCACGTCTCAAATTAGATGTGTGACTCTCTCAGACAATCTATATTTTTGAAAAGTAAACAAATGTGCCTGGAAATCACTAAAATGCATTTTAAGACCTTCATTCATCTTCAGAAAACAAATTAAGATATTGATTTTGAATTCGAAAGCTTTCTGACACAGCATAGACAGCAACACAACTACCATGTTCAAGCCTAAGAAAGGTAGTAAAGATGGTGTTAAAATAGTCCATGTGACATCAGTGGTTCAACCGTAATATTATGAAGCTACAAGAATGCCAATAATGACTTTATTCAACAATTCATTGGTATGGTTGAACCACTGATGTCACATGGACTATTTTAACAATGTCCTTACTACTTTTCTGGGCCTTGAACTTGCTGCCAGGTTCAGAAAGCTCTCGAGTTTCATCAGAAATATCTTAATTTGTGTTCTGAAGATGAACTAAGGTCTTAAAATGTCCTTTTAGTGATTTCCAGACACATTTGTTCACCTTTCTGAGTCGCACATCTCATTTGAGACGTGGCTTACAAAAATATATCTACATTTGGACCGCGACGACAGTTCAGGCACAGTGTGAACGACTTCCGATTGGAAGCAAATGTTAACTGTCAGTCAACAAATTGCCACTTTTGGCAATTGGAGTCTTTCCCAGAGAGCTCACGGAGGCTTCATGCACAATAAAACATTGTTAATCAGACGCCTCTGCCTGTTGTGAACCACTTTGAGTCTGCGAGAGAGGGTGTTAGTTAATGAACAGCGGCGAACGTATTTATTCAATCCAGCATTATACAGAATTGTTTATCATATAGAAGGTTCCTATCATATAGAGGACATTGCAAAAATTGGTCAATTTAAATGATAATGCTCAGAATCACAAACATTTCTGTTTACCTTCATTTTTAGCGAGTCTTGTGTCGTGCGCCTCACTGAGTTAGGAAGCTATCTTAGGTCAACTTCTAAAAATACTCTTCAAGGCCGACTCCTCGAAAAAATGCATCCCGTAGGAATGGCTCCTTATTTTTTTTAAGCCTTTAAAAGTGCCAGATACCAAGCTGAGTTTTGTGTTGTCACTGACTGGCTTGAGGAAAACAATCGAATCCATCTGAAGTCTTGTCACGTACATTAATAATGTGGACATGTCTGTCAAGCCTGCCGGAAGATTTCTCCCTCTGTCAGGAATGACACATAGGGGGTGTCTAGGGAATGTGAGTGCCTACAGGATGTGTTGTAGAAGTACGCACGTTCACAGCTATAGCACAATGCTGGCAGTTGTTTGATGGCAGTTGAAAAGGTTGACTGCTTCAGGAGACAAAAATGGCATCTGAGGGTCCAAGGTCAACTTGGGTCAGCCGAGATGTCCAAAGCAGGATTGGGATGCTTTCACTTGATGTCTTTGCTTTTGGAAATGCTGTTTGTGACATGTTGAATCTGTGCTCTGATCCGAATGTGATTTTTAGCAGTCTGTGTCACTCTCCCCTCATGTTTTATTCAGAGTCATTGCCATCTGCATGCTCCCTCTCAGCCCCTTTTCCACATACATCTTTAAAATGAGTTTCCGCAGTGAACGCTTCTCACGTGACTGCTATCAATAAAAGGATTCCCACTATGAAATGCATCCAACGCTGTTTGCTGGATATATTTGGCTCGCTCAGTCTCTCCAGGCAGTGTGACTGCTTTCATTGACGATGGTTTTCCGTTTTGATTCACAAACACAGCTGGGTAGCTGTAACTGATTACATGTAATCTGGATTACTTAATCAGATTACAAAAATAAATTTTAAAGTTTTAAAATACTCACAATCAGACTATGGTTATGTTATTTATTAAATAGTGATTACATATTATTCACACAATAGCAATATTGATTCATTCTAATTTTATGATTCAGTTAATTATTAGCTTTTCATTTAACTCACAAACCCCCAGCAGTACGAACCCCAGTTTGGGAAACCTTGACATAATGTAATGTTTAATGCACTTGATGCTGTTAATTAAAACGAATGGAATAAATTTTCTTTGTATGTTTATATCAGTATGATATAAGATTATCCTGTTTAAATCAATGTGATAAACGAGTAAAAGTAAAAGTAATCCAAAAGTAATCAAAAAATAGTCTGATTATGTTACCCAAAAAAATTTAATTACATAATCGTCAAACTGAAACAGTGCATAAGTATAAAGTACAAAATTAGCTATCTGCAATTGTTATTTCCCATGCATAGGTCATTTGTTGTTGCTTTATTAGCCTTTCAGTGCCCTGTTAATCTAATACATAATTACCTTGATTGTGGTTTTAACCTTCCATGCATGCAGAGCGGAGATCCACAGTTGAATTTAAATGATTTTAGGTTATTTTTCTGTCCTCTACTCCTATAGTGCTAGAGAACTCCCACTAGAGGGTGGGAAGGTCACAGGTTTGTTCGGCCCACTGCTTTTTAAGGTTGACTGAAGGCCAGTTGTCAGCCCATAAGGCTTTGGCTAACATTAACCGTCTAGGCGTGAAATGAATCAGAGGGCGGGTGTGAAAGAGTAAATCCTTCGATCTTTCTTCTTCTGCCCTCATCTGACAGCAGTGCTATGCTTAAGGATGTGTACTTTCATCCTAGTTTCTTCCTCACACTCTGTCTCTTCCTTTCTAGTTCTGTCATTCTGACAATCCTTATCGACATTCATGAACAGTTCTGCGATATTTCCCTTCAGTTTGGTGAGCTTGTTTTGATGGCAAATCACCTCCGGGTCTCATCTTGACCTAGAAGAATCAACCATTGTGAGGTTCCTCCTAATCTCATGTTGACGTGAGGTTCGGTAAGAAACTGACGCAAGGATTAAGTACGCACTAAGGTAATGACAACGTCAATGTAGGTCTTGGAATGTTTCACATCTCGTAGAGCATTTAAGCCTGACCTTTAAACCATTCCATTCGCTGATCCGTGCTCAGACCTGCACTCTAAAACGCTGCTGTTCATGTACTGACAGTACATCAGGCCTGTCAAAATGGAAGATTGACGAGTAGAGAAGATAAGGCTTTAAAAATGCCATGAGCTCCATATTTACTCCACAGTTATAGCAGAGACATTGCGTGTATGTTACATTCCTATCTACTCTAATCTGAGACCGGAAGAAGCACGTTTTATTGCCGCTTCAAGCTCTTTTAGAGATGTTGCTCTGACTGATATTTGATTGTAGTCGCAGTATAGAATCTTTTATTTGTTTCTTCAAAATTGTTTCCATTGCTGAGATCCTGGAACCTGCAACCTACCAAGTGCCAGTCTTTAGGTCCAGTGTTGGTTTTTTTCACTCTGAGCAGAACTGCCATCTCGATTGAGAAGAAGAGGATGAAAATAGGATGAGAGGATGGAAAGAGGATGAAAATAGACCTACTTTGTGGAACTTGCTAAGGGCAGAACAAATGTAGACCTTGCAGATGTGATAAATTAGTAAAGGGAGAGCGTCATTCAACCATGAGAGTGAGACTGTGGGCACTGGGGAGGAGGGCGGAACATTCAAGAAGGCTGAACTTACGTTTGTGTGGGTTGGTTTGTGTGTGAAGGTGTGAAGCACTTGACTCAGCAATCCTGCATGACTTCTCAATGCCTCAGTTCAAATAACTGTGAAAACACAGCCGTTTAACCTGTCAGCATCCTCATGCCTCTACTGAGAGGCTGTTTCAAGCATTTGAAGCATTTGCTCATAGCAGATGTAGTGTCTGGACAGCCTTTTTTCTACCCAGGCAGCGGACTTGCTTCCAAAGAGGAGCTACCATATTGCAACAAACTGGCACAGCCCTGGTTCCAGAAAAAGCCTCAGGCAATTCACGCTCAAATGGATGCACAAGTGAGGATTTTAAGAAGTTCTGCCTGGATTGCTCATACACACACACACACACACACACACACACCACACACATTCAGTCTTACTTTCAGTCTGCTTTTCACTGCTGAAGTAGTTCAGTTTAACAATGAAAATCATCTACTCACCCTCACACTTTGCTGAATGAGGACTTGGTCTGTAATAACATAGTAAAAGTGAACACACAATTCACTTTTCCATTCAAAAGCTTTGTATAATGAACAGATTAAAATTTGGTTGGTTAAAGTTAACTCAGACTTTTTTTTTTTTTTTGAATGAAATGAAATATTCACAAATTTTAAGCAAGCATTCACTTTGATTTGTTCAAACCAGTAGAGAACTTGAATAAGCCATTTTACTCTGATTCCAAAAAAAAAAAAAAAAAGATTTGTTCACAAATCAGACATAGCTTTGTTTGCCACATTCAGAAACAAAGTAGCAAAGATGGAACAAAATAGTTTGGATTGACAAGAGGGTCATTCTGTGTCAAATCAACCAAATTTCAGAAACATCCCTGGCTCAAATTTTTGGTTTTGTCAATCATTTTTCTGAAGAAAGATAAACATTGTAATTAAAGCCAAAATAAATGTCACAGATACTTGGTTATATTAAATCAATATTTAATTTAGTTTTTTTAAATGGGTAGGATTCAACAATTTAAAAAATTTAACCACACTGAGATCCAGCAATATAGGGCCTTGAAAATGAAGAATTCAAAAGAAAAGTTTGTTGAGAACCAGGATCTAAAATCATATCGAGATATCTTTAATACTTCTTGAGTTACTTTGGAAGACGAATTCGTATAGCACTCAGACAGATATGTTTAATGCAGTTGTTTTGACAGAGGAAACAAGATACATTTCTAGTTTTAACAATACGATCACATTTATGCAAAGTGACCAGTTGGTTTTTGACCACTGAAAATGTGTGCAATTTAACAGTTTATTCCTGGAGCCATATTGGAATTGCAGTATCTCTGGAACTGGACCACGTAGGGCCTTAATACTTATTGAGTTACAGGCATGCAAACTTTGGGGGAAAAAAATTATTTCCCATTTTTTAACAAATGGGAAGTATTCCCATGTAACAAAGATTGCTGAAGTCAACAGATTTTACTAATAGAGCTACCAATCTCTGTGTAAAAATAACATAATGCTGCCATCTTTTGGAAGTCATTCTTACCTTCATGTATTTTAGCTGCAAATCTCAGGTGAAAATTGTCATTTTGACCCTCTCTACAAAATAGTGGAATACTCAGTAAGTGTACATCCATGACATTTTTGACTTTCTTCTTCATATAGGTATTTCTTTCACTAGAAATTATTTTTGAAAAGAATCAAAATTTTGGTTGAGTTGACACAGAATGACCCATTAGCGAGTAAATTCCAATTTTTATTTGTGGTTGAACTTTTCCTTTAAGGGAAGTCATCACGCAGCCATTATAAATGACTCCTATTGCAGCTCTGCACCTACCGCAGCATTTACCATACAAATGGAATTGAGCCAAAGTAGAAATAAGACGCAAAGTTATATTTCGGGTTTGTGAGCTGGACAGGAGAAAGAGTGACTGCAGCAAATGCATAGCTCTGTGCAGAGACGCTAAGAGCTTGGCACAGGCTCAGTGTTTAAAGCTGCCTTTTACTGCAGTGGTTTATCTGAAAACAATCTCAGGAGAGACTCACACCTGGAACACTGCCACAATCCTCATAACATGCAAGCGCAAACCATCACAACATTATTACTCCTTGACGCTTCACATTACAGCTCTTACTCGGAAGCACCAGATGGAATATTATGAAATATAGTGAATTTTTCCTAATTATACCATCTCCTAGTCATAGTCTTAATTACAATGCACTTACCTCATGAATAATAATAGTTACTGCATTGTGAATTTCACATCTCTAATAAAGACGAGAATTATTTTGTAAAGAAACTCTCCTTGTGCTGATTCATACACCCCTGCTAGAGAATACTGCCTCTGTTCTGCAGTTTTGCAAAGAGCAGCTGCCCTGAATCCAAACTCAGTCTTCCGCTGAGGACGCAGGATGTCTAATTACAGGTATGGCGATCACATAGCTAATTAAAGCCCCACCCGCTAGGTAGATTGTGTCTGGATTTTTGTATTTCCTGAAACAATAATGAATCTGTTGAATGTGCATTGATTGCCTCAGGTGGCAGACAGATTGGATAAACAAGTCTGGGTCTTTAAATTGTAGGAGCTGTGAATTCCCAAGATACACCATTCCCTGCTGAGAAAGCGTGTGTTTGCTCATCAGTAGACAATCAGAGAGGCAGCGTCCTATTTGATAGGAAGTTTAGATGCTGTCTGAATGGACTTCTAATTGCTTAAAAATTATTTTTGACAGCCTCTCCTAAAAATAGACTGTTTTGTCAGCGTTTGAAGAGTAGTAGTAGGAGCAGTAGTAGTAGTGATGATAAAAATAATAATAAACTTAAATGGGAACCTATTATGCTCTTTTTTTTTTTTTTTTCCAAGATGTAAAATTGGTCTTGGGTGTCTCCAGAATGTGTCTGTGAAGTTTCAGCTCAAAATACCTTACAAATCATTTATTACAACATCTGGAAAATGTCATTTTTGGAGCGTTTATAAAAAGAGCTGTTTTGGTGTATATCACTTTAAATGCAAATGAGCTGTCCATTCCTACCCCGTCTTCAGAAGAGGACATAGCATATACATCTCTGCTTTTCATACCTACAGTAATAAACAGTCAATAGAAGCAACATGGCTAAGAGCGAGAGAACCGACGTTCACCCGTACATGTGGGAAGCCAAACGATGTAGTCGAAAGTAGGATGAAACGGAGTGTTACAGAGCTTTCGGACAGCGCAGGGAGGTTGTGTTTGCTAACACCACCAAATGAACAGCGTGGCATGAACTAATCTCACCAGTGCGGCACTGATCATTTAAAATACACACACAAATACGGTTAAAACATAGCTAAGCACAAAGCAGAGCTAAGCACTATGACAACGTAACATTCACAAAGTGGTCGATTTTGAGGCGCATTACCTTCAAAAATAAAAGTAATTCTCAGTGGCTCAGATGTTGGGAGAAAATTAAGACTCTTATGTTCAGTCTTGCATCTAAATTGCGAGACAATATTGACATTACAGCTGCTCGAACGCGGAGTAAATGGAGGACAGCGTACAACTGAGAACAACTCGCTGAGGGTGGAAACTATGGCAATGCAGGACTGTCAGTCAGCGGCCGTGGGCGGGGCCTAAACAATGTGATGTCACATTGCTTAGAGAATCTAGCGAGACTGGATTGATTTAATGAGGTTTAAAAAATAAGGAGTGGGTGGATTTTTATCAGTGTCGGGTGGTTGTGTTCACACTGCCAACACAAATTTATGTCCAAACACCATGTTAAAGTGGATTTAGCATAATAGGTGCCCTTTAAAGAACAAGCTCATATTTATGTCAAGACCATGTGTTTGCTGCTAAATGATTGCTCCGATGTGACCCTCTTTTCTCTCCCTCCTACCAGAACCAAGGAGACAATGCATATGTAATGATTAACGTGTGAAAACATGGCCACAACTGCTAAATGAAAATCATGACATTAAAACAAGGAGTAATCCAGAGAGGTGGGATTTAACCTCCTACTACATGCTTGTGTGTGAGACAAACAGCAGACAAAGGAAGCCCCCCTGCTGCGTCGCACAAAGAACGAACTCAACATCACAGAAAAAGACACTCACGTATGTCGAGTGAGCCTTCTGTGAAAGGTTTTATTCTCCCGTGACCACAGTGATCTAGCTCAGCCATCCAATCACAATGAGATAAACGGGGTGATTCCATAGGGTGAAGAATCGGAGGGTGTTTTTTTTGATGAGATTGTCCATCTCCACTAGTGGGGAGAAAAGTACAGGGAGGTTGGAACAGACAATGCCCATTTTTCCCAACGTCAAGGCTGTAGAATGACATCACCACAATGGGAAGCAAGTCTCGGGAGTCTCTCAGGAGTTCTCTTATTGCCCTGGGGTGACGTGGCACACGCCCCTACTGAATGAATGGGTTACAGCAGACATGCTTGGGTGTTATCGTTGGCCAACCGCTCAATTAACAAGTCCTCAAGCCCCATTAATGCCATTAGCTACTGATCCAGGCAACACCGGTTGGCTAGGCTGGTGTTGGCGGTGAATTAAAGAGTGTTGTAATCCTCTCAGCTTTTTGTCAGTGCCACGCCAGCTACACGTGACCACAGTGCCCCTTCCGTCCTATGGAATTATTGCAGGAGAGCCCCTCAAGGGTTTCCATCCACACCCCACTGGTGCACCATTGCTTTGTTCATTCTTATGCCGATAAACACACATGCTTATTTTAAAGGCAGACGAAATCCCCGCCCCTTTCCCACTCTGGAATGAGACAGTCATAGCCCAAGGATTCCTCACCTTGTTGCCAGTTCCTTTGAACTTGTTTTCCCCCCACCCTCGCTCTCTCTCTCGTTTTTACCCTGTGCACACTCTTCCTTACCTACACGTGCATGCACGCATGCACAAAGACCCATTCAGCTGTATGGCTGGGGACCCTTCCACACACGGGTTTCTTAAAGGAGACGGGTGGACCAGAGAAGACTGATATTTGACCCATCCTCTCCAGCTGACTGCGATCCGCCGCTTCCCCCCGCACCTCCCTACCCCTCCTTCTCTCCCTCTCCGCCTCTGTCTCGCTCTTTCTCTTTCTCTCTGTGAGATCTTTCAGAGCCGTGCTCTTTGTGAAACAGAACGCACACCTTCACACACGCACGCTGGCTGAGTGCGGCGGTCTGTGTCTGTATCAGTGGGACTGCACGCGGTGGGCAGGCATGGAGCGCTTTCTTGGCTTTGTCAAGCAGATCCGGAGGTCCAGGAGACGCAAGGGCAAAAAGTACCGTCCGGAGGAGGATTATCATGAGGGATACGAGGACGTCTATTACTACGCTTCCGAGCACCTGCACCGTAAGTGCTCCCACTAGCTGGCTGGGAAGGAAGGGATTAGAGCTCGGGTATCAGTCATTGTTTTACTATTGCATAAATCACTAGCCTAGGGCAGACATCATAAGCAACTCATGTTTGAGGGATGAATGAATGGTGTATCTGCAGACCATAAACTCCGGGAGGGACTTTAGTTGAGGTTTCTTGTTGGTGCGAGTTTGTTTATAACACTGTGGGTGTGTATTCACCCCACTACCCTTGCCTGATGGATGGCCTCAGTCGGTCACCATTTGTTTCTATTGATTTAGAGTGTGTTTAAAGCTGCGTTGGCTGTTAAATGTGCACTAGAGTGGACATTTATGGCCATACTGGTGTACACTGCTGAGCTGCTGCTGTTTGAGTGCTACTTGGTATGTTTGGATAGCAAACTGCCCTTTAATCGCAGGTGAGAAGTTCGAGTGTGTGCCTGTGTGTGTGAAATGGGGCATCATTTTCAACAGCATAGCGGTCTCAGGTAGCTGTAGTGCTAGGTTTCAGAAACGCAAGCGCTGACTAGCATCTTTGTTTATTATGAAGCATCTCTTCCATGCACACTATGTACATTCTGGTATTGGTCCTCCAGCATTATGCTACCCTTTGTCTCAGAGTTTCCCTGTATACAGAATGATAATTAGCATTGTGCTCTCTTGGCGCAATCCTACCTGTTTTGAAGTTTGCAGGTTCCTGTTTACGAGATGCCCCCAGGGCAGAATGGGTAATGACAGGGAAGAGAATCAGGAGTCCTGTAATACTCATTCCATGGCTCTCCTGGTGAAAGATGGACAGTCTAAATGTGGATGAATGCAGGTGTTAGCAATGCTTTGTTGTGGTGCCGTCTTTAGTGTATTTAGTGAATTTAGTGAATTGAGAATATGCATTTTGCATTAAAACTTTGACAGGACCAAATGTCCCAACAAGGGTAGTAAACCTAAAAATCACCAGAGAAACACAAAATAAATTAAATCATTATTTAAGTATAGCTTCAGTTTTTCTTTGTATGTCAGGAATTTCTACAGTGCTGAATCAGTGGAGGCATGTAAGTCAGACAAAGCATTGCCCAAGATACTCACTCATCACCATTAGCAATAGTGATGTAGTCATCACCGCCACGCATGAAAGCGCTGATTTGCACGAACAACCTTTGTGAGAGCTTAAACCTGCAGAGCTGCAGTGTCCTCAGACGTTGCTAGCTTGAATTGAGGATGACTGGTGGAATTAGTTGTACGACTGAAGCCATGTTTCATTCCCACGTTTGCTTTTTGCAGGGAGACGTTAATGAAATTAAATTGTTTTTGATCAGGGGGTTGTTATGATTGTGATGTCAGCTGAACGCTGCAACCTGTTCCCTAAATGGCTTCTTTCTTTCAAGCGTGATTTTTAATGTCAGGTATTCGCTTTGATATGCAGTAGCGAAGCGCTCGGTGCGAAACATAGAATTAGACACCTAATTGGCCCAGCTGGGGTCCGACTGACTCATTCAAAGAAATTGAGGAATAAATGTCATTTGGAATATTTTTAGATTAGAGGGAAATGTAGAGATGTCTCTTACATTTCCTGTTTGGGTTAATGCTTCAGGTGTGTGTTAAATGTAATTGGACTTTGAGCTAGCAATGCTGCTTTTAAAACCGTAATGGAAGCTTGCCGTGCGCAAAGGGATCAACGGCTAATTAACCCATAGCAAAAGTCTGGAAATGTCACACGTGGGCCCCAACCGCTCCCCCTGTTCGATTTGATAGGGTCCCTCGTTTCGCCTCTGCCTCTCTCCATCATTTCTGCCTTCCTCATGTATAATTCACGGTCAGGTTTTAGTGTGTCCATTCTCGTTCATTTATCAAATTCTCCCTCATGTGGCCTGCTGTCAGTCCTTCTATGATACACTTCATTTTTATACCTCTGGGCTCACTGCAGGACCCACACTTTGGGGGGTGACTACATTTTGATAAATGGATCATATCTCCATAACAAAGAGTAGTGAAGAGAGAATATGTTTGTTGGATGTATTGAGGGACTGTAGGACATTCTGGTGGAGGTGACCCGGTGTAATGTGCCTGCGGTTGTCAGTCCTGTTTTATTTGCTAAATCTGTTTTTTATATACACAGTTTGGCTATAAACTGCAATTATTATGACTCACATTTTTATTTTGAGAGTGAGGTGGGTTAATCTGTAACATGGAGAATCTTAAGCTTTTGCATTTTGAAACGCCATGTTGGTGCACCGGAGAAGTTTCTCCATTTGCAGCATCGTGTGAAATTGAATTTTTTACTCATTTATTCACTTACAAATGGCTGTATTTGCAAACCCCTTGCCTCTGCAAACTGGTATTTTTCCATAGCATGATAGTTTATAAAATACTGTTTTAAACACTAACTATTCTTCTTGTTGAGAGACTCCCTAAATGAAACATTAGCCACCTTCTTTTAGCTCGGGGCAAGTGGCCTTTCCCTGCTGTGAGGTTCCCAGAAACCTAATGCACAGCATCCATTTTGCTTATTTGTTTTTCTCTTGTTCACAGGAGTAGACTCAAGTATCAGCACAGTTCCACTTGTTTTAAAAAGTGGAGCACCAGTTAAAGTCAACAAGATATTATAATTGCCACTGTTTACTGTCATAAAACTACAATCTATACTGCCATAAAATTATGCAAGCTACATTGCCATGAAACTATACAAACTACTGTATAATGTCATAAAACTATACAACCCTGATAGCACACGTACATCTCGGAGACGTCTATTTGACGTCTGCAGTTACATCTGCAAGACGTATTTTTTATGTAGTTGGCTCATCTGCAATACGTCTATTGGACGTTTCCTATCAGATGTCAAATAGACGTCTGTTAGATGTCTTTAAGATGTTTATGATTTAGAATGTATGTAAAACCGACATTTTACAGATGTTTGTACACAGCAGATGCTTTCCAGATCAAGAGATCTTTAACAGACATCTTGCAGATGTACGTGTGTTATCTGGGAAGCTATACTGTCAAAAAAAAACTATACAAACTATAGAAAGCTGTGTTTGAAGTTTGTCGATTCGCATGGACCGACTGTCCCAACATTTAATTTGTTAAAGGAGAAGTTCACTTCCAGAACAAAAATATACAGAAAATTTACTCAGCCCCTTGTCATCCAAGATGTGTCTTTCTTTCATCAGTCGATAAGAAATTGTTTCTTGAGGAAAAAAAATTCAGGAATTATCTCCATATAGTGGACTTCAATGGTGCTCTGATATTAAACTTCCAAAATGCAGTTTAAATGCAGCCTCAAATGGCTCTAAACAGTCCCAGCTGAGGAAGAAGGGTCTTATCTAGCAAAACGATCTGCCATTTTTGAAACAAATTGACAATTTATATATTTTTAACCTCAAACGCTCATCTTGTCTATGTCTGCGTGAACAAAATCATCCTTCATCGCCGCAGAAGTCCCGACCCAGTGTTTACAAAGTAAACATGCAAATAAAATCAAACACCCTTTACAAAAAAAGGTAAAACAGTGATGTAGGACGATTTTGATGTTGAAGAAAAAAATGAGACGGGAGTTTTTCGACATTCCCTAACTGTATTGACCCCAGATTACACAGACTACACATGCGCATCGCAGAGATGAGACAAGATGAGTATTTGAGGTTAAAAAGTATATAAATTGTCAATTTGTTTCGAAAATGACCAATCGTTTCGCCCTTTTTCCTTGGCTGGGATCGTTTAGAACCTTTTGAAGCTGCATTTAAACTGTATTTTGGAGGTTCAAACTTGGGGCACCATTGAAATCCACTATATGGAGAAAAGTTCTGGAATGTTTTCCTCAAGAAACATAAATTCTTATCAACTGAAGAAAGAAAGACATGAACGTCTTGGATGACAAGGGGTTGAGTAAATTATCTGTAAATTTTTATTCTGCAAGTGAACTTCTCCTTTAACGGCAACAGTAAACAATGAAGAGGGAGAATGGTGAGTGCTGTGTGGCACATCATCAAAACAAAAGTCCCTCCTAGAGCACACCGGCCAAACAGAAAAACTTCTCGCCCAATGCTGATAATTGAAAAATGACAAATATCGGCCGATATATCGGCCTTGGCTATATATAAGTCTGGGAAAATAAATGAATAGCTAGTACAGCAATGTGACGCTTACTATAAATGTGCAAAATAGTTGTCATTGGAATATATATATATATATATATATATATATATATATTTTTTTTTATCAATAATATACACTTAAGTGGCAAATACTGCCTTTTGCTTGGTAAAGTGGAATACCTTTTGTGCCATTTACCGGTTTTGTGTGGATTCATCAAAACAGCCACCAAGACTGCTGTGACAGAATGTGTTCGGCTCCCCAAAAAAAAGTGGCAGCACTTCTAAGAGACATCTCAAAGGAGCTGGGAGCTAAATCAAGGATGTGCCTCATATCAAAGCAAAGATTCCTCTAGTAGGTCACATGAAACCCTGAAGGAAAAATAAACGCATACCAAATCCTCATTTTGACAGTTAAAGTGAAACAAAATGTTTCCCTCTGATAAAATGTTAATTTGTTTTGTCCAAGCTATAATCGAAGACACATTTTCCCCCTCTAATAGACGGTAGGAAAGCCAAGAAAAGATCTTTACCACTAAACTGTTTGTATCTAAATGCAATGTTGTCTGTTGTTCCAACCACTTAACAAGATTTTGCTATCCAAAGACACATTCAAGCAAACACAAATTAACATCCGCCCATAACCCTCTCAAAATCCTTCTGGAAAGATTCTTGAAATATAGTTATGGGGCATGTCTGTTGCACAGCAGCAGCTGTTTTAGGCCTGCGGTTTCTAAAGAAGGATGGAGTCTGGTATTTTAACGAGCTGCTCACAGTTAGTAGGTGATAATGAAGCCTGACGGTCCCTCCACAATCATCTCTCCTCCCCAGTCACCATTCACAGTCAGCTGATCTTTCTCTACGCATTAGCAATTATGCCAAAAAGAGATAGTTACCTAAGGCCTTCTGTTGAATGGCATGAGGATACAGTCTCATCATTCTCATTTGGGATAAAAGCAGATGAAAGTACTTGGCACACTTTCTGGATTCATCTGTTTTTCTGTTGTTGTTGTTTTTTTCATTTGCACGTTACACACTACTCTCTTGGTGTTTTGATCACTGCTTAATAATATTCTTCTCCACTTTCATTAGCCACTTTGCAATGTTCGTCCTTGTACTGGATCAGGTCACAGCTAGTCATGGTCATCCTTTGATAAATTCTGCATTGTCAAAACAACTGACTAACATTTTTCATTTCTATTTATTTCTTTATTTAGAACACAAGCATCCCGTCCACTCGGTTCACTTTGGGTCTGATCTTTTGAACAATTTTTGCATGATCCACTTCATAAAGCAGATACGGGCTGCTTTTCCCAAAAGTGTTGCGTGCTAAAGTAGATTGTAGAGAATTTTGGTGCCAGTAGTTTCTACAATCTCCCTAGGTTTATGATTTTGGAAAACACAGCCTTGAATGATTTGTTCAGATATCGGGCTGATCCGGTTGAACAAAAACCCACTGGAATTCCACACACAAAGCTATCATATTACTGCAGACTTGGAAGATAGCACTCATTAGGTCGTAAAAAATGGCAACCAAAAATGTCATAAAATTATACGTATTTATTTATTTATGATTATTATGATTGTGGTTTTTGAGATTGTGCAACTTGGAATCCCTAGTCCTCACTGGCATTCATTATGGAAAGGAGCAGCCAGAATGTTCTTACAATTTTTATTTTCGTGTTTCAAGTTAATAAGGAGGCAAGGGAGGCAGTGCCGATATTACAAAATATAACATTCAAAAGTCTATAAATGACTTGTTTTTCCAAAGAAACATTGTCCGACAGCGACACCAGCAGGTTAACAGACCCCCTAAAGCATGCGGTGAGTTACGAATAGGGAAAGTCACGTGAGTGGAGTTGTGGGTTATGATTGCATATGACTGGTTATTTTTCGGCTGTGATTCATCCCAGTGATAAATCCCACCTCTTGTGTTCATGCACGTTCTGCGTTCGCAAATCAGTCTGAATGAACACTATAAAATTTGAAAAGTGAAGTGGCTCTTGGGCGTAATTACATGAGTTTAGACGGGAAAAACTGGAGCTTGCGTTGGTATTGTGCGGATTACTTTATCAGAGAATGTTTGTTTTCGAAGTGACTTCACTTAAAAGTAGACATTTCAAACTTTCTATACATATATTTCTCATGTCTGTGAGGCACGTATTTTCAGAGATTCAGGTTGGTTTATTTACATGTCTGTGAAGAGAGGTGATGGAGACCGAGACAGCAGAGAGTGCACCGCTTATTTTCTCTCTTTTACAAAAGCACTGTTTTCTTGTTACTATGACTGTGTACAAATAAAAGTGATATTTAGCCCCTGGAAGGTGTCTCTCACATTGTCCCACAGCAACATTAAAATAGTGTAGATTAGTGTACAATGTTTTATTTATTTACCATATTTAATATTGGGGGCATCCAAGTTGTTTGACACATTTGATCTTTTTTAAAAAAAAAATAACAATAGTTACTTTCCCTGGTAATTAGTTACTTTTATAATGATGTAATTCAGTTACTATTTATGAGAAGTAACTAGTAACTATAACTAGCCCAACACTGGTAATTCCATACCGTTTATTTTTGGATTTTTGGAGTTTTATCAGGGCATACAGTAGCTTCTATGAGCTCTTGGCAAGCTTACGCCACCTAATTTGTCCTTATTAGGACATATCCCTTGTTCATCATGACCTTTTGTTTTTGTTTTTTGTTTTTTTGGAAAGTGGTTTGCACTTGAAAATGTAGGCACTGTCTGTTCATTCTTGAAATGCAGCTACAGCCTAATGCTTTCATCCTCAATTTATAAACGTTGCTCTGTTTTTTTGGCCACGAACTTTAGACCATCCCATCACTCTTGGACTGTCACATCACGTCACTGCACTTCTCCATTTACAGTGGGCTTGATACTCCCTTACTCTGTGTACTGTAAGGCCACCTCATCCTCCCGCTGGAAATGTCCTCGCTGAAAGCAAAAGAGTAACCTATTATCTTCCCCTTTTCTCTGCATGCGATGGAGCCTTCAGCATCAAAGAGGCGTGATGAATTCTGATGTGTTGTGTAAGAGCCATTAAGGAATGCATTAAGCATTAATTTTCAATGACAGTGGCGTATCATCCCCCCCATGAGTATCGCACTCATCTCAGGGTGAGCTTAACGTGTGCCAGGCCTCTAAAGTCATGGCATTCCTTTTTCTTTTTTCTTTTTTGTATTGATGGCAACAGCACTATTTGTCATTTCGACTGACATTTTCGGGTTAGCCGAGTAAACAACAGCAATATTAACTGCTCATCTGGTAATGACATCTTAACCCCAGCGATCACGACACTCTCCACTGCAGACACCAAAGCCCCCTGAGAATTCATCCTCCTTATTACTGTGTCAGATAAACTATCATGTTATTGTACAATATACTGTCTGTAAGTGTGTCTCGACTTGCAGCAAAACAGTGAAGTAAACAAATCTTGTTCTGGTTTGCAATAACAGTTCATGTTTTATATTGGCTTCTGATTACAAAAGTAAAAATGCTCCAATTTGTAAATTATACAGCTGTAATATAGCTGTACGCCTCAATTATGCAGTAATATATGAAGCAAGAAATTACTGATTACTTGCCTGGTGGGTGATAAAAAGAGGGCAAAAATCCCTGTAAACATACACTAAAAGAAGGGCTCAAGCGGTGTCTAGGGATTATTCCTGATAATCAGAGAAAGGAATTACTTGGATTAAGATGTTTACAAGGCATGGGCAAACCCCTTCAATTCCTTTTACATGCTACTTGTCATTACTTTTTGATTAAATGCTAAGAAATGTAGTTTTTTTACCACCATTTTGTCAATTTCCATTTGTACCACATCACAAAGACATTCAGTTTGAATGCAATAGGGTTGTTTACTGTTGTGTTTTTCATTTGCCTGCTTAATGTGTTTCTGAGGGACCTGACCTCCATTATTTTGGCAGAAACGTGACTGAAATGTGTTGTAAAAAGTGTTTACATGCCTCGTTAGTGCGGTATGATAGTGATTCTAATTATGAGCATAATCACATCAAGGTTAAGGTTAACAATCAGTCTTCTGGTTACATAAACTGTCTTAATCGCATAATAACGGTGTCGCCATTTACAAATTTTTCTTATTAACGGCACGACTTTAACTTTTTTTTCAGTTTTTTTAAGTTCTAAAAGAACTATTTTTTCTCTAATCCGTTTTACTTTAAATATATTTAATTTAGAAGTGGTTTCTTTAGAAAGGTACTTCTGCCTCAAAATATTGGATGAGAAAAGTTGACTGGTTCAGCTGTGAGTGTTCGTGGTCTTGTGTTCGCGCATGTTCTGCATTCATGAATCAGTCTGAATGAGCAATATGGTGGTGTTTATTGGAAAACTAATTTAAAAAAGTGAATAACTCACACACCTAGATATAACCACTTTATTACATCAAAATAAGACTTAAAACGGCATGAAAATATGATCAGTGGGAGTTTTTAGTGAGTAATCAGCTTGGTGAAATTTAAAGTAAATCTCTGTGTCTGTGACCAGTGTTTACTAAAAAAAAAAAAAAAAGTTAAATGTTAACTATTAAAATAAATAGCTAAAAAAAAGTTCGCAAATGAAATATATTGTTTAAATTGTTACTGCCTTGAATTATTGTTTTGGAAAAAATGCTAATTTTAATATTATGATCAAATGTAAATTATTATTAATTTACATTTATTTATATATATATATATATATATATATATTTTTTTTTTTCCGTTGTACTTTTGATAAACGTTTGCTTTGGTTTTTAAATTTCATGCTACTATATGTGACCCTGGACCACAAAAGCAGTCATAAGGGTCAATTTATTTTAAATTGATATTTATACATCATCTGAAAGCTGAATAAATAAGCTTTCTATTTACGTATGGTTAGGATAGGACAATATTTGGCTGAGATGCAACTATTTGAAAATCTGAAATCTGATGGTACAAAAAAAAAAAAAAAATCAAAATATTGAGAAAATCGCCTTTAAAGTTGTCTAAATAAAGTTCTTAGCAATGCATCTTACTCATCAGAAAATAAGTTTTGATATATTTACGGTAGGAAATTTGCAAAATATCTTCATGGAACATGATCTTTACTTAATATCTTAATGCATTTTTGGCATAAAAGAAAAATCGATTATTTTGACCTATACCATGTATTTTTGGCTATTGCTACAAATATACCTGTGCTACGTAAGACTGGTTTTGTGGTCCAGGGTCACGTATATATTGTATTTAAATTTAAAAGTGGTCTTGACTATGTCCTAATGTGTCTATGGTCTGGTTAGATAAGGGACATGTAACTAGGATCCATGATTGTGGGATCCTATTCAGCACTCAGTGAAATGGCTGTGCACATTCTCTCACAGCTTTCATCAAGCGCTGGACCCTCCTAATGGTCCATTCTGCCCGCAGCCTCTCAGACGTATACGGGATGCATAGAAAGATCCCCTCCCTCCGTCTTCCACTTTTGCACTCCTTTTCGCTTGATCAAACTCCTCTTTTATTTCCATCTCTTTCTACCTCCATTTCTCTGATTTCACCATTCTCATCCATCAGCTCTGATGAGAATCCAAATGCCTGTGCATACAGGACAGTTATAGTTTTTGCTTGTCTTGTCACTATGTCTCTATCCATCCATTGAAATGGTTTCTGTGTTGATGTTGATGCAGGATTTTATTGTATGTAATGAGTATGGCAGCACATCTCTGCAGAATTAATCTAAATAACTTGTTTTAAAACCAGTTTTGAAGTTCTTTTTTTCATTTTGCGTGTGTCGTCTTCTATTAAGGCTTCTTATTATTTCTGCCTTGGGTTGTTTGAAAACTACTTCAGTGGAAGTCTTAAGATACGTGTTAAGCCCTGCTTAGCCCTGATTGCTCACGGCATATGGATAAGTGTCAAAGCAGAATGAATTACACTTGAATTAATGGTTTTGAAAAGCACAGCATTTGGGGACTGTTCAAGTAGATGCCAGCTTTAGGTGACCTACACAGTGTGGTCAATGTAGGGCAATGTAAACTACACTGCAAAATCCTTCAAATTATTATTGCAATTAAATCAGAGTTTGTACTTAACTTTTTTTTGTACTTGAAAAAGTCTTATTTTATGCAATTATGCATCTCAAATATAAGGAGAAAGACTTTAAAGTATGCTAAATTATTTTTTTATTGCAAAAGACACAAATACAGATTGTATATGTAATAATAAAATGTTTTATTTGCAGTTTAGTTAAAGGTCATTACAACTAATTTCTCTGTGTCGCTGAATAATTACATAATGTCACTTGATTGCTCTTTTATTTCAGACCTCTAATGTTGATTTATGAGCTCTCCAAGCATCTTGTCGTAGACACCCACGTTTGTTCAAATTGCAAATTGAGTACTGCCTAATAAAATTGTTTGCTTTTAGTATAATCATTTGTGTCACCCTGCATCGTACCAACATCAGCACTTTTGGTCGGTTAGCTGTTCTATTGGATGTTAGTCGCAGGCTGCATTTGCAGGATATTATTGAGTTATCTCAGCACCACAACAAACACAAAGTGTCTCAAAATCACCCCTAATACGATTAATCAGTGCAAAACTGCAATGGTTCGTAGGCTTGCTTTTAGCCAAGGCTTCCATTTGAAAAAAGACTGAAAGTGAAGAATAGAGAAAAGGAGAAAAAGAGCAATAGAATTGCAGATGAGGATTCGGGAACAGTGTAGGTGTGTTTTAATAAGGATGTTTCTGAGGAGGGCAGTGTGTGAACTAACTTACTTCTACTCTTTGTGAGGAACTTCCTTCAAAATCTGTCATGTTACTGACCTGTGATGAACAAAGCATGGAAATATACTCAGGTATTGTTAAACAAGTGCAATTGAAACCATTATAGGTATGTATACCACCATTATTCTTTCCATTAATGCCATTACATTAATTTGGACTGATTTGTGACCCTGGACCACAAAACTAGTCTTAAGTTGCATGGGCGTATTTGTAGCAATAGCTAAAAATGCATTGTATAGGTCAAAATTATCGATTTCATGTTCCATGGATATATTTTGATTTTCATTTGGACAACTTTATAGGTGATTTTCTCAATATTTAGATTTTTTGCACCCTCAGATTCCAGATTTTCAAAAAGTTTGTACTGTATCTTGGCCAAATATTGGCCTATCCTAGCAAAGCTTATTTATTCAGCTTTCACATAATGTATAAATCTCAATTTTTTTTTAAAAAAATGACCCTTATGATGTAGAGTTGGGGTACTCGGACTCGTACTCGGACTCGAGTACAATTTTTAGGCGACTCGGACTTGTCACGGACTCGGATGCATTTTCACTCGGACTCAAGCCTTTCGGACTCGGAAAATATCCCGAGTCCAGAGACAGTTGACGGAAATGTCACTGACTCGATGCATTATCACGAAAGTCTTGTCCAGTAGGCTACTTGAAAGCCGACGGGTTTATGTGCGCACACACTCAAAGCGCGATCACAGAACGCGCCTCTCAGTCAGTGTGTGAATACAGAGTTCTCTTTCGCTTTTAATAGGTTTAATAGGTTGCTACACACATGCTCGTATTGGAGACTATTCATGTAAATGAAGTCGGTTTTGTCTTAAGTAAACCTGAACAGCTGGGAGAAATACTGATACATCAAAATATTTGAAATGTGCGTCAGATCTTAAAGCGACAGCAGCGTAAACCTGCAACAGCCGACCACGTCACAATAATCAAACAACAAAAGAAAAAGAGAAAATCACTCACTGTTCTTGACTGAATCACTTATTAACTGTAATAAGAATTATCTTTAATGTATACAGTGAAGATTTTGCAGTGTTTTATTTTAACATTTATTACTTCATGAAATGTCTGTAGTCTATTTCTGTAATAGCCTTTATATAGACCTACATAAAAAAAAAAAAAACTTACAAAAAAAACCCTACAATTCTATTTTAAAAAAAGATTCTATTTTAAAAAAATATTATTTCATTTGTATTTTTGATTAATATATGTATTAATACTTTTGCTTGTAAGTAATACTTGGAGTGTTTACTTGCCTTTACTTGCTCGAGAATGTTTTACTTACATTAGTTGACTTATGGAAAGTATAGGTAGGGCTTTTTACACAGTGTGTACCATTGTAAAGACTAGGGTTATCCCTTACAGCCTCATTTTCATTCAAGAAAAAAAAAAGTCATATACAACCCAAAACACACACAGCCACAATCAGAAATAAAAGAGGTGCTGCAAGAGGCTACATGTTTTCTGCTCTTAAGGTCCCATTCACCAAGATACCCTCTCCTGTACCCCCACCCTTGAATTTATACATTTACTACATCGATGAATAAAGTCAAGTCCCGCCCTATAAGTTTTTACATTCTAAACCTGTTTCACTCTAAAATATGTCACATTACATAGATCAGCCATAACTTCTGTTGCATGACTTTAAGTTTGCTAAGCAGAGCATGGACACTTCTGAGATGTTGGGAAATCAAAAATCAAAATGGCAAGATCCACTAGAGGTTTGCTTTTCTTACATTTCAACTGACATTGCATTTTTCTAGTTGTAAGGGTTAAAAACAGGGGTGCCCAAACTCGGTCCTGGTCCTTGGTTTAGCTCCAACTTGCCTCAACACACCTGCCAGGGGGTTTCTAGTATGCCTAGTAAGAGCTTGATTAGCTGGTTCACGTGTGTTTAATTGGGTCTGGAGCTAAAATCTGTAGGACACCGGCCCTCCAGGACCGAGTTTGGGCACCCCTGGGTTAAAACAATGTTAAGATACTGACAAACAGTAGTGTTTCCTTGGACTCAGACTCGGCCCTTTGGGGCTCGGACTTCAGTCCAACTTGGCCCATTTTGGACTCGGACTCGTCTCGGACTCGATTGGTAAAAGACTCGGACTCGGCTCGGACTCGACTTAGGTGGACTCGAACCCAACACTATTATGATGACCCTTGTGGTCCATGGTCACATTTGTGAATGCAAGACGTGCACGAACACAAGAGGCGGGATTTATTGCATGAACCAATCACAGCCGATCATAACCAGTCATATCCGATCATCACGATGGAAGCATTGCCTCCTCTCACGTGACTTTCCCCCATTCATTCTCAATTACCTCCCACCAAACTCACGCCATCCTTTAGTGGGTCTGTTAAAACTCAGTGGGCTCAGGGGAGGCGAGAGAGACGCAGAATATTGGCTTTGTTTTATTTTGTGCCACAATATTTTGAGGAGGCACTGCCTCCCTTGCATCCTCAGAGGAAACACCCCTGATCTCAGCATATATGCCTAGTCATCTGGGTATTCTCCTGCTGCATTCTCAATTGAGCAGACATCCTGCTTTTTCCATACTCTGTAGAAGTGACGTATGCATATTTGTACACAGTGAAGGTTTCATTTCAGAGTGCCTGAGCAACTTTGGTCCCTGCATTGAAATGAGTGCCAGATTTGCACCTGCCAGTGCGTGTGCATGTGGGAGTTTGTGTCTGTGTACCTGTGTACAGCTGCTGTTTACTAAATATCACAATGCTTCCTAAAAGCTAGCACACTGTTTGAATTTGTGCTTGAGCTTGTGGTGCTCTGCAGAGAAGGGTTTTATGAAAACTTGAGATGAGATGACCGATTACAACAGCTGAAGAGGAGATATTAAAGGCTTATGAGACTTTCAACTCTGTTCCAAAATGAAAGTTAGCACCTAAACCAAAATGGACCCTCATAAAAGACTGATTTGGAACACTCTACATGAGCAACAACGACTCTCTGTCACTCGAAATGCACTGTATAGATAACATTCTTCACATAAAATGTACAAAAGACTCTCTTGAAATTTTTTACAATTGAGATTTATACATCATCTGAAAGCTGAATAACTAGCTTTCCAGTTATTCAATATTTGGCCAAGATACAACTATTTGAAAATCTGCAATCTGAGGGTGCAAAAAAATCTAAATATTGAGAAAATCACCTTTAAATTTGTCCAAATTAAGCTCTTAGCAATGCACATTACTGATCAAAAATTAAGTTTTGATACATTTACAGTAGGACATTTACAGAATATCTTCATGGAACATGATCTTTACTTAATATCCTAATGATTATCATAAAATAAAAAATTATCATTTTGACCCATACAGTGTATTTTTGCCTATTGCTAAAAATATACCCGTGCTACTTTAGACTGGTTTTGTGGTCCAGGGTCACATTTGTTTGCTAAGCTTATGAATAAGCACAAAATATACATGCCATATTCAAGCTTTCATGAGCAAAAGGCCTTGTTGTTAATCATAGCTCTTTTGTTCTCTTATTATTCAATGGCTTTGCAGTAGTATGAGGTGATTTATTGCAGTAACTGGCAGGTCAAACCCTTATGACATCAAATAAATGAAAATCCTTCAGCTCTTTTGTCTCAGCATTGCGAATGTCGTTCAACATGAAGCGGTTGACGTTTGGTCCCTCATTACGGCTACTAAGCTTCGTCATCACAAGCTACATTGATTAGCATTATAAACTAGTCTATAAACCGATTCTGGGGCCATGTTTAGCACAAGCTGAGTGAGTCTCTAGGGTATTGTTTCTTTTTTGAGCTAACATCACATCCTGGTGAGGCAGCTGTGCTATGCTATGCTAATATCTATTCCTGTGATGTGTGCCGTTTACACGCTAAATCAGTTTTCAATCTGAGCTGAGCAGCCCAACCGTGAGTCATTGCTTCAAAGTTTTCCCAACTTCAATCGCTATTGTGTCCTGACATAAAAGTGAGCAATTCATCCAGCCAAAATAATATCATAAAGTGCAGCCTCTTTTTTCCGTAACATCTCTCTGTACTTTTTTTTAATCAGCCAGGAGTTCATTAGCGGAAATTAGCTTTGAGGAAAAATAGCACAGGAGTTCTAATGTGAAGCTGAGCATAAAAATGCTGCACTGTGGTAACAAGCTGGCCTAATACCCTTCCTGTTCCGAGCTTTGCTTGATTTCCGTTTGTCTCACCCTCATGCGAGACAAGATCTGAATCGCATTCATAGCTAAGTATCTCTTTCATTTGTGCAAAGCTAACCCTCATTTACTGAACTCTTCTTCAGAGTCAAACAGAATATTTGAAGTGAAAAGAAGCTTAAGGGATACACCAGTATTAAAATGAGTCTTTGTTAATGTTAAAAAAAACAGTACAATTGTTAGTTAGTCAAAGTGCATACTGGTACAAGTGGTGAATTGAGAGAAGATCCCTGTTAACTGCACACACTTCTGACTAATGGTTAGATAACTAACACAATTAATTCTTTAACTGGGTAAATAAACCAACTGTAAACAGCTGTTAACAGAAACCAGAGATGGTAAAGACCCTGCTTAAAATAAAACGGCTAAAACCAGCCTAAGCTGGATTTATCTGGTCATCCAGCCTGGTCTTAGAGGGTTTTAGAGGGGTTTTGGCCACTTCCTTAGCTGGTCAGGCTGGGAGACCAGATGGAACAACCAGCTAAAACCTGCCTAATCAGGCTGGGAGACCAGCTTAAACCAGCTAAGACCAGCCAACCAGCTTAGGCTGGTTTTAAGATGTTTTTTTTAGCAGGGGATGAACACAAAGAGGAGAAAATACTGTAGCAGGCAGAGCACGCTGCACAAAGCACAAAATGTTGGAAGTAAATGCTAAATATTAAATTGGGGTGGGGTTTATATGAACTGACTGTCTTCAGAAAACTTTAGATGGAATTTGCTTTTCACCTTGCCTCCATGTAATGCATATTAATGCAGTATTTAAAAGTGCAGCTCTCTTTTGTTTACAGCGGTGAACAGGGAAACGCAGTGTTGCTGTTTCATAAGTGCCACCTGCTGTCAGAAAGTGAATTTGCATTCTTGTTCAGTTCGTCTGCTGTTTTTTTTCATGCAGATATGTTTTATCTAGCATAATTTCACAAAGCTAAGGTCAGACCTTTCTGATATTATACAATTATACTAATTTACATCAAAAACTGCTCATGCTACATGTAGCAAGTCATTTCTAAGTCCTTCATGTAGAAGCAGTTTCACATTGTCCTTTAATGCACCAATTGTGTCTCATCTTGGTGGCTCAATGTGCTTTGAAGCGTTGCTTGTGTGCATGTCTCATTGCTAGTGCACTTTGGGTGAGTGCTCTGACTTCTACTGAGAATTGCCTGGGAAAACGTCCCCAGCAGTCATGCTGCTTTGTCCATCGGCACCGTGTAACCCCACTTCCACGTTTGAAAAACACATCCCTTTGTTAACGGAGGCAGGAGTTTAACGGACAACCAAAAGACGAGGCTTGGGGAGCTTTTGGCACTTGAGTAAAAAAAAAACAATTCTCTTTTTGCTCTAATGCAACTCTGAAAAGCCATTGTTGTCGTGTGCCTAAAGCAGTCAGAGATGGGCTGTATAATGCCACTGCTATCAGAAGTGCTTAGTGAATTCAAGGCTCAACAATAAGGAGTTTTTCTTTTTTTAGCTTAAGTGACGGTTCTGTCAACTGGCACGAAACCTTTGCACGCTGGCCTTGGGCCAGTGGGCTATCCTTATTGTTGAGTCCGAAAGTTATGCTTTTCTTCCTTACTGTTCCACTGTGGGAATGTGTAGGACAGAGCGGCTGTAAATTAGACTTATGGGACAGCTGGGTTTGGTCCAGAATGAGATGGCAAGTGATTGGAATTAGAAGCTTGACTGCTCTTTATATAATAGTGTGAGTTTTATAACAGGACAGTGAGTGTGTGTGTTTATGTGTCTGTCACTACTTATATTCTTCTTAAAACCACAGTGATCCTGGATGCATCTAGGTTTTCAAATAAATGTTTTTGCAGAGAAGGAATGGAGGTCGGAACTGGATAGATAAAGGGTTAATGGCTGCAAAGTGCGTATTTATGGCGGAGCTTTTAAATGTGACAGCCTGTGCGTATTTCATATCGACTATGAATCCGGGGAGACAAGTTTACAGAGTAATTATGTTCTGCAGATGAAAGCCTGAATCCTGGGTGGATGAATCATAATGCAATTCAATACGGACTTCTCTCTTGGTGCATGCAGCTGGCAGCACTACAATACCCACAATGCACTTATAAGCTCTGAATACATTGACATCTTTGTGTCATGCTTTCACATGACATGTTTTTCTGTCCCCGATTGACTAATAGTGTTACTGGGATACGCAATTATGAGAGAAGGGATCTCCCAGCAATAGTAACAAATTTTAATGGAAATGTTAAAAAATAAATTGCATACATTCTAATCTGCTAAATGCCATTCTAACTGCTCTAAATATTATATGTTCAAAGCAAATATGTTACTCTGGACCACAAAACCATACATACATCATCTGAAAGCTGAATAAATAAGCTTTCCATTGACGTGGGGTTTGTTAGGATAAGACAATATTTGAAAATCTGGAATCTGAGGGTGCAAAAAAATCAAAATATTGAGAAAGTCGCCTTTAAATCTTAAAAGTGAAGTTCTTAGCAATGCATATTACTAATCAAAAATTAAGTTTTGATATATTTACGATAGGAAATTTAATATCTTCACTGAACATGATTGTTACTTAATATCCTAATAATTTTGACCCATACAATGTATTTTTGGCTATTGCTACTAATATACCCGTGTTACTTATGACTGCTTTTGTGGTCTAGGGTTAGATAATATAACACAGTGGTTGAAACTCAAGGCAACCAGAAGGTTGTTGGTTCAATCTTCACAACAAGTGATCCATAAGCCACCGCCATTGAGATGTAAGGAGATATGATACAAATTCTCAAAAGAGCTTATGACCTGCAAGATTTGAATGGGTTTGGATCATCTCATGCATTATTTATCTGTACTTTTAGGGATTCTTAAGCACTTCCAGTACTCAAATTCTGCTGTGCACTATCCTCACCATGTACGGATGGCAGAATACACAAATTAACCGACAAAACACATTCAACAGCAGCCAATTATTGACGTGCCCACTTACTGTGTGGCAGTTACATACCATTGCTTTATTATGGGAAAGCTCGCTTTGTATTTACCATATTTTATCTCCCTCTCTCTCCGAACGTGTACTGTTGATTGCCTTTCCACTAGCTCATTACTGTATTTCTCTGCTGATTGAAAACTTGAGTGGCGTCACCCTCTCAACTGCGGGAAGAAAAATGAATGACTGCCAGAAAATTATTCCATCCAACCTGCCTCAGACTGGCAGCGACTCTTAGCCGCAGCATGTGGGATCCTGTTCTTAAAACATTATGCTTTTATGGTGTAAACCTCTGACATAGTCGTCTGATTGATATGTATTTTCTCAAATTAAGCCATTGCACTTGAAATGAAGTGCTAAATAAATATGCATAACTGTTTATAATGGACAAAAAACTGTTTCTTGGCTTGTCTGCAGTGTGAATATTGTTCCAATCTGACAGATTGCAAATCGCCACATTGTTCAGGCAAATGTGTGTGCAGTGTGTGAGTATGTGAGCAGATTAAGACAAATTAATCACAACGCGTTCTCTATACGAGCGAGATTTGGGAATAACGTCCTCTTATCTGATCATAAACTGGTTTTGATGGATGACGGCTGTGTTTTGGGAATGCATTGTTCCCCTATTATAGACTATGACTGCTCACTCTGCAACTTATTTTTTCAGTCAGTGTTGACTGAAACTTTATGGCATACAGGAAAATGACTCTTAATGATCTCTGTTCTTTTTGCAAGAGATGTGTGACATTGGCTGCCAGATCAACAATGGTTTTCGTGCCAGTGCTTCCTGCCAGTTTTGAGCACCCGGTCTGCTTCTGCCTCACACACTTGTCGTAAGAAGGTGCTGATTGCTGTAAGGGAGAAAGATTAATTGTGTTGCATTATTGAACGCCCCAAGTCAGAATCAATCATTTCTTTGCTTAGCATTTGGAGGTGCATTGCGGTGACTGAGAGCACGTTTAAAATGCAGGCAAGCTGGCGCAGACTGGAATCCTCTACAAAGATATTACTACAGTGGGCCTGGATAAAAACTAGTACCCTCACTAGTGCTGGACGATATACTGGTTTAAAGGATTAGTTCACTTTCAGAACAAAAATTTACAGATAGTGTACTCACCCCCTTGTCATCCAAGATGTGCATGTCTGTGGAATTCTATGGTGCCCCCAAATTTGAACTTTCAAAATGCAGTTTAAATGCAGCTTCAAAGAGCTCTAAACGATCCCAGCCGAGGAAAAGGGTCTTATTTTGCTAAACAATCATTTATTTTCTTAAAAAAATAAATAAACAAATACAATTTATATACTTTTTTAACCTTCAATGCTCGTCTTGTTTAGTTCTGTGTGAACGTTTTGTTGTTGTTGTTGTTGTTTTTTTGGTCATGACGGTTACTATAAGCTTACTTAGTATAGGCTTACTAGTGGTAGGAGAACATTTAGAACTATTAAACATGCAACTAATTCTTAAAATGGGTAAATACACGGCTGTTAACAGAAGCCAGAGTCACTATAGATTGATGCAAAAAGGAGAAAATACTGTAGCAGGCAGAGCAAACTAATTTCACTATGCTTGAAATATTGGAAGAAAGTCCTAAATACTGAATTGTGGGTTTATATGAATGTATCTCTAAGGGGAACTGACTGTATTCAGAAAACTTGTCAGAAATATCAGAAAAGATGTTATTTTCTTTTCGTCTTACCTGCACAGAGTGAGTTTGCACTGTAATTCAGCCCTTCTGCTGTTTTTGTTTCGTGCAGATGCAGTTTTATGCAGCATAATTTCACAAAGCGAAGATCAGACCATACTGCTTCTGCTTCAATTTTTGAATTTCTACAAGCTAATTTATATCAAAAACCGATTGCAGTGGTTTAATAGATTCTGATTCATATAAAGGCACAAACAGAGAAAAATAATGTTACAATAACCATGAAACCACCCTAAAAAAAATAACCCTCACTTAGCACTAACCCTCACTCTATGTTGTTGTTTTCTTTCCTCCCACTGTCACTTTGCATTTACAAGGTCTACTGGTCCACTTTGCTTTCTTCCTAATGGATTTTATCCTGTCTTGCCAAGAAGAATCAAAGAATGTGTTTTCTGGTCTTGTTTGCGACCTACAGCGCTCTAACCTCCATGTTCGAAATTCATGCTAAGTGTTGATGCAGAAGGGTGCACATTGACTTGACAGAACCTGAGGGTTTTGGCTCTAGAAAGAGAAAACCTGTTTGTCATTTGAGTGGACGTTTGGAAATATCCATAGGCGATCCATATATTCCCTGTAGCCCTATAAAGCTAGAGTACATGTTGTTCAGTGCCAAGTCACTTCAAAACCATCATTTCATCTTGTCTACCAACTTTTGTGGTAATCCCATGATATTGTTATTTAATCTGTTCCATTTTTTTTAGTAAAGCATTCATAGTAAAGGTTATGAATACAAGCCTCATTCCATGGCATTTGGCGACGCACGCCAGGGGCGAAGAGCAGGAAGTTAATTGTTAATTTCCACACCAAAGTTAATTATCGCAGACAGCCTTTATTGCCATTAAATCTTTTCATTAATTATCATTAGTGTCGTTAAAGGACGTTTTCCTGCTGACCAAACACAAACGGGAAGGCACGTTTGGGATTGTGAATGAAGCCTCAGCCACGTCCTTGCAGCGGTGGGGTTTTGTGCAAGCACCTTGTAATTTCCTTCGATTGATTTGCAGAGACGCACATCATGATGTTAAATGCCTGGTCAGTCACACTGAGGTTTCAAGGAGAGTCGAGTCAAGGACAGACCTCTAGTTAAAGCCTGGTCAAATGCATTCACCTGCAAGCAGCGATTCACACTGCCTGTGGACTTGTCAGGTGTAACTGCTGATCTTAGATCAGTATTTCTGGCATTCTTCTTATTCTTAACCCGAAGCAGCTAATGATGCCAGAACATATAAGACAATGTCTTACTAATTTCAGCTGTACTTTCAAACTAAAATGTACAGATGCCTCTGAGAATTGCATGATCATTTACAGCAAATTCATTTCTGTTTAAAAGCCTCCATAGAGTGTTTTTGAGTAGACTATGCACTTAGCATTGCCTCAGAGTCCTGTATTTTTCACAATTGTTTGCTCCTTAAGACAATATGCTGCATTCTCTTTAAGATGTAATGCTCTGAACTTTCACTGCTCATCCATACTGTCAAAAAGAGGCCTGCACCTTTGAGGAATATAATGCAAAGCATTATGGAGTTTGTCATCTAATCTTTATGTTCTCAGCGTTTTTGAGTCTATAGAGACTTTACAGAACAAAGGCTGGCTTAGCGAAGGATTTGAATTACAATTATCAAGATGTGAGAGTAAAATTCATTTACGACAGCATTGCCTTTTACAAATGCGATTTGTCAGTTTGGCATGCTGTTGAAATCAGGTTTGATGTTTACCAGGTCATTTTAGGGAATGGATGAGAACAGTGGATGGGAGAGGGAAATTGTTTCAGAAATTCACGCCAAATGAACACTGACAGGCTGTTCATATAATTCTGTTTAGTTAAAGGAGAAGTTCACTTTCAGAAGAAAAGTTTACAGATAATTTACTCACTCCCTTGTCATCTGAAATGTTCATGTCTTTCTGTCTTCAGTTATAAAGAAATTGTTTTTTGAAGAAAACATTTCAACATTTCTCTCCGTATAGTGGACTTCGATGGTGCCTGCGAGTTTGAACTTCAAAAATGCAGTTTAAATGCAGCTTCAAAGGGCTCTAAACAATCCCAGCCAAGGAAGAAGGGTCTTATCCAGTGAAACGATTGGTGCTTCTGCAGCCGAGTAGGACGATTTTCAAGTTGGAGGAGAAAATGAGATGGGAGTTTTTCGACATACCCTAGCTGTCTTGAACCGGAATACACAGAGTTCACGCTGAGCTAGACAAGGTGAGCATTAGAGGTTAAAAAGTATATAAATAGTAAATTTTTTAGAAAATAACTGATCGTTTTGCTAGATAAGACTCTTCTTCCTTGGCTGGGATCATTTAGAGCCCTTTGAAGCTGCATTCAAACTGCATTTTGGAAGTTCAAACTCACGGGCACCATAGAAGTCCACTATATGGAGAGAAATGCTGAAATGTTTTCCTCAAAAAACATAATTTCTTTACGACTGAAGAAAGACAGACATGAACATCTTGGATGACAAGGATGTGAGTACATTATCTGTAAATTTTAACCAATAAACTAATAGCCTGAGGTGTAAAACATAACTACAGACACAAAAAAGTGAAGGATTTACTTTAAACCTTTGATTGTAAAAACACATGCATTTATAAATCCTTCGTCTGTCTTTAGTGAATTTATAGCTTTGACTGTGCAATCGCTGTGCAATTTGTGCTCTGATGGTCTTTTCTATTAAACATTGATTAAAAGTGTCCATGCATTCCCTGACAGCGTCTCTGACTGCCTGTACCAGAAAGCCACCCTCTTCTCTTCTGCCCCCTCTTTTCTTCTCTTCACTGTCCCAGTAGATTTCCGAGACCCTCAGGCAGTGGCCTCATTTTGCTTTCTTATCTCCTCGCTCTGTGTTTGGTCTTCTGAGAGCCCATCTCCCCCTCTAGAGAAACTCTCGGTTTCTAAATCAATTCACATTGAGTCTTCCTTCTCTCTTATTTCTGAGTGACTGTCAAAGCCATCTGTAATTACTATCGCTGCTCCTGAATGAACTCGGATTCACACGGCTCGTTTTGATTCGTTACTGCAGGCTCTGATGTCACTGGGTACAAAGGATGTGACTAGTGCTTTGTGTAGTACTTTAAGTTAATGTAAACCCTTGTGGTTTTTTAAGCCCTCAGGGCTCAACTGAAATCAATTGATTTGCAGCTAAACTCAAAAAGTATTCTTGTTGCGTCATAAAATTTAAGGTTGAACCACTGTTGTCACATGAATTATTTTAACAATGTCCTTACTAGCTTTCTGTGCCTTGAACGTGGTAGTTCCATTTCTGTTTTTACAGGGTCAGAAAGCTCTCGGATTTCATCACAAATATCTTAATTTGTGTTCTGAAAATGAATGAAGGGTTTTGGAATTGCATGTGGGTGAGTAATTAATGAGAGAATTTTCATTTTTGGCTGAACTATACCTTTAAGGTATACCAGATATTTTTCTAAATACCAACGTCTGATTACTTCTGCCAAATGACTTTAACATTGCGCATTGTACCAGATTACTTCACACAAAATTGTTTTTAATTAGCCCACTTCAAAGCCGGGGAGAGTAATGATTCTCTTTTGAAAGAAAAATGAGGTGTGTTTTCAGAGCATGAAGGTTAGCCAAATCATGCTACACACTTGGCTGTCAAATCAACCCATTTGTGCTAATAAAGGCTAATGTTCCAACAAACTGCGTGGGCTACCCTTGAAGGGAGGTCTTAAGCATGTGAAAACACGGGGTCGGACAAAACCATTAGCATCTCTCCGTTCTCTTGCGATTCGCTGTTTTCGTACATATTTATAAGCAAACATGAAATTGACAAATGCTCTGTTGACTAAGTGTGTCTGGTAATTGGGTTTTATGAAATGGTGCGTCTGTGTTTTCCACATTTTGTTGCTTAAGGAGTCTGTGGCAGGTCTGCTTCAATCTGAACTTTCAGCATCTTCCCCACTAATGATATTTCTTTTACACCATATCTCTGTCCTTAGTGATATTGCAGTAGGAAGTGCGAAATAGTCTCTAAAACCATGCCTAGAATTCGCAAACTTAATCATGTCTCTCACCTATTATTGCTTCTTGTTATAGCTTGCCTAGACTGCCGTTCAAAAGTTTGGGATCTGTGAGATTTTTAATGTTTTTTAAAAAATGCTCATCAAAGTATTTGATCAAAAATACAGAAAGTAATATCATGAAATATTATTGCAATTCAAAATGACAGTGTTCTATTTTAATGTACTTTAAAATGTATTTTATTTCTGAGATTCAAAGCTGAATTTTCATCAGCCGTTACTCCAGTCTTCATTGTCACATGATCGTTCAGAAATCATTCTAATATGCTGATTTATTATTAGAATTAATGTTGCAAACAGTTGTGCTGCTTAATATTTTTTTGGAACCTGTGATGCTTTTTATTCAGGATTCTTTAATGAATAAAAAGTTAAAAAGAACAGCATTTATTCAAAATCAAAATCACTTTTTATTAATTTAACACATCTTTGCTGAATAAAAGTATTAATTTCTTTCAAAGAAAGAAAGAAAGAAAAAATGTACTGACCCCAAACTTTGAATGGCAGTGTATATTGTTAGAAAAGATTTCTATTTTAAATAAATGCTGTTCTTTCTAACATTTTATTCATCGAAGAATCCTGAAAAAAGTATCACAGATTAAAAAAAATATTAAGCAGCACAACTGTTTCAACACTGATAATAAATCAACATATTAGAATGATTTCTGAATAATCATGTGACACTGAAGACTGGAGTAATGATGCTGAAAATTAAGCTTGGCATCGCAGGAATAAATTACAGTTTAAAGTATTTTAAAATAGAAAACCTTTATTTGAAATTGCAATAATATTTCACAATATTACTGTTTTTTCTGTATTTTTAGTAATAATAAAAAAAAAAAACGCAGCCTTGATGAGCAGAAAAGCTTCTTTAAAAACATTACAAATCTTACTGATCCCAAACCTCTGAATAGCAATGTATCAAAAATCCTTAAAAAGTGAAGACCTCAAAAGACTACAAAAATATACAGCAATGTAGATGATTTTAAGTTTCACCTTTATGGCCATTTTACCCCTTTTTAATGGTTTATAAATGAATTAATTTATTAAAATTAAAGTTTATTTATATTTTATTTTATTCACATTTATACAAAGCAAATAGCACAAAGCATGTAATTATTTTTATAATATTTAAATATATAAATGCCTTTCTTTTCAAAACAAAATTTCACCAAATCTAAATGCCAGTCATGGCTTATGGAGAGAATTAATTTTAGAACATCAAAGCTGGGAAAAAATAAATAAATAAATAAAATAGGAGTAGGAAATGCAGTGTGCCGACAGTCATTAAGCATTTCCAATTCCACCTCATTATTTTACTAATTCAATTGGATGGAGAGGCAATGGAAGGAAAAAAAAAAAAGATAATTACTATGACTTTGGCCATGCTTGAAACCCCCGTATGCACTCGGGTATTAAATGGGATTTGTTGAGGCGTGCATTATTCGGAAAAACTGCGCTAGACACCTTTGTGATTTTTCACCCAGACTTCAGTAGTTCAGTATGTAGGTCTTCAATATGTAGGCAAAAAGGAGACTGGAAATTGTTTGTTGATATGTACTGCATTTATTTTTTAAATGTGTCCTTCGGAAAAGTTTTATTAATGCGGTGTATGTTTTTGTGTGATAAAGTTGGAGTGTTCATGAAATGCGTTTGTGGGTTTTCACGATACTCTCAAACAGTAACTTTAAACTTCTCAGCCAGGCCAAAGAGGAGGCTTAAGATAGAAAAAAGCATCAGGGCCTTTCTGAAGCAAAACCAATTTGTAGTGCGTTTCCTACATACCTGGTTGGCTTCAATCAGCCCACACAAAAGGTGTGAGTCAGCAGCCTTCTATGGAGCCTTTGTGAGGGAAGTGCCTCATACTGCGCTTCCACAGAGAGGCTGGAGCTTTACAAGGTGAGGAGAATTAAAGGTACAGTTCACCGAAAAATGGAAGTTGTCATCATTTACTCACCCTAAAACCTGTATGCATTTTTATTCTGCAGAACATAAAATATAGGTTGTTTCCTGTACAGTAAATGTCAGTCGGGTCCAAACAGAAGAATGAAAGTCATATAGGTTAGGAATGACATGAGGGGACATCACTTTAAGAGGTTTTTGAAACCAGTATATGTGGTTGTGTGATTTACTTTTTGTAGGTTTTGTTCCAGGAAGCTCATTACATGCACAGGAACATTTCTGGAAATATTTGTGAGTTTTTATTGTTTGCAGTAGGTGTGAAATAATTGACCACCTTGCTTTTCTAAAAAATGGCTTGAGTGCTTGAGTCTACTTAAATGTTGAAATTGTTTTCAGTTGCAGCGAAGTAGTGCAAAGAGTACTCCTATTGTGCCAATCCTTTATGAGTTCCTTCCTTCCTCAGAGCGTATGAGATGAAGTTTTGAATAATGTTCACACAGCTCTGAAAATATATGGTCTTTCAACACGGCAGCAGCTCTCCGGTTCCCAACAAGCAGTGTGTATGGAGTATTTATGCATTGAATAATGGCTCCAGTTTCTCGAGCAAATTAATAACAAGTCATGTTAACCACCCACAGACATTCCTGCACACACTTTACGCTCAGAAAGAGATACTCGGAGAGTGGATGAAAGGAGAGGATAAGCTCTGTGAAAGACTGACATGAAGGAAATGAGGTCTGAAAGAGATGGGGAGCATGAGATGATGAGAGCGATAGATGGAAAGAGGCGACAGTTCGAGTGAGGGGAAAAAAACAACATCGGTTAATTTAATCTTAATAGGCTCCCCTCGATCCCCCCTCACTGCAGTCAGGGCTAACATTTTTAACAATAGACAGTACATTACAAGCTCAGCTCTCCTCAAGTCCTGTGTACAAACAGCTGGGATGTTACAAGCTGCTGTGCATGATGTTAGATGTGTTTTAATTAGCCAAGATGAGATAAAACTTTGATATTCTCCATCAATAATGTAAAACAATAGCAATAGATTATGGCAAAGATTTAATCATTTAAGAGCATTGTAAAAAATACACTTTAAGAGTGCATATTATATTATATTATATTACATTATATTATATGTTATGTTGTGTTATGTTATGTTTTATTTATTATATTAAAATTTTAGAATATAGTTAATTTAAAATATAGTTGCAAAATGTTTTCATGTTTTTCTTCTACATTAATATATGGTATAATATAATATAATTTATATAATATATAGCATTTCTGGCAGATCACATTAAAATTGTTTAATGTTATGACTACTCTATTGTATTGTGTTCTATTCTGTAAAACATAGATCACTATTTTACTATTTTACTTAAAAATTCTATTCTATTCTATTCTATTCTGTAAAATATTATAGATTACAGCAAAATGTTTTCATGTTTTGACCAGTATTATAAATCTACACTATTTTACTTCAAGGTTTCTATTCTATTCTATTCTATTCTGTTCTGTTCTATTCTATTCTATTCTATTCTATTTATTCTATTCTATTCTATTCTATTCTGTTCTATTATGTAAAATATTATAAATCACAGCAAATGTTTTTGTTTTGACCAATATAATAAATCTACACTATTTTACTTAAAAATTCTATTCTGTTCTGTTCTGTTCTATTATGTAAAATATTATAGATCACAGCAAAATGTTTTCATGTTTTGACCAATAATATAAATCTACAGTTATACTTCAGAATTTTCATTCCATTCCATTCTGTTCTATTCTATTCTATTCTATTTTATTCTATTCTGTAAAATATTATAGATCACAGCAAAATGTTTTCATGTTTTGACCAATATTATAAATCTACACTGTTATATTCAGAATTTCCATTCCATTCTATTTAATTCTATTCTATTCTATTCTGTAAAATATTATAGATCACAACAAAATGGTTTCATGTTTTTATCAATATTATTAATCTACACTATTTTACTTCAAAATGTATATTCTATTCTATTGTATTCTTTTCTATTCTATTCTATTTTATGTAAAATATTATAGATCACAGCAAAATGTTTTCATATTTTGACCAATATAAATCTACACTATTTTTCTTTACTACTACATTTACTACACTGTTTTTTTTTTAAATTTGAAGTAAAATAGTGTATATTTATAATGGTCATAGTATGAAAATATTGTTACATAATGGTGACAACTTTGTTTTGTTTTTTTTCATTGTCAATATTAGTCATGCTTTTTTGTGATGAATGTTTCGTAAGTGTATTGTGTAAAAAACAATACTAGCTTATAATTCAGAAGCTAGTAGAGAATGTTTGGTAGATAGCATTGTAACAAATGAAAGCTAGGCACTCCACAGAGGTGACGTGATGGCATGAGGGACGTTAAAGCCCAGCATTTGCTGTAGAGGCGGATTAAAGGTCAGTGCACTCGGCTGTGATATTAATCGGAGAGACTCATTGATAATTTAGCTTCATGGGCAGCTCTTGGGTCATGGACATCATCAGGTTGTGCAGAGTCCAGTCACGCACTCTTTCTCCCAAACCTCCACACACACACTTTCTCTCACCCAGCTGACATTCATTTGTTTTTCATTGTCTCACTCTTCCCTCTCATACACACACACCTTTCCACTGCTCACAATAAACCTGTGGCTTGTAATGCAGCATTGCACCAGAATAGAGAAATCCGAGACAGGACATTAATCTAGAGTCACATTCTCCCGTCCTGCACTTCCTGTTTCAAAAACCGAACACAGAAACAAGCCTATTTTAAGAATTCATTGCTTACCTGAGGCCTAAACCTTTTACATTAGATTCCATTTGTGCCTGTGGCTGCTAACTCTCTCCCCATATTACATGAGTCATTTGACAGCATAGACACATGGGCCTTTCAGAGGGTCTTACCATGTGATTTTAGGACTGCTTGTACTGCACATATATGTGATTTTAGAGGTCATCATTACTTCAGACTTCTCTGTTAACTATCTGCTTGTTTTGGGCTGTAAAGATGGTTTTCACCAGTACAGGAGACAGTCTGCACCCTGAGGCGTTCTGTAGGTGTTTTTGTTTTGTAAAGGTGCGTGCATTGCTTAGGTGATTTTTAGACTCTCATTTGTCATTCAGGACCTTTTGTACACCAACCTTTAATACTGTATGACATATTAAGGGGGACAATTCACTCAAAATTGAAAATTCTGATATTTGCCTTAAGTTATTTGTACATACTAGATACCCAACAATGCTAGTTTTAGAACTCTCACCTCAAGTTTGTTGTCGTCTACCAGTTAAAGCCTTTAATTTGGGTGACTGAAAGATGGAAAAGAAAAGATGATCCAGTCTGACACGTGTCTAAAAAAAAAAGCAAACAGAACTTTGTTGGGTACAGAGTCTCAGGCTTAGTCTTAGTTGAGGGCGCATTGCATTTGTCTGATTGTGAGCAAAAAAAAAGCGGACAGTTGTCTAAAATGAGCCATAGCTGATGGCTTATCGAGTCCTCTAATTGGCTCCTTTTTTCTTCTTCTGATTTGAAGGCAATATCAGGTCATCGTATCTTTAAACTCTCTCCAGGCTTGGACTTTTCACTGATAACCTGCTGGTTAGCTGGAGATGAAGATGTGATTGAACCAGAAACTCTGTCAAGGCTAAGACGGATGTTTTTCATTAAAAAGCATTAGAGGTTTTCTTATTTTAGTGCCATTTGATTTAGGCTGCCACATCCCCTTCACCTCTGTTGCTTCTTAAACCTTTCCAGCTTCATGTGAGATTCAATTCCAAAGGGTGTCTGTGTGTAATACCTGATCAGACGTGCCTGCCGAGTAATCAACATCAAGACTAAAGATAATAAGTTGATAAGCATGTTGAAAAACTCAAACTCTATATACAGTATATAGAGTTTGAGTTTTTCAACATGCTTATCAACTTTTTTCACTTTCATTTTAAATGATCCTTTGGTGTGACAAATGGCTTTTTACAAGTAATTAATGAACCTGTAGTGATGTCTTAAAAGATGAATTTATGATAGTTATAACAATTAGCAAAATACTGTTTTTCACAAATTAGTCATTTGGTAGCTAAATCGTAGTTTGGAGAGGATAATATGTGAAATGTTTTTATTTTGTTAAAGTAAATGTATGATCAAATGTTATATTGCGCTGCCTAAAATAATAAGCTATCAACTGGTAAACATCATTTCAGTGCAATTATGTGAAGCAACTTGAGCTGAATTTGTTTTATTTACTGTTTATTTAGGCTAATTGTTTAGCATACGAACAGCAGGGAGTGCATGGTTGATAGCAAAAACAAAATATGACCACCTGTTGCTTTATATGATAGATAGATAGATAGATAGATAGATTGATAGATTGATAGAGAGCTAGATAGATAAGAGACAGAATGATAGCTAGATAGATAGATAGATAGATAGATAGATCGATCGATCAAGCAATGAAGGCATTGAATCCAGCTTGAGGATGCCTGCTTTCCACTCTTCAGTCTGATTCCTAATGTACCTTGATATTTTTATCACGTCTCTGTCGCCGCTGTTCTTGCCATTCTCGTTTTTCACCAGGGCTGGTGCGGAGCTGTCAAAGAACAACCCGTCACTCGCTCAAAAACGCTCTTCACCTCCAGCCATTTTCTCAGTGCAGGAACATCAAGACCCGTTCGCCTCCTCAGACTCCTTCCTCCTTGTTCCTTTTCCCCCTCTGTCTTCAGTCAGTTTTTGGCAGTCTTTAAACTCCTACTCAGGCCTCAGCGTTCAGTTGTTGTCTCTGTGCTTTGAATTGGATCTGTTGTCATCACTTCCGTGAGGCCTTATTCTATCTATATGTCTATATGTCTATATGTCTATCTGTCTATCTATCTATCTATCTATCTATCTGTCGTTCTATCTATCGTTCTATCATCATCGTTCTATGTATCGTTCTGTGTATCATTCAATCTGTCTATCTATCTATCTATCTATCTATCTATCTATCTATCTATCCCTCTGTTTATCATTATAATTATTGTACTATCTGTTGTCCTGTCTATCATTCTGTTGTTCTGTTGTTTTATCGTTATATCTATCTATCTGTCTATCTATCTATCTATCATTGTCTGTCTGTATCTATCATATCTCTCTCGTTGCTTTATATATGTTTCGTGCTGTATATATGTTTTTTTAACAATATATAACACAACATGTGTATATATAGTCAGTCTTTTAATTAATTAAAATTTTCATTACACATTGTTTGTAATGCACCTCCCATCCAGCAGATGTTGCTGAGTGTCTGTTTGTAGTTAATTGTTGTTGAGGGTTTTTAGAAAAAAGTTTTTAGAAGGAAGTCATCTCCTTCTTTTGCATTATTGTGATTTATTTGTATTTCAGTGGCCAACAACGTGAAAGTATGTGAATTGTAAATATTTGAGAAAAGTCTTCTGCAGACACAATGCATGTTGTTCACTTTAGTGATCAGGTGATTATGTAAGAACTGAAGTATGACATTCTAAATGAAATTTTCCCAAATTTTCTCAAAGCTCTGGATTCATTCAAATCAGCTACCCAGTCCTACTGGATAATCCTGCAGTGTCTAAAGTGCTGGCTTGTTTAGCTTCCCTTCTCACCTCATTGATAACCGCTGTGCTGCTCTGTAGCAGTTTTCTGTCTCTTCCTCTCACTCTCTCTCTCTAGCTCTTACTATTTGCACGGTAAACAACTCTTCTCCCCTATTATCTCTGTCTGCACAGCTCTTGGTAGCAGCAGGCCCACGTCTGTAATTATGCTAGGTTGTACACAGACAGGAGGACGTGAGGGTGGCTATTGATAAGAGCCCAGAGTCATTGTCACGGCTGCCCTTTAACTGCCTGTCGGAGACCATTACGGGGTCCGTCCACTGCGAGGGAACGAAACAAAAAAAGTTTCAGGTTGTTACCACCCCCTCAGGCGCTGGGGAGAATTCTTGCCGCACTAAACAACAGAGGCCGTTAAGTGGGCTTGCTGCATCTGTGTGTGGCTGAAGCGGTGTAAGGGCCCTCCACTTGCCACAGGTTAGGCTGCTGAAAAGATACTTATTCACTCGCTGCTGTAAACATGTGGACGCAGTTTGAGCCTACTCACTAACGTTTTTTTGTGAATTCAGCGGAAATGTTACAGGCTGTGACTCCGAGAAAAATAAACTCTTGACTTTGCTTGAAAGAGGCTAATGAATAAATCTAGGTGTGCGTGGGTTTTAAAATGGCCTCTACACCAGCACTGCAGTTGATTTTAAAAGTGCTTGGATGCCAGTTGTAGTTTTGTGTTAAAATCATAGCGCCACAGGGCGCTTGCAGTGTGTACAATGGATTATAATCACAGAATTTTTCTTTTATTTACTAAATTTTAAAGTTAATTCAAAATTCAGAGACACCTGGGGGGCATTTCCGGTACAATAGTTTTGCATAGCCAGACATTCAGACTGACAGCAGAAGGTTTGCAAACCTTGTCCGGTTTGAATGGCCAAGGCCCACCCAAGAGATCATAAAAAATCATTAAAATTTTAAGGCAGTTGGGTTACTTACCCAGCTTTTAAGTTTAACAAACACAAATATCTAAGTTGTAACTTAACAAACTTATTTGAGTTGACTGAACTTAAAATTTTAAGGCAGCAGGTAACAAATTATTTTAAGATGACTCAAATTGTGTTTTTTGTTTTTTACAGTATACATCAATACTAACAAAAAAATGTGCTTCTAACCACAATTCGAGAGCTGTAGTTCTAACTTTGCAATGGATAGTTTCATTAAAACTATGGTTTCGGGAAACAGTGTTGTAATGACAGAACTTGCAATCATAGCTTGCTAAGAATGCATTTGGCAAACACCCCAGCTGATTAGCATGCTGGGCAGTGAATGCATAATGGAACGTCAGCTTAGCATGCTAACTGATTAAAAACCCAATTGTTTTGACCATTTATTGTAAAGATTATATGTTGTGAGAGTCTGTTTGAACCAAAGCCAAAAAATATTTGCTATCTAATGCACATTTCTGACGCTGACGATACTGTCCATCAGCATTTACAGGCCCTGCGGGAAACATTAACTTACATCAACGGTTCTTGTGACGCTTCTCTTTTGTTGCTCTCGTGATGTAGTGATTTTAAAAATTAACATAGCTTTGCGTATCTGCCAGTCGTGAAATGTTAATGAGAATGCTGCCGTCTCAGCTGCTTAGTCTGTCACAACAGTGCAAGCTATTTTCATGAAAGGCATGTGATTTTGTGTGCGTCTGTGCGTGCAAGTGTAGGTTTGCAAAGTTTAGAGGACAGCTGTCCTTTCTCACCATGCAGTATGTAATTTTCAAGGCTGTAAATAGAGGATGCATGTGGGTTTTTAACAAGGACTCAGAAAAGACATGGTGAGAAGAGGAGAGGAGGAGTGCGGGGCAAGTTACACAGTGTGTTGATGTCCCTAAGCAGTAGCTAATTAGCTATTAAGCAGATCTGCCCTTACAAATAGTTAGACATATGTTTACTGGACAGTTAACCATGTTTTTTGTGGCCTTTTGCACTTGCTGTACTTGAATGAAACAACTGAAAGCAATAAATAAAAGATAGTAGCTTGTTTATAATGAGAAATGCAGTTAACGCCGGGTTTGTGTCATAGCTATGCTCCATTCAGGGCTGACTTACCCATATGTATTTATAACATCAGTTGTCAACAGACCCTCGAAACCCTCCAAGCTTTATGCTTTTAACAGGTTTTGTAAATACAGATTTCACAAAGAGCCAAGTGCTCACTAACTAGCACTTGAGCCCTTGTTCTCCTTTGTGTTCATGTCTTTGGTGACCGCCATCCCCTATTTGTCACATCCCATCTCGTTCTCCCAGTGGGTGTTTGATAATGGAGCTGCTATGTTTGCCACATCTGCTCAATCTTTAGATTACAGACTCTGGAAGCCCGTAGGAAGCCCTGATGAGCCTGTGGCATGATAATGTTAGACCCTCAGCCAGATCCGTGGCCTCCGGTATCAGCTGGGATTGTGGACTTTGTGCCATACGCCTTCAGAAGTGCCAAGCCACAACACTTGATACGTCGAAGACCGTAGATATCTTGTTTACTGAGTGTTTGTCATGGGCCAAATGTGTAAAGAGTGTGTTTGTAATGTTGTTCGGCTTCCTGCAAACTCTGGGTTCAAATATGCTGTGAATATTTCTTGGTTTATTGCAGTTTAGTGTACAGTAGGGATATCTGGAGGAGTTGCATAGTTATTGAGTTCAGACGTTATCTGCTGGCCTGGGTTTAATTGCATTTCTTTGTATCAAGTTTGCTTATCATAATTAGACTCATAATTCAATCCCGTTTCTGATGTAGTGACCTTAATGTTTCGTTGTTTATTATTTTCTAATCCGATAGGACACGTACTGGTGCAGTAGCAGTGAGATAATATTAAACTGGTACCTTTGGAAAAAAGGTTGTGCATTGTCTCCGGGGCTACATTGACCTGAGCTTGAGTTGTGAAATGGCAACATGCGTCAAAAACGTTTTCAACCATGCTGTGTGTTCCCTGCTGACCCAGGTTTACATCTTTGACCTACAGCAAGTGTCTACATGTAGGTCAAACCCTTGTTTTAGCACACAAGTATGTCAGACCTTGCTTTGTATGCTGTTAGCAGTTTGGCAAATTATGCATGTAGCTATTCAAAGTTTTGTTGTGTGCAAATATAGAAATTTTCCAGAAACAGGTTCAAAATTGTGACCACTATGTGATGCTGAAGTTTTCTAATGATGCGATAGCAGATAAGCATATTTCAAACTACTGATTTGATGCAATATTAAGTAATATGTCTATGAAGTATATTTAATTTTGATTTATTGTTTACTGTTTTGTTCAGTATGTTGCATATGCTAAATTTGGATCACTTTGACTTCCATAATTCAAAATTCAAACTCTTAGCGCCAGATTTACTAAACAGGGAAAATTAGCATTGCAGTGCACTTCTATAAAAGCGTAGATGGGAAGAAAAAATTCAGCATGTGATTTACTGACCACGTGCAAATTAAAGAAAGGACGAGCGCACACGTTAGTAAATCGTGTTGTGTGATTCATTTTAATACTCTCCTCCCATAAATTTTGTGTCTGAAAGGGAAACGTCTACAAATGCATATTCAATAAGGTCACCTTTTCAGTGCTTATTCTTCACTGTGCGTCTTTAGTAAGTCCTGACAGTACTATTTTAACGCCAAAAAGCGGTTTGCGCTGGTGCAAGCTGTTAGTAAATCTGGCCCTTAGTGTCTTTTTTTTAATCCTAAGCGGTCACAGTATGACTTGTATTTTAGTATGTGCAGTTCAGTGTTACATTTAGAAAGAAATTTGTGCAGAAATAAAGCGTATGCTGAGATCATTCACTGGTCATTTATTATGTAAAAGGTTGCCACTGGGAATAGAGAGACCCTGCCGGCACTTTGATGTTGGCCTTGATTCCGTTAAGAAGAAGAGTGGATGTGCTGGTCCCAGCATGCATTTCACCTTTCCTGGCATTTGTGCTATATTTTTATATAAAAAGCGTAAAGCTTGTCTGTGGATTCTGTACAGATGAAGACTGGAAATATTTTGTCATTTACATGCAGTAATCCAGCTAATAAATTCAAATTTAGGTATAAATTTAGATACACCGCCTACAGTGTGACCAAGACTCGGCCCAATTGGCCTGACGGGTATGCTACAACAAACAAAAGCACAAAATCGCTTATAACTCATAAGCTGTCAGTCGCAGACTCAAGTTAAATTTTCGGGTATTTCAGGTATATGCGTCGGCAGCCGATAGCCTTGTGGTTAACGCATCAACATATAGTGCCATTGCGCAAGTTCGAATCACTGGCTCGTGGACCTTTCCCGATCCCACCCCCTTCTCTCTCTCCCACTTTGCTTCCTGTCTAACTACACTGACCTGTCTAAATAAAGGCATTAAAAAAAAAACCCTTTGACAAACTTTAATAGGGTCATTTAAAAAAAAAAAAAGGGCCTGTCCAAATTTACCCAAAATCCTATAAAGCCTAAAGGAAAACTCAAAACTTAGCAAAGCCTGGTGAGCACATGCAACAGGTGATTCTAAACAAGCTTGCAAAGTTTTAAGGAGATCGGACCACAGCTGGCACTATAACTCTCTTAAAAATAAAAGTTCTAAACGGAATTTCTCACAGTGATGTCATAGAAAAACCATTTTGGCTTCCTCCAAGAAAAGCGAATAGTTCCTAAAATAACCATTTTTTTATTAGTGTGAGGAATATTTTAATAATCTAAAATAATCTAAGGAACCTTTTTGTAGTGTAAAAGTTCCATGGATGTGAAAGGTTCATGAAATCATTATTGGTCAATATATATATATTTTTTTTAATACCTGGAATTATTAAACACATTCTGCCTTATTGGGACAATAAAGCCCTCCCTACACCTATCCCTAAACGTAACTGATAAACACACACAAAACGTGTTATTTTCCACTTTTTGATTATTTTCTTCATTTTATTGAAAATAAATGCGTTTTCGATTTGATATGTAATGTGAAAAGAGAGAAGAACAAGTTCAGTAAAAGGTGGATTTGAATTCGGGTCAATCGCGTCAAAAAGCTGCTGCTACACGCTTTACCACTTATTTCACTAGAGCCATTGTTTAGCAGCAGGCGTTTTTTGCAATGTTGTCTAGCCCAACCACCCGTTAGGGGGCTAAATGTTTGTGTCGTCAAATATTTTGAAAGATTCTGACATTTGTTCAAGACAGACTAGATTTCTGTGAAATATGTACTTTTGTACAGACACAAATCACAGTCTGTGATTGGCTACATTACATCAATCAGATGGTTGTTTCCTGTCCAAAAGGTGGTACTTTGGCCAAATAACCCTCACTCCTAAGAAGGTAAACAAATTTAATTCTATGTGCAAGATCCCCTATTGTTCCAATTCAGCATATGGTCTACAATATTTGCTCTAGGACGTGTCTTGAGTTCAATCATGCATTTCCTCTGAAACTGGCTGTCGGAGTTGTAATATAGATGCACATGATTGCAGTCGTGGCTCCCGTGGCTCAAGTGCAAGCAGAGGATCAGATTTAATTAACGTCTAGCCCCCCGGCATCTCTCCCGAGGATGGTGGGGTTCAATAGCAAGCGGCTAGCACGTTCGCGTTCCCTCTCTCCCTCGCTGTAGTCTGGTTAACACACCAGCAGAGGAACTGGAGAGCTTTTCTCCATGCTCTTCATTGAGATGCGCAGCCACATTGCAAAGCCAGAGGGCTCGTCTGTGTTCTCTTCATCCCTCCCTCGTACAAGCGCATACACAAACGCGAACTAATGTGTCACACACAAACAGTCGTTTTTAGATTTGTATCACAGTTGTCACTCGCTTTACCTAAAGTTGTGTTTGTGTCTCCGGGGGAATTGTAACTTTGCATTGACGGTCTAGAGGTTCTAACACATTGAGGCTGCATCTAAAATTGCATACTTTACTAAGATATATGAGAAAAAATATAGGGCAGTGAGTATTATTTTCACAGTAGTGTAGGATTTAAGTCGCCATTATGGTGATCAATGTTTCTGACATTTTATATGTACCTACTATAGTAAATCCAGATTACATTCGTACTACACACATTCATACTATATAATGCAGCCTGGGACTTAAGAAGTGTTGCTACCCCCCACCCCACCACCACCACCAACAGTAACTTTTGATTTCCCCAGACAGTGGAAGTTACCCGTGCTGGATTAATCGCTCGGACTGGACAGCAAGCCAGAGTTTACTGAGGGGGAAAATTAATTCAGTCCTCCATGGACAGAGTGTCTTAGCCATCTCTACTGGCAGAACAATCCCCCTCTGCAATAAACAACCATCAGCATGACAACTCCGGATGAGACACCTAAAACTAAACACTGTCGCCAAGTAAAACATCTCAGCCCAGCATGCTTTCAAGGACTGCACTTACCCTCACCTAACTGTACCTGCTCGAAAGAAATTGAGGGCCTGTTGACTTTCATTTAAGAAAGGAATGCTGGATTTACTGGCTGCACACTATACTGCATTACATCCTGTGTGTCCCATTGCACTTTAACTAACAGCAGGGACTCTGAAGGTCTGCAGAAACCCATGAAACTCAAAGGGTTTTTGTAGTTTAGTTTTACCTCTCTCTGAGTGACACCCCCTGCTGTTGTTTCTTTAAAAACTTTGCCATTTACACACATTTAAGTTTTTAGCATGGAGTGTGTTGGAGGAATACTTTGAATTAGAGATGTAAAAATGTATTGATGCATTACTATGTAACACATCTAACATTTTATTTCATTATTTTATTTATTTATTTTTTAAACTTTTATGGTTCCATTAGTTAACATTGGTTAATGCATTAACATTAACTAACACTGAGCAATACATACTTTGAATTAGAAATGTAAAAATACATTGATGCATTTTATTTATTTTATTTTATTTTATTTTATTTAAATAATGTGGTTAATTAATGTTTACAAATGGAACCTATGTGTAAAGTGTATACTATTTTATTTTATTATATTTTATCCTGTTAGAAACTATCACAGCATTTCTGTCAATGACAGACATGTGATTGCGTTGTGACGGCGTCCGACTGATTGCAATATAGAGTTGGAGTATGCTGTCATGTCATGTAAATAAGTTTGCGCTGGTATTAAAGAGCATTTCATCCTCAGTTAGTTTGAAGCATTAGCGTCATTCTCGCCGAAGCGGGTGAGAGATGACATCAGCTGTCATGTCACGATATTGAGTCATTCGCCGTTCCATCTTTAGCCGAGACACTCTTACCTCTCTGCAGCGTGTGCAGAGTAAACAAGCTAAAGCTGCAGTTCACAGTCACATTAGGCCATGATTACGCTGTTAAGATGTTTTTTATGCGTTATGCAGTCATTAAAATGGCCCGCATTATGGGCGGCTCAAGAAGTGCTTCCCCACTGACCCAGAGCTAATTTTCTTCCCCGCATGCATGCTGTATTTGATTTGTTGGTGCTCGCGGATGCAGATTAGAAAGATGCAAATTTGATTGTCAAATCATATGCCATTTTCTCCTCTTCTGCCTTTAGCCTTTTTAGCCGCAGGCAGAGAAGTCATTGGGGTAGAAAAACATTTTGAAAGATGTAAATTGTCACTATTTTTCCCCTTTGGGAGGGTGAAAGATGGTGGTTAGGGTGTCCTGTGCTTCGAAATGGAAAACTATTAGATGATAGACTCATTCCAGCAGAAATTTCCCCATTATTTGAGGTGAGATGATATAAATGCACCTCAGAGGTCACACACACTTTCCGTATACATAAAACTGCATCTACAGTGTTTTTTTTTCTTTCTTTATACAAATCTGGTGCCATTATGCTGCTTTTTTGAAAGCTTATTGATTGTTTTGATAGCATGCCTGTTCCTGTGGCCATTTATGGATGATTTTAAATGGGGTTATGTTTTATTAAAGTATATATTCTTCCTTAGGGGAAATAAAAAGACATAAATGAGACAGTAGAGATATCAAATGAATATGGATCGCGTAGCTCTGATCATTTAGTCTTCAGAAATGTGCAGTTTGAGACATTTCTTCTGAAGCTGTAGAGGAGACACATTGGTGGAGAAAGATAAGGATAACGGATTGAGATATTAAACAGATCTAACTGTGATTTTTCTTTCTGGGAAGTTATAAAAGTTAATGTACAGTATGTTATGGCATTTTTGTACTAATATAGTGTTTCTCTCTTTCTCTCCCTCTTGCTGCCATTGCTGCCTCTGCCCTTTTTAGGTAAGTCTCTTTAATATTTTAAATGTGTATTTGTCTGTAACATTTGTGACATCATGATGACATCAACCACAGTGGACTCCATATTTACATGCAGTTAAAGGTTAAAAGGTCACGCTGATGCCATTTTCTCATTTTAAAAAGATTGCTCACTCAAAAATAAAAATTATGTCGTCATTTACTAATGCACGTCATTTCAAAATTTCAATTTGTTTTGTGCAACATAAAAGCACATTTAAAAAAAACTCCCATATAAGAAAGCCATAAAGGTTTGTAGTAATGTGAGAGTGTGTAAACTGTGGCAATTTTGAATTTTGAAATTGTGGATTTTAAAGGGATAGTTCACCCAAAAATTAACGATTTACTCACCATTTAGCCATCCTAGGTGTATATGACTTTCAGATGAATACAATTGGAGTTATATTAAAAAATGTCCTGCCTCTTCCAAGCTTTATCATGGCAGTGAATGGGTGTCGAGATTTTGAAGTCCAATAAAGTGCATCCATCCATCCTAAAAAGTACTCCACACAGCTCCAGAGGGTTAATAAAGACCGCTAGCTTCCACTAACTATTGTACGTGGCATTACGAGAGACTGACGTTCCAGCAAATGACGTTAGACTGGCATATTCTTGCTAGAGCTTGCACTATATAGTTTTAAATATTGATATTTTTCTTACAAAAACACACTGATTTGCTTCAGAAGGTCTTTATTAACCTCCTGGAGCTCATGATGGACGGATACACTTAATCTCAACACCCATTCACTGCCATTATAAAGCTTGGAAGAGCTGGGCCTTTTTTTTTTTAATGTAACTCCAGTTGTATTCGTCTGAAAGAAAAAAGTCACACTTAGGATGGCTTGAGGATGAGTAAATCATGCGGTAATTTTTATTTTTGGGTGAGCTATTCTTTTAAAGAGGTTTTAAGGGAGAGTTTTGTACTACTAGAAATAGGCCCGTCATTCCATTTTGGGGTTAGTAAATCAGAAATTCTAAAATGTGGCCTATTTAATTTAGATTTAATATAAACATTTTTGTTTACTTGTTTTTAATCCGTCTTTACAAACTAGTCTAAATATCCGAAATGCATTCTGGGCCGTGTTTGAGGAGGAAGCACTGTGAAGTCTGAAATCATTTGACGTGGAGCTGGCTGGGTCTTAATAAGATCTGGGGGTTGGAAAGGAGAGGCGTGCATAGCAGCCCTGAAAATAACCGCTTCCCCCTCGCACAGGAAGTGCTTATCAGCATATCCCATGGGGGTGGCAGGACTGCATAATGCCAGTCTTACTCTCTGCTTGGCTTGCCCTGTCAAAGCCTGATGGCTTTAAGAAACAACCAGCCAGCGAGAGGGATGCCGACTACACCATAATGCAGCATTTGCAATTATTGTGTTTGTCACACTAAGACAGCTGCCATACTGTAAAGAGGTCATCCACCTGTTTGAGACTCATGTCATTCGGCTGGGACAAACCAAGATGGAGATGTGATTTACTTTGCTGGAGGCCAGCTAGCAATTACCCACAGCCCTCAGGCTATGGAAAGGATGTCTGACTGACCAAAGAACCTGTGAGCTTACAGACTGTCGCATTTTGGGCGTTACATTTTCTGAAGGGGTTCAAAACTGTCTTAAGAAATGCAGTCAAGTGTAATGGTGACACATTTCAGGGTTGGCTATTACTGCTTGCCAGGACTCCATAGCTGCTGAAGTGCAGACAAGTTGGACAGCCTTGTGTAATATGCTGTTCGGAACCCATTTTACTTACATAATATGAAGTATGTATGGGTGAAAAACGTGTTAAGTGAAGAAAACCATGTAGGGTAGGCTTTAGCTATGGATCATGAAAAGCAAGGATTTTCAGGATTTTTCTCCATATAGTGGACTTCTATGGTGCCCGAGTTTGAACTTCCAAACTGCAGTTTAAATGCGTCTTCAAACGATCCCAAATGTGGTTGTAAACGATCCCAGCCAAAGAAGAAGGGTCTTATCTAGCAAAACAATTGGTTATTTTTATAAAAATAATACAATTTATATACTTTTTAATGTCAAACGCTTGTCTTGTCTTGCTCTGCCTGAACTCTGTTTTTTTCCGGTTCATGACAGTTAGGGTATGTCGAGAAACTCCCATCTCATGTTCTCCCTCAACTTCAAAATCGTCCTATATCACTGTCTTACCTTTTTTGTTAAGGGTGTTTGATCTTTTTTGCATGTTCACTGCAAAGACTGGGTCGGTGTAGGATGATTTTGAAATGATTTTTGAAGGTGAGGGAAAAATACAATTGGAGTTTTTCTACATACCATAACTGTCTTGAACCAGAATACACAGATTCAGGCAGAGCAAGACAAGACGAGCGTTTGAGATGAAAAAGTATTTAAATTTTATTTTTTTAATGAAAAAAAAAAAGATCGTTTTGCCCTATAAGACCCTTCTTCTTTGGCTGGGATTGTTTACAACCACATTTGGGATCGTTTGACGCCGCATTTAAACTGCATTTTGGAAGTTTGAACTCGGGGCACCATAGCAGTCCATTATATGGAGAAAAATCCTGAAATGTTTTCCTCAAAAAACAATTTCTTTATGACATGAACGTCTTGGATGACAAGGGGGTGAGTACATTATCTGTACATTTTTGTTCTGGAAGTGGCCTTCTCCTTTAATTAAAATCAGGAATATGCTGTATACTAAAAAAGTGAGTAGGGCCTAGTTTGACTTTAACATCAGTCAAGTGCATCATGAAACTGAACCAGAAACCTTTTTGTTAGAGTCCTCACAGTGCTTATAAGGGGTCTAGGGTATGAGCGCTGGTGCTGGATAGCAGGTGTGTGCAGGATAAAACAGCAGTAGTGCATTTGGCTGATGTGTAGCAGCAGAGGTCAAATGTTGTCAGGGCTCTTATCGGCGTAGATGTTCAAGGCTGCGCGGGGTGTATTGAACTCGCAGCCTCTCTTTGTCCCTGTCTCTCTCTTACACACACACACACACACACACACACACACACACACACAGAGACAGCCATCTACCCTCTGGCTGGCCTTGATCCTGATTAAATGCAGATATGCTGATAGCTGAGCTGAGTGTTTGGTAATAACATTGATGAAGATTGATGGACCCTGTCTGTCATTCCTTTATTATGACCATGCTTGTCTCTGCTACAAGCAGTGTTTCCACTGCCGTCCTACTTGGACTGGACGATATATTGAATATTTACAATATCGGGCTTGGTTTACTTTATATTAAAGTCTGTCTAAAGGTAATTCAAAGAACTGTTTCTAAACACATTATAAATGTATTGCTGAAAACATATTGCTGTGAACTATGTAGTATTGTGGAGGTCGACCGTTAAACCTTTTTCCACAATTTCTATGTTCAGGGTTTTCTGGTTGAGCCTGAAATCATGTTTCATCTATAAGAACTACAGCACATTAGCATCAGTGGTTCGCCCGCTCAATTGTGAGTTACTATCATTACTGTTAGTTGCTACAGCTTACAGTTTGCTAGCTAGCTATGCCTTTGTCATGTAAATGCATAGTTCCTGGTTGCGTTAATTTCCAAAACAAACTCGGTCTCCTTTAGCAGTATTTGACAGTTTAGAGAGGCGGGAGATTTTCTGTGAGTGGGCGTGGTTTGCGTGGACAGTAGCCACACCCCCTGCCTTTGAGTGGAGAGAATATTACGTATTTTTTCAAGATTTTGACACATTTTATTTACTTTGCTGTTTTTAGTTTGTTTGTTTGTTTTTTGTCATTCAAATTTGGCTGGGTGGTTAATAACACATTTTTCTTTAGTGTGACGAACTCAGAACAATTATTTAATATTGATTTACACAGACTTTAAAAAAAACATTGGAACACTGGCCATTACGTTTCCAACAACCAACCAATGTGCTTATGCTTAGAAATGTATTAATAATAAAAATAAATATTAAAATATTATGAGATGATATGAGATATTTTTTGAAAAAAGTCTTTTTTTTAAATATTTTAATGTTTTACTGTCAGTTTTGATCAATTTAATGCATAAATAAACGTTCATTTGCAAACATTGAAAGTCACCTCAGAAACTACATACATATACACACTGCCGTTCAAAAGCTTGGGATCAGTAAGATTTTTTTATTTTGATTTTAAAGAAGTTTTTTATGCTCATCAAGGCTGCATTTATTTGATCAAAAATACAGGGAAAAAACAGTCAAACTGTGAAATAATATTGCAATTTAAAATAACAGTTTTCTGTTTTAATTTACTTTAAAATAGAATTTTTTCCTGTGATGCGAAGCTGAATTTTCATCAGCCATTACTCCAGTCCTTCAGATATCATTCTAATATGCTGATTTATTATCAGTGTTGGAAACAGTTGTGCTGCTTAATATTTTTTGGAACATGTGATGCTTTTTTCAAGATTCATTGATGAACAAAAAGTTAAAAAGAACAGCATTTATTCAAAATATTTTCTAATAACTTAAGTCTTTACTGTCACTTTTTTTTTTTTTTACTAATTTACGAATTTCTTTCAAATGAAGAAAGAAAAAATGTACCGACCCCAAACTTTGAACAGTAGTGTATATTACAAAAAAAAATCTATTTTAAATAAATGCTGTTGTTTTAACATTTTTATTCATCAAAGGATCCTGAAAAAAAGTAGAAGTGGTTCCAAAAAATATTAAGCAACGTAACAACATTTGACACTGAAGACTGGAGTAATGTTGCTGAGAATTCAGCTTTGCACCACAGAAATAAATTCTATTTTAAACCATGTTAAAATAGAGAACCGCTATTTTGAATAGCAATAATATTTCACAATATTACTGTTTTTTCTGTGTTTTTAATCAAATAAATAGCCTTGATGAGCAGAAAAGACTTATTTAAAAACATTAAACATCTTACTGATCCCAAACTTTTGAACATAACTCTAATTACACACACACTAACCCGGTAAAATGACTCCCTCTGCTGGCCATCGTCAGCTCTGCATCTCATCTGATGATTTACAGCACGTCCTGTATTAAAATGTCAGCGCCACATCCATTTGCCGCAGCGAGCTCGACATCATTAAGAGCTTGATTGATCAAAGTCAACACTGGCCTGTTTAATTGTGCCTGACCCTCACTTTAACTCCGCCTCCCCTTCTCTCTGTCTGACGCTGTCCCTCCTTTGCAGTGGTTCATTGTGTTCTGGTGTTATATACAGGAAGCATTCTGGGTCAACTGACCTTTAAATGAGGTGTTTAGATTAGCAGCAGTCGACTGTGATGGAGAAAGGGGTCAATGAGACACGCACACACACACACTACCTAGTGCATTAACAGCACTGAGTGCATTTGCTGAGTCAGATGAGCGCTCAAAATCCATATGGTGCAGACATACTAAGCCACCCCGCGGAGGAATCATTCATATTCATCATATTCATGAGCTGCTTTGCATATAGTTACCCTGTGCTTTGCATGCATTTATGTTGCTTGTTCAAAGCTCTTCCATATTCACACACGCATATATAGAAAAAAATACTTGGAAAGAGAGTCTTAGTCCCATATTTCGCCAGTGGCGCTCAACCCACTTCCTGTCAACTCTTGTAAACCACGCGCTGCTGTTCTCAGATCCGCCCTTTTGAGCCCGACCGCACTATTTCCATGGCAACCACCTTCACGTGTTCACATTGGCAGGCTTTGAAAACCCCTCCACCTGCGTTTGCCGTGCACCCTGCCGCCCTCTTGTGGAGCAAAGCGGGATTTGATGTGGGTGTAATGGTTTTTGGTCATCAATTAGCCTTGTTTTAGGAAAGGAGAGGGTCGATTAGAGAGGCGCAGAGGTTGAGGGACTGTTGTCACGGGTCAGAGCCAGCGCTCACGGCTAGGATCGGAGGCAGAATGCGACGGCTGCTGCACAGCTGGGCCGGGGTCCCGCTCTCCTGGAGACCTTGTTACACTGCTCAGACTCCGGAGGAGGAAGCAGCAGGTGCGGGAGAGGAGGGAGAGGAAGTTGTCAATCAAGGTGAGAGCAGGAGCTGGAGGGAAAACTGATTGCCTGTTATTTCATGCAGATCACAGAGTCGTTGTGAGAAAAGGGAGTTTTGAAAGTGTGAGGCATCAGTGAGGTTTTCAAGGTCGTTTATTGAAGTAAACGTGGTTATACTTTAGTTTAGGGACCAATTGTCATTATTAACTAGGACTTATGCCTCAGTTAACTCCTAATTTGCTGTGTAATACTTAAGGTAGTTGTAAAGGTTAGGCATGGGTAGGATTAAGGGATGTAAAATATAGGGTCATGCAAAATAAGGCTTTATAAGTAGTAATAAACAGTCAATATGCTGTTAATATGCATGCTAATAAGCAGCTAGTTAATAGTGAGAATTTCTTTATACATTATACCATTGAGCGTGAATACGTTAGTCGTTCAGAGCCATTACTTTCTGTGTTGAAATACCAAATGCCCTCACTTTATGATACTTTGATATGGTACTCTTTTGATTAGGGAATGAATGTAGATTAATTTTTTTCTTCCTTTTTCTATTTCTTTTACATGTATGCTTCGTCAGATGAAAGTATTACCTGAGTTTATTTTATTTTGTTTTGTTTTATTTTATTTTTCAATTTGAGCACCAGTTTGAGTGCCAAAATGTATGTTTGTTTTTTTTTTTTACATTAAAAAAGTAAATTTGTCATAAAATTATTTTTTATTTTATTTTATTTTATTTATTTTTTTTAGCACCAGTTTAAGTGTCAGTTTTGTATTTTAATTATAATTATTTTGTATTCTTTTTTTATTATTCTTTTTTTTGTTTATTGTAGTGGAAATTTGAGTACCAGTTTAAGTGACAGTTTTGTCAGAATATATATTTTTTAATAAAATAATTTATAATAATATATTTAAATTATATTTTCTTTTTTTTATTTTATTTTTCAATTTGAGCACCAGTTTGAGTGCCAGAATGTATGTATTTGTTTTTTACATAAGTAAATTTGTCATAAAATGAATGATTTATTTTATTTTATTTTATTTTTTGGCACCAGTTTGAGTGTCAGTTTTGTATTTTAATTATATTTTCTTTGTATTCTTTTTTTTTTATTGTAGTGGAAATTTGAGTACCAGTTTGAGTGACAGTTTTGTCAGAATATATATATTTTTTAATAAAAGGATTTATAGTGATATATTTAAATTATATTTTCTTTTACTTTGTTTTAATGGCAATTTGAGCACTTTTTATTTTATTTCATTTTATTTTATTTTGTTTTATTTGCAATTTGAGCCCCAGTTTAAGTGCCAGAATGTTGTTTTTTGTTTTTGTTTTTTTACTTAAAAATAAATTAGTAATAAAATGTAATTATTTTTAAATATATTATTTACGTTTTCTTTTGTATTATTTTCTTTTATTTTAACAGCATTTTTAGTACCAGTTTTAGTGTAAGTTTTGTATTTTAATTATACATTCTTTGTTTTTTATTTATTTATTTATTTATTTTAGTGGAAATTTGAAATGTGGAAATTTGAGTACCAATTTGAGTGACAGTTTTGTCAAAATCTATGTATTTTTTAAAAAAAAATAAAATAAAATTATTTATAATGATATTTAAATTCTATTTCCTTTTTATTATTTTCTTTTATTTTATTTCCAAATTGAGCACCAGATTGAGTGCCAGTTTCGCAGAATGTATTTATTAATAAAAAAAAAAAGTATTATTATTATTATTATTATTATTATTGTTGTTTTTTTTAATTATTATTTAATTAATATTTTCTTTGCCTTTTTAAAACCACATTTCTTCTTTTAAATGTCTCTAGTGATTTCATTTTTGACTGGTTCAGATCTAGGCCTTCTAATATTAGCCAGTGAATATTGTGCATTATGACGAATATGGAAAAAAACAGCTTGACATTGATAATAGATATTCGTAATAATAGTCATACATTTTGAGCAAGCATGAGTAGATGACTGATTTTTTTTTTTTTTTAGTGTGAAACAAATGACTTCCGTTTGCAATTGAAGTGACTGCGTAAATGTGTGCGAGCCAAAAAATTTGTGTTCTACCCAATAATCAAGAAACTCCTTCAAAAGCCACTTGGATCAAAGAATGGACAGGATGCTTCCGCAAGTGGTTGTGGGGTTTTTTCAGCGTGAGTAAGAGACTGCTTGAGCAAACGGCATATGTTTGATGTTTGATGTGGCCTTCAAAGTAAGGAGGTGGTGGAAGTTCTTTTGTTAACTTTGCCAGCTTCCTGTCAGAAACAGGGCTGTGTTTCTTTGAGAAATCACCATCATCAGTGTTTCATCAGACTTGATATACAATCCGCCTGAAACAAAGGGACTGATTGCGAGCGACGTTCTGTACCGGCAGAGGAGTTTCATTTTGCTCTCTTGTGTGGTGACACTCAGCACTCTTGTGTTTTAAATCCCTATCAGTCTACCTTCCCTTGCCCCTATTTCGTCTGGAAAAAGCCACTTAAGTCAATTCTGTGTGACGCTGATGCTTCACTAGACCTTTTAATCACTCAAGTTGCACTTTGGCTGTAAGACAAACCTGTCTGATGGGGACATCTGTGAGCTTTTGGTCTTTGAAAATAATATTTTCAGTCAAATGCAGGCCACTTACGCTGTAAACCATGACTGCATTGGACCGTCCATCTGACGGGAGACGCTGAGTGGTCCTTTTGTCTCTTCTTGGCACCTGTCCTGAGTAGCAAATGGTCCCGTTGGAAGATTTTCACTCAAGGCCAAGTCTTTTTTTCCTTTGGGATACGGTTGAGTTGGCACCGCACACCCTGAAAGTGTCCAATTGTGTCCGCCGGGTGATCCCAGAGTCCCAGCTTAGCCAGTCTTGCAGTAGCGGTATGCAAACCGAGTGACTTTTTAGAGACGTTTGGGGAAGCTTGATAGCTGCTGAGTTGATTAAACAGCGTCACGGTGGTGTTTGTGAAACTTCCCAGGTTCCCGAGCTCTTCCGTCTGTTGTTAACGATATACATGAAATGTTATGAGAGGATATTATGGGAATCTTGCTTTATTATCATTTTAATGCTGTAGTTCATGGCATGAGGTGGTGATACTGTGTGTTTATTGGCTAGAAGTGACTCTTTTTTTTGTTGTTTATCCTTTTTTCCATACATTGCTTTCAGTAAAATGCACTCTAAGTATTGTTTTGAGAGCCAAAAGCTGGTCAGTGTGTATAATTACTGCATTTCTGTTTGGCCAATTTGTAGTTTGCGCAGTGCTATCTGTGGGTTGCACAAGTAAACCAAGTAAACAAGATGTGCACTATCCATCGGGTTGCTCAGATAATTGGGGTCACCACATAGATCAGTTGGGTAATGCAGTTGCATCATACTTTTGAAGTGTTTGGCTTGTCATACAGCTCAAAACTAGTAAGAGGAGCTCTGTGACTGAGGAAGCACTAATGCAAGAAACATGTTGGCATGCATGTCCATGTAAATTCACAAAAAAAAAATAATGTGATTTGTGAGTGCTCCTTTGCAAACCCAAAACCCCAAAACAAACAAAAAACAACAACAAAACCCTACTATTTCAGATACAGCGAGTGCAGATGCTTTATACTATTTATACTGTTCTACTGCTGATGATGCTTGTCTGAACTAGGCAACTGAAAATAATTACATATTTTTTTTATAGCTCGCTTTATTTTCCTATAATACTAACAGAAATAACAAGAATTGCAATAATAATAATTTACTATTATTTTTAATAATAGTAATAATAATAATAATAATAATAATATCTGAGCTAAATGCCTAAAATAATGTAATATTTTTTAGTTACATAGCTTATTATCTTATAGTATAACTAACATTAATTGTACTACTTCTAATTCTTCTTCCTCTTATAATAATAATAATAATATATTTTTCTGAACTACATTGATATATTATTACCTGAACTAAATGGCAAAAAAATATTTTTCAGTTGTATAATAATAATAATAATAATAATAATAATAATAGCAATAACAATAATAATAATTATGATGATATTATTATTTTGTTGTTGTTGTTAAAATTGAATAACAAAAATATAAAAACAAAATGAAAAACAATATAAATTTATTGTTGTTGTTACTACTAATAATATTTTATTATTATTAATTGTTGTTGTTAAAAATTGTATAGCAAAAAACAAAAAAAAACAAAACGAAAAACAAACAATAAAAAAATAAAAAATATTATTATTATTATTATTATTAACTACATTTATATATTATTACCTGAACTAAATGGCAAAAAATATATATTTTTTCAGTTCTAATAATAATAATAATATTAATGATGATGATGATGATGATGATGATTATTATTAAATTGAATAACAAAAAATATAAAAACTAAATGAAAAACAAAAAAATAATAAGAATAACAATAATATTAATTTACTATTTGTTGTTGTTGTTAATAATAATAATAACAACAATAACAATAATAATTTCTGAGCTAAATGACTAAAATGATCACATTTCTTAGTTACAGTTTATTATTTTATTGTATTAAGATTAATTATACTACTACTACTACTGATCTAATTCTTATAATAATAATGATAATAATAATAATTAATTGTTGTTGTTCTTGTTATTATTACTACTATTACTACTACTACTATTAATAATAATAATATAATTATAATAATTACCTAATATTATATTTCTCAGTTATATAGTTTATTATTATCTTATAGTACTAACATTAATTGTACTACTACTATTACTTTGTCGTCTTATAATAACAAAATAATGATAATAATTGAATAACAAAAAATAAATGTATATAGTTTTTCTCCAACTCAAATGTATAGTTCACATACCCATTGTTACCTTTCTTCACACTTTTTTTGTTATTTAGAGATGCAGTGCTGAAGGCGGCATTCAAAGCGTCTCATCTGCATGTGATTGTGACGCACTCCCTGCACGTAATGGCCAGGGCTTCAGTCCGACCCTTCCATTTGCTTCCATTAGGCTGAATCAATATAAAGCTTTCTCTACTGAAAGAACAAGAGAGATAGAGAGAGATGGCTATGTGCCTGTTTTTGTGTGTCTGCTTTATAGTCACTTAATATAGAACTTAATTAGATGTTGATTAGCCGACCATTAAAACAAACATGATTTAAATAAGTAATAGTGCAGACGCTACCCAAAATGGTACTCATAGTCCATTTTAAGAGAGAGAAAAAGTTTTACTGCATGTGTTAAAGCTGGTTAAATATGTTAAAGGCCATTTTTAACATTTAAAACCACCTTTGACTACAGCTGAGGCTACATTGATTACCAAAACTGGAGACTGGGAAAGTATAAACTGCTCTAATGAATCTCAGTATCAAATGCCAGTGCCTAATTTCTCTGCAGGAATGATTTTGGCACATATTACAGCCCCCAATATCACCATGTATCCCCCTACTCGGTTTTAAATAGACACTTCCAGCAGAACGATGTGCCCTGGCACTAAGTACACATCATTTCAAGCTGTTCCCACAATCTAACAGTGATGTTTGTTTCCTCTAATGGCCCACACAGCCCCAGGTTTCAGTCCTGCCGAGTGGGATGAGGTGCAAAAGATGTACGCTGTTTATGTGGGCTGCATGGTGATAATTATATATGTAACCTCTTTGAATTTGTTTGAACCTACAGAAACTATGAGGTGAACTGCAGCACTGCAGTATTAAATTTGACTGAGCCATTTTGATGGATAGTGCGCTGATTTCACCACTAGAGGCCACTGATGTTACACATAAAGGAAGCCTATTGTCCTCGCCATTTCAGCACCAGTGCTGCTGGACAGCTCCCGCCATTGTCCCTGCCGCTCTTTATAGGCTGAAGGCTTTTTACTGCTTATTTATAATAGTTCAGTGCATTTGCTCTTTGTGAGGGAAAATGTTCCCAGCCTGCCTCTAGCTTGCTTGTCAAAAACACGGCGGTTCAATTTTTTATGGTCTGGTTAATCCCAACCTCAAGATATACAGCATTCATGATGATGAAAGCTAAGCTATATCCTCTTTTAGTGGAATGACATATCCTTGCTTTTAATAATAATGGTTTTATGAAACTCTGTTCTCAATTCTTCAGATTTCCTGTCTTATTTCAGAGAGCCATTAGGAGAAATCATCCTCCGAGACCACCAAGTCAAAAGGGGCGTCTTAGTAGACATGTATTTTTTATCTCTCCCACTATAGTTTTCATAAATGCTTTCAGCATCTAATGACTAGATTTGCCAGGACCCCCAACCCGGCAAGTTCGCAGCTTCGCAATTTGGTTCAATAACAGACCTCTCCGCCAGTATGTCACGTTGATGTGACAGACTACATGCACCCATGCACAACAACACCCACCAATTACTTCAATTCACATGCACGCAAATGTAAACTTGGCAGCCCTTATGGAACGGGTTCCTATTCAAGTCAGCTGTCACCTTTAGAGCTGTTATGAGAAAGCAGAAAGCATCCTACTGGTTTTGATTGGCATTGCCGCCACACTCATCCTGGGGAAATTGATTGCACCATCCCGGGAGACGAACAAGAGACTTGATTCCCGTTATTTAAGAATGTTTCGCACATATGTGCAGTCCCTATAATGGAGATTGAGGGAGTGATCATGGACCTT